>CM053030.1:214393237-214478237 GCA_028564925.1 Lithobates sylvaticus | reverse complement strand
CAGCCAAGCAAGCTGCCATCTTAGCCTCTGTTTGACCTTCTGCTGCCATGATGCTGCACATGTGATCAGTTATGATGCCAGCCATGTAATGATTTGACAGTTTGGTTGGGAATACAAGCACATGTGACAGTTCCATTCCCAACACTATTCAATTGATGGGGTTAGTTCCATGGGCGTCCGCAGCATAGGGCAAGGGGGGGCGATTGCCCCCCCTGGAATCGTAACAAGGTGTTGAAGACAGTTGCAGGGGCGGATCCAGGGGGGGGGCAACAGGGCATTGCTCCCCCTGAGAAAATATTGCTGACTCTGAGACTGAGCGCGACCGTGAATTCAGAGCCACGGTCGGGACATCTCACAGCCATTCTCAGCATTAGGAATTACTGCCCACACACACGGGACTGCACTCTCCACCCCCTGTACCTCCCCCAGCAGTTTTCCAGCCTCTCTCCTGCAGGCTGCTGCTTGAGTGGGAGGGAAGGGGATGTGCCTGACACTCGAGACCGCGCCCGTCTGGAAGAGGGAGGTGTGAGCAGCTGAGCAGAGGGAGCCGAGTGACTGAACTTCCTGGAGGTAAGCTCAGCTAGCAGCAATTCGTGGATTTGTTTACAGGCACCTCTATGCTGAGTCTGCTGAGTTACTGCAGCTTAGCATAGAGGAGCTGTTAGCTGACAAATGGGATTGCATCTCCTTTTCATGTGGCACAGTGAGAAATTGGGCTCATTAAAGCATTGTGACTGCCCTCTGCTGTGTGCCCTCCTGATCCCCCCTGGTGTGTGCCCTCCTGATCCCCCCCAGTGTGTGCCCTCCTGATCCCCCCCCCCCAGTGTGTGCCCTCCTGATCCCCCCCCCCCCCCAGTGTGTGCCCTCCTGACCCCCCCCCCAGTGTGTGCCCTCCTGACTCCCCCCCCCCCCAGTGTGTACCCTCCTGACTTCCCCCCAGTGTGTGCCCTCCTGACTCCCCCCCCCAGTGTGTGCCCTCCTGACTCCCCCCCCCAGTGTGTGCCCTCCTGACTCCCCCCCCCCCCAGTGTGTTCCCTCCTGACTCCCCCCCCCCCCAGTGTGTGCCCTCCTGACCCCTCCCCCAGTGTGTGCCCTCCTGACCCCGTACTGTGCTCTCCTGACCCCATGCCGGTGTTTGCCATCCTAGCCTCCCTATTGTGTGCTCTCCTGACCCCCCAGTTCTGTAAGCAACACCTTATTTTCTGGCAGTGCCCCTCCCGAGATTAGACTCTGGATCCGCCCCTGTGCCAGTGCCTGGGCCTATCCCATCACAGGAGGAAATCCTGAAGAACCACAGGTAACAGCAGTGCCAGTTAGGAGGAGAAGATATATATATATATATATATATATATATATATATATATATATATATATATATATATATATATATATATATATATATATATATATATATATATATATATATATATATCTCTTGGAAAGTTGGACAGCTAAGCTATTGCTGGGAAAGATATTTGTGTTATATAATCTTCTTCACTTTGTATGGAAGTTACTCAGGCATACCATGCCCATATAAATATAGACTAGAGAATTTGCATCTTTTTATTTGCAATCTATTGCAATACATACTGTATTGCAATATAGAAAGATGAAAATTTTCTAGGCAATATGTATATGGGCATGGTATGCCTGAGACTGAGTAACTTCCATACAAAGTGAAGCTGAATTATCTCAAGAGCTTTTTCACACTGCCATCTGGCCGCGTTATTGGTAAAGCGCCGTTAGTTTTAGCAGCGCTTTACCATCATTTTAGCTTCGCTATTTGGCCGCTAGCGGGGCGCTTTTATCCCCCGCTAGCAGTCAAAGAAAGTGTTAAATGTGAATGTGCAGCGCCGCTGCCGAAGCGCCCATCCCGCCCCCCCCCTGAAAAAAGTTCTGCGGACGCCCATGGTTAGTTCCACTGTAAGATCCTTCTGAGATCATTCAAAATTCATTGACAGGCGCATTCAACCTTATTTGACCTCAATTTGACCTGTTTAAAGCGGCTTTTGTATTCCCATAGACTTCTATGGGGAATGAAACATTTTATGACCTGAAAGGTGAGACAGGCCCTGAGGATAACTCTAGTCCAGACCCACGGGGGCTAAGAAAATAGACCTCATTCTAGAATCTTGTTTGATATTTGACATGCTTCGAAAAAGGGTCATCATTAGTGGCAGCTTTGGAGGTCACACTTTGAGCTTCCTCTACTGATCGTTGGGCCTAATTTGTGAAATTACCAGTAGATTTTACTGGACAGGCCACATGCAGAGGCTCTGACAAACTGCCCTATTACGCTGGCCATCAAATGTAAATAAAACCAACCAATAAAGGAAATTATTTTAACCAATTTTAAAGTATACCATTTGGCTATCATGGAGATGGGTAAGAATCTCTGTTGGGTTTTTGTTCCTGTCTGTGTACCCATTGAGAAGATTTACTCTCGCCACTTGTAATGGAAACCACTGCTACTGGGAGAGACAAGGCAAGTGCAAATCCAAAATGTAAAGCCCCGTACACATCGTCGGAAATTCCGACCACAAAATCTGTCGGATTTTTTCCAACGGATTTTGTCCGACACTGGTGTTGCATACACACGGTCGGACAAAGTTGTTGGAAAATCCGATCATTCTGAACGTGGTGACGTTCGTTGCGTACAATGGAACTACGTCCGATGGAGCCCACACACGGGCGGATTTTCCGACAACATGGTCCGATCAGACATTTTCCGTCTGAATTTTCAACCGTGTGTACAGGGCATTACAGTCCTCACCAGCAGTGTTGGCCATCTTACTTTAAAAAAGTAATTAGTTAAGTTACAAATTACTTCTCCCAAAAAGTAATTGCGTTAGTAACTCAGTTACTACATTGGAAAAGTAATTAGTTACACAGCAAAGTAACTGACTTTTTTTTTTTAATATTCTATGCGGGTAACTAAGGGGCGGGTCTAGTATTACTGTAACCAAAGAGCGCATTTATTATTATTGTTATATATCGTGTAACCAAGGGGCTGCTCTATTATTACTCTAACCAAGGGGCAGATCTGTTATAGCGTGTAAGCAAGGGACGGGTCTATTATTATTATATCGTGTAAGGGGCGGATTTCTACAGAAGAGGGCGAATGTTAAATTAATGGGCAGAGCTCGATATATAACAATAATAAAAAATGCGCCCCTTGGTTACAGTAATACTAGACCCGCCCCTTAGTTACACGATAGACGCCCCTTGCAGAGTAGCACGAGCATCAGGAGCGTGCAGCATTGCCTTGTACAATTACATGTTAACTGCGCCTGCGCGGTGTAGAGTTCACTCAGAGCTGTTTAGGTTCGGCAATTTTCGGAAGCTCCGTAGTCCTTCGTACTGCGCAAGCGCTGCGCCTGCGCAGTACAGGGGGTCCGTATCCGGCGGGGGAACTTTTTTGGCAGGACACCGGAATTACACTACTGCCATCTAGTGGCGGTAGATGTAATTGGGGTAACTAAGCCAAAGTAATGGGAACTGAGTTACCATGAGGGGAAAAGTAATCAGATTACTCGTTACCCTCCAAAGTAACTGCGTTAGGTAACTCAGTTTATTTGAACTCAGTTACTTACATCACTGCTCACCAGTACAGGCATAGAGGGGATATTTTCCATTGGAGACACTTGTTCCATTCACAAGTGCCAAAGTTTGAATTTCCCCAAATATGAGGAAAAGTTGCACTTATTTCATGTTGCGTTTCTGTTAAAAGTAAATGTTGGGAAATCGGCCTCATGGGGATACAAAAGGGAGCAAGAAAAATCTGACGGGTTTTATTTCTTCCCTACTCTATCCAAAGATAAAATTGCTGGGTGATACTTGCAAGTCCACTTGCAAGTTTTGCCAACCCATCAAATCTCTTTCACACCATTTGATAGTTGAAAACAATTGAATCGGTAGTGAAAAATGATCAAACAGATGTATTCGATCAGAGCATCAAAATGATTTTTTCATCAAACTTATCAGATTGATAACAAGATAACCAGCATAAGATGAATAAGCAAGATTGAGCTTTTCTGTTAGAAGTTTAAATGTTGATTAGTTTATGAAATGTAACAATTTATATATTATACTACTGCAACTATTTCTTTGCTGAATGTACAAGGACCCTGGATAAGTTGATGTAGCCTAAGGCCCATTTCACACTGATCAGTTTTTCCTCCATTTTTGCCTTACCAAAAGAAGAAAAATGCATGACCATTAAATCCTACATGGCTCCTTCACGCCAGTCAGTTGCGTTTGTAAAAGTCCTGTTTGCTGCACTAAAAAAAAAAATGCACCAAAAACACCTCCCACTGAAATGAATGCAAAACGCTTTAAAAATGCTGCAAAAACACGGTTGCTTTTTTGGTGTCCCATCACTTTTTTTCACAGGTGCAAAACGATCCAGAAACGTGGCAAAAACGCATATGCAATTTTACTGTGTTTTTGCAATAGAGCAGTATGAAAGCAACCTAAAGCACTTGTTTACTATCAGTAGGATTCCAGATAGCCCCCCTGCCATGAACTGTATATGAGTGCAGCAAGATTTTCAAGACAGCTGGATTGACACTATTATCTGGAACTCACATGTACTGACCCATACACCATACCTCTCTGTCTATTGCCTTTATGGAAATATTTGTCACACACAAAATCTTACTTGTAGTTGGTGCAATCGCTGCAAGCTGTATCCTCTGTCCTGCTGATCCAACCTCCTTCTTGTAAAAAGAAGGAATGTATCCTCCTGTAGTGTTGTATGTAGGGCCAGCAAATCCCGCCAGTGTACCTGGAAAGAGGAATTGAACTATCACATGACAGTATCTTCTAAGATATACATTTTTTAGTTACCATTTAATGGATATGCATTTGTTATGTCTTTTCATTGGCTTATGTTGGTTATGAGACTCCCAGTGTATGCAAATCCACAGATATGAACAGATACTAATGAACAAAGTCAACTAAATGTAGGTAATGTCTGCTTTAAATGCCCATGTGATCTACAGTGTATCTGGTGATATTCTCTTTTGTAAGTTCTAACATTTATATATCTTTGTATAATAGTTCACAGTACCAGACTGTGTTGTTTGCTCCTATCTATTAGTTCTGAATTTAGCCACTAAATATTTTGATAAATCTCGTAGCATGTTTGCAGAACAAAATCTCATAGTCACTTTTGAGAGCAAATCTGGGTAAATTAAATTAGTCTTAAACATTCTACACAAAATTGAGAGATCATATAGTACAGACTCATCCACCTTACCAAATGTTCCGTGTCCGTCACCTCTCTGCCAATTCCTCAACTGGTTTCTGCCCACCCAATGAAAAACACATTCTAAATACCAACAACATACAAGGCCATCCACAACTCTGCCCCAAGCTACATCAACAATCTCAACGCAAAATATCACAAAACTGTCCTCTTCACTAGTCCCAAGACCTTTTGCTTTCTTTTCCCCTCATCACCTCCTCCCATGCTCAGGTCCAGGACTTCTCCAGAGGCTCTCCCATTTTCTGGAACTCCCTACCACAAACTGTCTGGCTATACCCTACTCTGTCAGCCTTTAAGCGACCCTGAAATTAATCACTTCAGGAAGGCCTATCATGTCTCTACCTAACAAACATACTTTCTTCATCAGTTCATTCCTCATAGTTATTACCTTTTGGATCCCTTGACCGTCCCTTTTAGATTATAAGCTTCTATGAGCCAGGGCTGGACTGAGACAAAAATGTGGCCCTAGACTTCTTCCAGAACGTCCCACCTTAATTTTGCAAACACGCACAAAAACAGTATACATACTGTTAGGGGGGGGGGGGGGTTTGGAGGCCACAGCGGGACAGTGTGGGTGGTGGAGGACACAGGGGGACACTGTGGATGGTGGAGGACACAGTGACACAGCGGGGGTGGGGTTGGAGGACACAGGGGGACACTCTGGAGGGGGTGGAGGACACAGTGAGGGTGGAGAACACAGGGGGAGACAGTGGGAAGTGGAGGACACAGTGGGAAGTGGAGGACACAGTGGGTGTGGAGGACACAGTGGGGGTGGAGGACACAGTGAGGCACAGTGGGAGGTAGAGGACACAGTGGGGGGTGGAGAAACAGTTGGGGTGGAGAAACAGTTGGGGGGGTGCTGGACACGTGGACACTGCAGGGGTTGCAGGACAACGTGGGGGGGGTGGAGGACTCAGTGGGGGGTGGAGGACAGAGGGGGACACAGTGGGGGTTGAGGATGGAGGACACAGTGGGGGGTGTACAACGTGGGGGGTGGAGGACAAAGGGGGACATCGTGGGGGGGGGGGGGGACAGGAGAGTATCATGGGGCCTCCTGTGATCCTGTTGGGGCCCGGGCCCCTTACATCTGTACTGGTTGCCTCTACTCTCCCATCCCCAGTGATGGCAATAGTACACAGCCTCACCCAATTCCTGCAATAAGACCTCTCATGGCGCGCTTCTCTCTGCTGGCCCCTCAGCTCTTCTCGTCCATCCCGGATGATGTCATGTACAAGCACCTGTGGTGGACGGTAGGGAAGGAGGGGCCGGCGGGGAACAGCATGCTGTGAGAGGTCCTATTGCAGCCGCTTCTAGTGCTAGTGTTGCAGAGCCTGACATGGGCCCTGCAGTGCCGATAGGCCAGTCCACCCCTGCAGTACAGCAGTGCTCAAAGTAAAAGCTCTGCGGGCCATGCAACCATTAATTTGACAGGCTGTCACTCAAACCGGCCCACTGAGCCATCGGCCCACCGGGAAACTCCTGGTTGTCCCGATGGCCAGTACATGCCTGCTTGTATTAAATTGTATTGTAACTGTACTGTCATCCCTTTATTCTGTAAGTGCAACTGTTGGCACTATATAAATTCCTCATAATAATAGTATGACATGTTATTATGTGCCTTATTTAATTGACAAGGTGTCAATGCATTGGCATTATACAAATATGGTATGCACATTCCTATTGTCGTTATTATAGTTTATGTAAAGCCTTACAATTAACTTCTTGCTCTCTTATTTGCTACCTTCTGGTCAGTTAAAATACAGCTAAACGTGTTTTTTATTGTAGCACCCTCATTCTAAAACAGGGCTACAGGTAAATTTATCTGTGCTGGGTGGTAGCTAGCCTGGCTAATTTGTAGTCATTACAGATTAAATAAGTTTCCTCCTAAGCCTGTTTCAGTTGTGGTTTCTCCTTTTTGCCAATAGGTGGCACTGTTGCCTTAGTGAATTCAGGTTAGGAATAAACATACCTTTCTGAGCCAATCAGTACTGGCTGCTATAAATGCTGGGAGAAGGTATTTATTTGGAGAAAGTCAGGTGATCTGGGTCTTCTCCACCCAGACTGCCGTCTGAGTGGGTGTGTGAGGAACAGCTCCAGCTGGGTAGGCCTGAAGCCTGACCATGTGCTCAAGGTTCTGCAAGGGAGATGCTGCTCATTACCTGGAGGCAATACTGAGAGGGATGGAGTTCTAAGGAAGCACCAGAGGGGACTCTTCATGAGCCAGGACTTTGAAGTGGCTGGGAGGACTTCAATACATAACTCACCCAAAAGAAACTGTGTATGGTACCGTGAGTTAAGTTCAGTTGCTATAGGAGACAGCTTATACTACAAAGTACAGATTGCTGGTTCCAGCTTAAATGCCCTTCTCTTGTACTGCTATCTACCTTGTCTACATATTTTTGTCTAAGGAGTCTGCTGGTCTGCTAGTTACTGCTGTTTTTGACCAAGGGTGTCCTGTGCACTACCCCCCTCTCCCACATTTTTTCCTGTTTGTGAGAAATAAACTTCTCTCTGTTTAAGCATAAAAAGTGACTGGCGCCCATCTTTCTACCTTGTACCCCACCCACCATGCCTAGTAACCTGCACCCTTAGGAGGTATGTCAGGCGCTACATTATCTTTGTTTCATAAGTGTAAAAAATACCTGTTGATCCTGCCAGTGAGCTGACACCACAGTGCCTCTGCTGCACTGAAATCGCAAACAAAGTTGTCAGTCCTACATTTCTGTGTGGACTACAGAACACTTCCCCACAAATTTATAGAGAGGGGTAGGTCTTCATTAGTCCTGCCCTTGGGTGATAATGCTGTTTCTCTTTTGTATACAGTACAGTGTTGTCACCCTAGGACATGAAGTGTGTTACTGAAAGGATTGCCAGGTGAAAAAAAGAATACAAGAAACTAAAGCAGCCACCACATCTATAGACTAGGAAACTCCAATATAATATATTGTGCTCTTGGGTTTATATATGCTTTAAGCATAATTATTACCTGCATTGTTTCTGTTTAACGTCACTCCACCATTAATAGGAGCAAGAGGTTTAGTGGACAGAGAGCTGCCCCAAGTAGAATGGTTAGCTTCCTTATTAGTAGATATCAGCGTCACATTCTTGGGATTCATACCTAAATAAAAAAAAAAAAATATAAAAAGTATTTTATTTCCAAGCTGGTTTATTACAAATGTGGACCCCTACACACATAGCAGAACAGGGACACAGTTCAATTTCATAAGAGGCTCAGATTATATTATTATACAGCATTTATATAGCATCAATAGTTTGGTCAGCGCTGTACAATATAGGGAGCAATACAATTACAATTCAAATCTAAAGGCTTAGGAGGGCCCTGTTTATGAGAGTTTAAGAGAGCTTACAACCTAAAGGGGAGGATCAAATTATACAAGCTTTTCTAAGCTAAGTTTCTAAAAGCTAATTTTTTGGTTAAATAATAAACATGGTATACTTACCTGCTCTTATGGGGCCCCACTGCCCTTCCTCTTCTGTGTGTGCCCCCACAGCAATGCAGGTGCGCTCCCGGGCCGGGCTGTGTGCACCCATAGACACACACATCACAGCTTTGGCCCCCCCCCCCCCTGCTCCCTTCTCACAGAATTTGGCTGACAGTAGCAAAATCTGCTGCTGCTTTCAGTGAAGCCTGTGAATGCAGGAAGAGGGGAGGGAAGAGATGCAGCCAGGCACAGCGCTAGATCAATGTAGGACGTGGGTAAGTGTTTAGGGGAAAGGGAATGCAAGGAATGCATTATTTGTATTATCTTTAGAACCACTTTGCTAGGTGTATGGGAATTAAATGATGGAGAAGGTTAAAGTTCAGTTCTTAGAGAGAGGTGGGTTAGGCTTCCCTGAAGAGATGAGTTTTCAGGTTTTTGTCTAGAGGCAGACAAAGTAGGAGATAGCCAAACAGATTGAGGTAGCGAGTTCCAGAGGATAGGGGAGTCTTTGAGAAGTCCTGAAAGCGAGCATGGAAGGAGGTCCATAGAGAGGAGGGATAGAGAGAAGGAGGTCTTGGGAGGAGTGAAGACATACAGTATAAAGATAAAACCCTTTACTATCTAGAGATGTGCACCAATGAGTTAAATGGAAAGTGTACCTACTCAGTTCTCGTTCTTTCTAGTACCTTTAGAGCTACCTAGGAGCCCCTGAATCAAGGGTGGTCCTATATGCAAAGACCAAGTTCTACAAGGAAGTTGACACTTGGGCTTGGCCTCAGCCTACCCTGCCTTGTAAGTATGAGTGATGCCACCTAATACACATGGGAGCATGGGATTAGTGAAGGGGTAGGGTGTGACCCCTACTGAGATAGATAGTCTTCAGCACCAGAAAATGTTTCTGGGATATGACTAGCTCCTTTAAGTAATACCACACAGAAACTTTCCATACATTTGATTTTACTGTAAAGTGGTTGTAAACCCTTACATATACCCAGTGAAGTGACTGGCCTCGGGTGATACACAGAGATGAAATAAATTCCCCTACATAGGCTGTACCTGTCTATCTGCAGCCTTCTTTTCTCTACATCAGTTCAAAGTCCAGACTTTATACAGGGTCTTTCAGCTCTGAACCTCAGGGGGCAGAGAGCTGAAGTTACATCAGTGAGGAGAGCTCTTGGAGCTGATTGGAGTGGAGGAACTCCCCCTCCATCACACAGGAACAGAGCTAAGGCTGTCAACCACAGGTTGTGCCCTCCCCTGTCACCTTTTTCCTCTTGGTGTCAGGAAAACTTGTCAGAATTGATTCATGCTGATAGCAGAGGAAGGAGGCAGCAGACAAAAACAACACTTAGTGCTCTAGATTGAGACAAGTACACACTATAGAGCAGGGTCTCAAACTGGCAGTCCTCCAGCTGTTGCAAAACTACAAGTCCCATCATGCCTTTGCCCGTGGGAGTCATGCTTGTAACTATCAGCCTTGCAATGCCTCATGGGACTTTGCAAAAGCTGGAGGGCTGACAGTTTGAGACCCCTGCTATAGAGGGATATGCTTTGTTCATATTTCATGAGGTTTACAACCACTTTAATTGAAAATCAGACAGACATACTGTATATTGATGTTTTCTCATTCATCTCTGGAATGGAAGGCAGTCGGGTCCTGACAGACATTCAGAATACATTGGGAATAGGTATTCTCATTTTTAGCACATTGAAGTTGTGAAGTAAAATGCTGCAGTGACCGTATGTGGTTGATTTACTAAAGGCAAATAGACTGTGCACTTTGCAAAGTGCAGTTGCTCCAGAGCTTAGTAAAGGATGTAAAGCTTTGCAAATAATCCCTAATCATGTGAAAGGAAAATTTTAAAAACAACAGTTTTGCTTGCACATGATTGGATGATGGAAGTTAGCAGAGCTTCTGCTCATTTACTAAGCTCTGGAGCAACTGCAATTTGCAAAGTTCACAGTCTATTTGCCTTTAGTAAATCAACCCCTATGTATCTGTGTGAATTGGCTTTGGGCTTGTGTTGATGGCCTCAGTTTTACATAATTTTAAAACACTTTGGAGATCATTCAGATATCATTGACAGGTGCATTTGACCCAGGGCTGATCTACTTGAAGATTCAAAAAGGATATTAAAAATAGAGTTAATAAATAGTTTTAAAAAAATCATTAGTTAGCTGGGAACTGTACTGATCACTGCTGTCTCTGATGTTAGTCCTGCTAGAAAAATCTGCACTTTGTGGAAGAATTTATCAATTTACACCTATGCAGTTCACCTGCTTTTGGTTGCTTGTTCCAGTAACGTGTTATCACATTTACCAGTCAGCTTGGCAGGGCTGGCAGAACATTAGAACGCAAAAATAATGTTCTCATGCAATGTCATAGACATTTATGGACCTTATAACACCGTAGACCAGAAAAATAAACTGGGCAGGTGATATTTTCCAAATCGTGTTGCAAAACAGCAGAAATGTGAACACCATTTATTTAAATTGGGGATGTCCAACTTTTGGACCTTCCTGGGCCACATTGGAAGAAGAGGAATTGTCTTGGGCAACACATAAAATACACTAACAATAGGGATAGCTGATGACCAATAAAAATATTACAAGTTTTTAATCACTGATATAAATAATGTACCTATCTGAGTAATAAAACTTAATTTTTTTGTAATATTTTTTATTATAAAGAAATTAAAGGGGCAACATAAAACTATTTGACACTGTTTTTGATAACCTAACGCACCAATATCCAGTTTGATGGCTGTAATAGCGATCCTCAATGAATTCTCAAGGTGCTCATCAGATCTTTTGGGTCTAATTTTGCCCTTCGTGGGCTTTATCTTTGAAAATATTTGCTCACAAATATACAGTTGGTGCTGCCAAATACTGATGACATGACAAAAATCAACATTTTCAAGTAAGTTTAAGATTTTGTGTTGGGCCGCACTCATAGCTGTCTTGGGTCGCACGATTTATAACATTAGGACTATGCATACACGCACTGCAGTACACCACACCAGTACAGTGTGAATGGGGCCCAACAATGAGGCATTATTTCTGTTCATATGGCAGTTTGGCACAACAGTCTATTGCATATAACGAATTTTATGACTACCAAGGTGCATATACATGCAGACATGGAAATGGCATACACCCCCTGTACACACGGACACTTTTCATGTCAAAGAAAAAAATAGAAAACGGTTCATTCAGCCTCCCTCCATATCTGACAATGTGTGAAGTGTGTACAGACCACCCCCATGCTTCAATTGTTGCAAAGCAGAGCACACTGCTTACGTAAATCAGCCAATAATGGCAATATGGTAAATAATGATTACCTGGTAGGTATCTTGCCTGTCTGAGGTAATGCTGTTTGGCAGACAATACCTTGCCAGAGTCTGTTCTTGCTGTAACCATATTTACACTTTTGTTTAAATCAGTAGAATCTGTGAAGCTAAAAATGAACCAGTATTTAGTGTACAATGCATTTGACTATTCACATTAATGCTCAACTCCACAAACACAGCTAAATACGCAACTTCTATACATACAGTATATGAGAGCCGATTTACCTGCCAAAGAATGTATTTTGTCGTCCAGCTTATCATGAGATTTACATGTCCCTGCTACAAAGCCAAGTTGGTGACCCAACTTTTCTCTGCCCAACTTAAAGTGTTTGTTAACCCCCCCAAAAACAATGCTATGGTCCCTTATAGCAGATTAAACAGCACAGTGCTTGTGCTTTGTAATCTGCCCCTCCCCCCTCCCCTCTAAACTGTAAAAAAATAACTGAACCTGCCACTTCCTGTATGCCCTCTCTGTACAGACCATGAAAATCAGGGCTGCTCTGCCCTGATCACCGTGGTCTGATTGCGTCCCTTCGTCGTATGCTGCTGTCCCCCCCACTGCCATTCAGCTAGTGTCTGTGTCTCCGTCTCTGCTCCCTGCCGCTATTAGCAAAATAACTAATGTGAAATTATCACTGCCAGCTCCTCTATTATATCTTGTCATAGCACACTATACCTGTCTTGTAGAAAAACAAGCATTGTAAATACTGATTTAGCGCTGTTTTAAGGCCGGTCACATGACTCTCGGCCGGTTTCCAGGGCTACTACAGGAGAGGCTGAGCAGCCATGTGATCTCCCCAGCTGACTTCAGAGGGAGATCGCAGTCCCTCCTGCAGTATCCATCCATACAGTGGCCGCGAGTCATGTGACCGGCCTGAAGACAGCACTAAATCAGTATTTACAACATTCGGTTTTCTACAAGACAGGTGGTACAGTGTGCTATGCTAGGCTCCAATAGAGGGTCTGGCATTCTTTGTGTTATATGGGTAACGAACCCTTTAACCAATATAGCTAGGTCATCTCTCTGCCTTCGACCTAAAACTAGACAGGGAAGGAGCAGCAGCAGATGGATGAGGTCATCCCACTCCTTCCATCTGTATGTTTATGTACTGATCCTCACTCTCCATTTTAGAGTGAAGCTGTATAGGAGGATTGCAGAAAGCTCATATTAAGACAAATTCATGTACAGTACTTATTTTAGCTGTTTTTTTTATTACTTATTTTTTAACCACTTGACCACTGGGCAGTTAAACCCCCTTCCTGCCCAGACCAATTTTTCAGCTTTCGCTGCTCTCACACTTTGAATGACAATTACTCCGTCATGCAACACTGAACCCAAATGAATTTTGTGTCCTTTTTTTCACACAAATAGAGCTTTCTTTTGGTGGTATTTAATCACCGCTGGGTTTTTTATTTTTTGCGCTATAAATCAAAAAATACAGAAAATTCGGTAAAAAAAAAAAAAAAAAAAAATTCTTTGATTCTATTAACAATTATTGCAGAGTATTGGCAGAGTATTGGCAGAGTATTACAGTGTTGCACAGTATTGGCAGAGCATTGCACAGTGGTGGCAGAGCATTGCACAGTGGTGGCAGAGCATTGCACAGTGGTGGCAGAGCATTGCACAGTGGTGGCAGTGTATTGCACAGTGGTGGCAGTGTATTGGCCAGCGCTGTGGGCACTACACATCCAGCCCACAGCGCTGGTCCCGTCTCTCCTCCTCTCCGCTTCTCCCTTCTCTGTACCGATCGGTACAGAGAGGGGAGGGAGGAACCGGCGTCATGACGTGACGCCGGTTTGTGTACATGTGATCGCTCCGTCATTTGACCGCTATCAGCGGCTGTTTACCGTGATCCGTGATGCACCGGGTCCGGTCACGGATGTTACCGAGTGCGCGCCCCAGGGGGCGCGCGGGAGCAAGTTTCTGGGAGGACATCCGTAGGAAAACCCGACCGCGCTGTAGACGTCTTTCGACTATAGCGTGGTCGGCATGTGGTTAATGACTACATAAACACAATAAATTGTGTTTTTTTTTAATATTTGCATGGAGTCCACCTTTACAGTATGTAAAAAAAAAAGGCAAGTACTATGTTATTTCCTACATTGAAAAACTTCTGTGCAGTGCTACTGACAAAACAAAGAGAACCTGTTACCACTTTTCACTTCTATGTCTGATAACTGCTGTCATAAAGGAGAGCATCATAATATTGCCACCTGTGGTGATAAGGGCTATACTGTTTTGGCAGAGGTACAAGCACTGATAGACTCCTACTTATCCAACACTTCTGTACATATCAGATCCCCACTGCTCTCTGTCACTTCCCTCCTTGGCCAATAGTCCCTAGACGTTCTCTGCAGCTCTTGCACATACGCTCTGTGCTGTCAGCAGACATTGTGCAAGGCTGTACTGGTGAGCTGTACAGTCACAGTATCCAAGGAAGGGGGTGGACAGTCACAGGGATATGACCAACCAGTAGTGTCAAATTAGGATGATTGTAGAGGTACCCAATCCTTGAATTTGCAGCTTTAAAGTGCCAATCATTGAATGAAGCTCTGTAATCTCTCCATAGCATGTGTCAGGCTTTCAGGATAGAAAACCCCCAACACCCAGAGTGTAACGGAGTTGACAGAGACACTTTGGAGGGGGGGGGGGGATTTACTAAAACTGGAGAGTGCAAAACCTGGTGCAGCTCTGCATAGAAACCAATCAGCTTCCAGGTTTATTGTCAAAGCTTAATTGAACAAAGCTGAAGTTAGAAGCCGATTGGTTACTATACACAGCTGCACCAGATTCTGAGTGCGCCAGTTTTAGTAAATCTCCCTCTTTGGGTTCAAAACTTTGAAGTTGCAGATCGCATGCATGAAGGTAACAACATTGCAACACAATAAACTCAACTTAACCCCATCAAAGGACTGAACATTTTTTCTTCACTTATCAGCAATTATGGTAACTTGTCACAAGCACAATTAGACATGAGACTTACTCCAAATCATCATTTTTGTTCTCTTTAACCATTGTCATGCTAGGCTTCTTTGAAAAAGAAATACCAAAGTCTGTGTCAAACTCATCCCAGCTGTCCTTCAGAACCGACTGCCCCCAGCGCCGCCTTCCATGCTTTACGTTAACAGCACTGTTCTGTGGTCCACCGACCGTTGGTTTCTGTGATGGGGAAAAAAATTAGAGATTTGTTACATTTTCTTTTTCCAGGTTCTGAAGCCAAAAAACTAAATAGAACCCTGTATTTTTTATAGCAACAACCTATTTTTGCCAGTGTTCAACCTGTCCAAGGCTATAACTGGTGCACTACACCTCTTAACAGAAGCAGCCATCTGTGTCAGATCTTTATGGGATTCTATGGAAAACTGTCTCACAGAGAATAACAACTACACATAAAAGCAATAACCAGAGACACACATGTAGGCAAATACGCAGTGGTAAATGAAAGCCCACTCCCTCCCTCCCTCCTCCATGCCCACTAACAAGCTAAACACAATGGTGGTGGGATATTTAATATAGATTGTTGGAGGCTTCACCTCCTTGTTGTTCTAAGACATAGACTGGAGGGGTGTAACACAGCATGTGACTGGCAGAAATCTGCCAACACCATGTTATTATTAAAAAAAAAATAAAGATTTGATTTCAAATACAGTGGAACCTCGGATTGCGAGTAACATGGTTAACAAGCGTTTCGCAATACGAGCACTGTATTTTAAAAAATCGTAACTCGGTTTGTGAGTGTTGTCTCACAAAACAAGCATGATTCAGGCCAAAGCGTTGCAGTACCGCGTTTGGTCTGAGGTGGGAGGGGGGCAGAGCCGAGCAGCGCTGATTGCACCCGATTCGCGCCTTTCGGAAATGCATGGAAAGGCCCGAGGACAGCTCAGCTGACCTCGGCAACGGAGTCTTTCCAAGCTTTGCCGAGGTCAGCTGAGGTGTCCTCGGGCCTTTCTGGCCGTTTCCGAGGCTCTCCGGCGCCCCCTCACCTCTGGCCACATGCGGTATTGCATGCCATTGAAGTCAATGCAGGACATTATTATTTTTAGTTTCCATTGACTTCAATGGGGAAACTCGCTTTGATATGGGAGTACTTTGGATTACGAGCATTCTCATGTAACGGATTATGCTCGTAATCCGAGGTTCCACTGTATATATTTCTATGATGATTTAAACCGTTTATTAATAATATTTTTTTACTCTGTATCCCAAAGGTTGTTTTATTTTTTGAACATGTGACCAGAGGACTAGAAGCTCCTCCTGCTTATCATTCCCTGCAGACAGACTGGGAATAAGCTGGGTCATGTGACAGCAGTATATCAATTAGGAAAATGGTACTTCTTTTTTCATTAAAATTAATACAGTGCCATCCTCCATATACAGTGGTTAGCACTTTCACCTAGCAGCAAAAAGGGTCGCTGGTTCGAATCCCGACCATGACACCATCTGCCTGGAGTTTGCATGTTCTCCCTGTGCCTGCATGGGTTTCCTCCGGGTACTCCCGATTCCTCCCACAATCTAAAGACATGCTGGTAAGTTAATCGGATCCTGTCTAAATTGGCCCTAGTACGTATGAATTTGTTAGGGACCTTAGGTTGGAAGTTGGGAATTATTGCGCTGAGTGTGAATAATTTATAGGATAGCTGCAAACATTGCCGATAGATTTACGGTAGAATAGGTTAGAAAGGTTTGTATGTTGCGCTCAAAAAGTAGTGTACATAAAAGTCACTCCTACACAATATTTGCATACAGGTAAGTTGTGATTAAAGCATAAATATAAATATAAATCATCGGTAAATGAAATAAATATATATAAAATTATATAAAGAGACAGTAATAAAACTGAATAAAATGTGAAAAAAATCTGTGAAAGTGATCATGTGACTGATAAAATTCAGTAAAATGGTGAAGAATGACAATCTGTTAATATAGTGAATATAAAAAACATAAAAACATTTAAATATTTGAAAACGAACAAATAAATAACAAGTGAATAGGGGTGAAAAAATGGTCGCCAAACTGTATATATGTATTGATACAGTGGTATAGTCCGGTGGGTGACAGTATATAGTCCTGTGAGTGACACAATATATGTGAAAAGCCGTAGAAGATTTTTTATTTCTAGGTGCGGTGATGGTGATCCTGTCTGGTCGGCTTCAGCATTTATTGAGAAGGAGGCTTACCAGAAGTCACAGACTAAATGAGACATACGCCTCATAAGTCGTGACAAGCTTTGTGTGTGGAGGGTTACCAGGTCCCTATTCCACGGATGTATTCCTGGGAGTGTATTCCTGGGAGTATGCGCGTAAACGGGCAGGAGGGATGCGGTCGTCAAAATCTCCAATAACATTCGGTCATATTTGAGAAAAGAGAACTCGCATAGTATGATACCGTAAAATACTTTTAATGAGGTAAAAACAGATTAAAAACACTCACATTTTGGAAGTAATATTCAGGCTCATAAAGTGGTAGTAGATGTCAGAAAGTGCTGCTGCTGTAGTCCACCCAACGCGTTTCGTCCTCTGGGACTTCGTCTGGGGTGTCACCCCAGGCGAAGTCCCAGAGGACGAAACGCGTTGGGTGGACTACAGCAGCAGCACTTTCTGACATCTACTACCACTTTATGAGCCTGAATATTACTTCCAAAATGTGAGTGTTTTTAATCTGTTTTTACCTCATTAAAAGTATTTTACGGTATCATACTATGCGAGTTCTCTTTTCTCAAATATGACCGAATGTTATTGGAGATTTTGACGACCGCATCCCTCCTGCCAGTTTACGCACATACTCCCAGGAATACACTCCCAGGAATACATCCGTGGAATAGGGACCTGGTAACCCTCCACACACAAAGCTTGTCACGACTTATGAGGCGTATGTCTCATTTAGTCTGTGACTTCTGGTAAGCCTCCTTCTCAATAAATGCTGAAGCCGACCAGACAGGATCACCATCACCGCACCTAGAAATAAAAAAATTTCTACGGCTTTTCACATATATTGTGTCACTCACAGGACTATATACTGTGTCACCCACCGGACTATACCACTGTATCAATACATATATACAGTTTGGCGACCATTTTTTCACCCCTATTCACTTGTTATTTATTTGTTCGTTTTCAAATATTTAAATGTTTTTATGTTTTTTATATTCACTATATTAACAGATTGTCATTCTTCACCATTTTTTTGAATTTTACTGAATTTTATCAGTCACATGATCACTTTCACGGAATTTTTTCACATTTTATTCAGTTTTATTATTGTCTCTTTATATAATTTTTTATATATATTTATTTCATTTACCGATGATTTATATTTATATTTATGCTTTAATCACAACTTACCTGTATGCAAATATTGTGTAGGAGTGACTTTTATGTACACTACTTTTTGAGCGCAACATACAAACCTTTCAGGGACCTTAGGTTGTAAGCTCCTTGAGGGCAGGGACAGATGCGAATGTTCAATGTATATGTAAAGCACTGCGTAAATTGACAGCGCTATATAAGTACCTGAAATAAATAAATACATTAAAGTGTCTGTTTAGTATCACTTTAACCACTTGCTTACTGGGCACTTAAACCCCCCCTCCTGACCAGACCAATTTTCAGTAGTATGAAGAGATCCACCGCTCCAGGATGATCCACCCAAACTCAATCCCACAGCTGTTCCTATGGTTGGAGAACCCAGGTGCAGGCACGGCACAAGCTGATGAAGATGCAAATTAAGGACTCTGGACGGCCGCACTCCAAGAAAAATTCAAAAGCCTTTATTGGTAAAATATGGAATCACACAAAAATAGGTCACAGCAAAGCAAGAAAATAACTAATGCATTTCACACTACCAAGAGTGCTTACTCATAGCTGACCAATTTTCAGCTTTCAGCGCTGTCGCACTTTGAATGACAATTGCGCGGTAATACAACACTGTACTCAAATGACATTTTTATAATTTTTTTCACACAAATGGAGCTTTCTTTTGGTGGTATTTAATCACAGCTGGGGTTTTTATTTTTTGCTAAACAAACAAAAATAGACCAAAAAATAAAAAAAATAAAATCATGTTTAATAGTTTGTTATAAAATGTAATAAAGGGGTAATTTTTCTCCTTCATTGATATTCGCTGATGAGGCTGCCCTGATGGGCACTGAAAGGCTGCCCTGATGGGCACAGATAAGGCGACACTGATAGGCAAAGATAAGACGACACCGATGGGCACTGGTAAGAAGACACTGGGTGGCACTGGTGGGTGGCACTGATGGGCACTTGTAGGTGGCACTGTGGGCACTGGTAGGTGATATTGATAGGCAGCATTGGTGATGACACACTGTGGGCACTGATAGGTGGCGCTGGTGGGCACTGGTAGGTGAGGCTAGTGGGCACAAAAGCCTCTCCATGATCGGGACCGATGTCCCTTTCGCAGCCACCGACGATCGGCTTTTTTATTTGATAGCGTGATGAGAAAAAATAGCCGATTACCGGCTCTGTTTGGGTCACATGATCAGCTGTCATTGGTTGACAGCTGATCACGTGGTAAGGGGTTTGGGATCGACCCCTTACTCAGATCTGTGATCAGGCGAGTTTTATAGACTCGCTAATCACAGAGCGCCCCGCAGGGGGCACGCAGGCCGCCCTAGCACGGGAGGACGTCCATGGACGCCCTCCCGGCAATTTAAGTCCGCGCTGTAGCAGTCTTTCGGCTATAGGGCGGACGGCAAGTAGTTAAAGTCAGGGAAAAATGCAAAAAAAAAAAAAAAAAGCATGCAGCACATCTCTTCATTGACTTGCCAGCTGAAACAGAAAATAAGGAGCTGACTGGATTTTTGGCAGATTAACGTGCATCTTTCTGTACATGCAGCAATTTTATAGGTGCAAAACATTGAGAAATAAGTATGCATTACAGAGATGTACACTTTAGGATAGTATGCATATGGTAAATGTGAAATATATTCATAGTAAAAATGACACGCAAGTAATCATTTTTTGTAAAAGGTATACAAAGTATACAACATTACGTTACTAGTTACTTACCGGTGATATGACTTTCCTGATGTTGGGAAGAGTCACCTGAGGATGCTTGGATGGCAGCTGGTTGTCAGCTGTGCTTTGTGGCAGCTGTATTTGCTGGAGGGGCCTGCTTGGAGCAGGCGAGTCATTTGATGTTTTCTCTGGTGCATTAGGAGGAGAGGAAGATTGCTTTTTTATCTCAAAGAGCGCCTGAGGCTCAATGGATTGTGCTGGCTTATTTACAGCCCTTTTCTGTTCCACAACTTGTGTTGGAGGGCCCAGTGCATGTCCAACTTGAAAATACGGGTACCTTAAAGCCTTAATACAGTAAAAAAAAAAAAAAAAAATTAGTGCTACTAAGAATGAGTTTGATAAAAGTACCCCTATGCTACTAAAAAGGGTTAACCAGAGTTAATGCATTCTTGCTGAACGAAAATATTTATTGAGTGTTATGAAAGCATAATGTCATTTATTTTACTGTGGTATCATGTCCATACACATGTATACAGTTAAAGATGTAAAACATGGGGGGGAGGATTGCATGCACATTAACCACCTGCCCTCTGGAAGATTTTACCCCCTTCATGACCAGGCCATTTTTTTGCTATTCAGCACTGTGCTACTTTAAGTGACAATTGCCCGGTCATGCAACACTGTATGCAAATTAAATTGGTATTTGATCACCACTGGGTTTTACTTTTTTTTTTAATTATATAATTGTATATAATATAATGTAATATATAAAACAAACAAGACTGAACATTTTAATAATTAAAACTTATTTTTTTACATTCTGCTATAAAATATATCCAATAAAAAATGTCTTCATGAATTTCGGCCACAATGTATTCTGCTACGTCTTTGGTAAAAAAATAAAAAAATTCCAGTAAGTGTATGTTATTTGGTTTGCAGGAAAGTTATAGCATTTGCAAACTATGGGATATTTACTTGATTTTTTTTTTAAGCTAGTAATGGCGTGATCAATGACTTGTAGTGTGACTGTGATAGTGTGGCGAACAATCTGACACTAACTGACACTGGCTGGGGGTACACTAACTGACACTGACATCAATAGTGACAATAATACAGTGGTCAGTACTAATACTATACATTGTCACTGTACTAAAGGCACTGGCTGGGAAGGGGTTAACATCTAGGAGGTGATTAAGGGGTTAACTGTCTGTCCAACAATGTGGGTAATATGTATTACTTTTACTAAGCAATCTTGTTTTTTATCCCTGCTTTGCAGGGAAAAAAAAAACAGCAATATCGCCTGTCAGTGTACAGAGTTCTGTGTGGTTTACAACACAGAGCTCTCTTACGTGAATAATGGAGCCCATCAGCGGGCCCTGGCGATCAATCATTGGCCAGGACTCGCTGATCAGCTTGTGCTGTAGCAAATCACAGCCCGGAAGGGCTGATCACGTACCAGATAAGTGATCCAGCACACAGCGGCAGCCCTGCCGCAGTAGACGTATGTGGGACGGTCCACAAGTGGTTGAGATAGAATTTTTGTACTCACAGTAAAATCGTTTCATTGAGAGACACGGGAAGTCAAAAGCAGTTCTACTGAGGCTTGGGCAACACAGCAAACCTATGCTAACAGGTCCCAAGAAAACTAGGGACTGCCTGCAGTTCCAAAAGCCACCCGAAGGACCCTACACCCCAAAGCTAGCATCAGATGAGGACTCAACATCCACCTAGCAGAACCTAGTGAACAGAAGACCAGATGGCAGCCTTGAAAATATGGGAAACCCTGTGCTTGAGGCCAAAAAGCACTCGCAGATCTAATAGAATGCACCTTGGTACTAAAATACGTTCTTTCTCTAATGGCGCCACTAGTCATAATGTTACAGTGCCTTGAAAAAGTATTCATACCCCTTGAATTTTCCCACATTTTGTCATGTTGCAACCAAAAATTTAAGTGTTAAGGCTGGCCGAAGGGCCAGCCTGTATTTGTGGGAGGAGTCAGAGAGACTATTTAAGCCTCCTCCTCTGCTAGGGCAAGGGTCGTCGGCGTTCTGGGTTACGCCCACTCTGGCTCTTGCAGCGGCAGTAGGATGTCGCAGTGGGGGTACTATCGAGGAGTCCGCCCGCCACCTTCTCATCACTCTGACCCCCCCCTGGGGTGATTCGCCTGCCTGAAAGTCATTTTCCTGGGCTGGTCTGGCTCCACGTGGGGGCTGCTCGACCGCCCGCCCGCTTTGGTGAGGGGGTGAATCGGCCGCCCGTCAGCTCCTTTCACCTCGGCTGATCTGACTCCATGTGGGGGCTGCCCGCCCGCTTTCACCCGGTGTTCCAGCTGCGGGAAAGGGGGGAACCAGCTTCTCAGGGGCCGATCTGGCTCCACATGGGGACTGGACGCTTTCTCCGGTGTTCCTGCCTGGGGGAGGGAGGTTGCCGGATGAATCGGCGCACACTAGCTCCTTCTTCTGGGCTTGATTTGGCCGCCGCCGGCTCCTCGCTCCCCATGCATAGCTGCTCCACGTGCGCTCATGCCGGGGGGAGCGGGGGGCGTCCGTCAGTCCGTCCTTCCTGCAGCCCGCCCACTCTCCCGGTGCTCATGCCGGGGGGGGGGCGCCCGTACTTGCAGTACTCACGGCGCTCTGTCTGGCCAGGCTGCCGCTCGTTTGACTGGGGGGGGGGGGGATGTTCGGCCGCCGCCAACTCCTCTCCCCATACAGGTCCACGAGGGACATGTCTGCCTGGAGGGGGAGGGGGTTCGGCCGCCGCCGACTTCTCTCTCTCCCCGCATAGGTCCACAAGGGACATGTCTAATTGGTGGGGGTGTTCGGCCGCCTGCGGACTCCTCTCCCCATACACATCCACGACATGTATATCTGCTTGGTGCGGGGTGTTGGCCACCTGCCAGCTGCTTCTCCTGGGCGGATCTGGCTCCATGTGGGGGCCACCCGTTTCCTCCCGGTATTCCGTCGGCTTTCTGACGTAGCGTTCTGCCCGCCATTTCTGTCATAGCGTTTCTGCCCGCCATTTTCTGTCATAGCGTTCCTGCCCGCCATTTTTCTGTCATAGCGTTTCTGCCCGCCATTTTCTGTCATAGTGTTTTCTGCCCGCCATTTTTCTGTCATAGTGTTTTCTGCCCGCCATTTTCTGTCATAGCGTTTTCTGCCCGCCATTTTCTGTCATAGCGTTTCTGCCCGCCATTTCTGTCATAGCATTTCTGCCCAGCATTTCTGTCATAGCGTTTTCTGCCCAGCATTTCTGTCATAGTGTTTTCTGCCCGGCATTTCTGTCATAGCGTTTTCTGCCCGGCATTTCTGTCATAGCTTTTCTGCCCGGCATTTCTGTCTCCGCATTCTTCCCCGGTATATCTGTCATAGCGTTCTGCCCCTGCGTTTCTGTCATAGCGTTCTGCCCCTGCGTTTCTGTCATAGCGTTTTGCCCCTGCGTTTCTGTCATAGCGTTCTGCCCCTGCGTTTCTGTCAATCACGTCATGCCCCAGCGTTTGTCTCGGCGTACAGTCTCTGCGTTTGTCATAGCCTTCCTGCCCCAGCATTTCTGTCGCGGTGTGCTGCCCAGCAGTCCTGGCTCAGCGTTCAGTCTCAGCATTTCTGTCATGGCTTTGCTGCCTCAGCGTTTCTGCCCAGTTCTGTCATTGCATTTCTGCCTCAGCGTTCAGTCTCAGCGTGTTTCCGTCATTTGCGTTTCTGCCCAGGTGTTCTGTCATGACTTCTGCCTCAGCGTTCTGTCATAGCATTCTGCCCAGGATTTCTGTCGTTGCATTTCTGCCTCAGCATTGCAGTCCCAGCGTTTCTGCCCAGGGTTTCCGTCCTTGCATTTCTGTCTCAGCGTTCGGCCCTGGATTTCTGTCATTGCGTTTCTGCCCCTGGATTTCTGTCATTGCGTTTCTGCCCCTGGATTTCTGTCATTGCGTTTCTGCCCCTGGATTTCTGTCATTGCGTTTCTGCCCCTGGATTACTGTCATTGCGTTTCTGCCCCTGGATTTCTGTCATTGCGTTTCTGCCCCTGGATTTCTGTCATTGCGTTTCTGCCCCTGGATTTCTGTCATTGCGTTTCTGCCCTGGATTTCTGTCATTTTGTCTCTGCCCCTGGATTTCTGTCATTTCGTTTCTGCCTCAGTGTTCAGTCTCAGCGTATTTTTCTGTCATTCGCGTTCTGTCATGGCATTTCTGCCTCCGCATTCTGTCATAGCAGTCTGCCCCAGGATTGCTGTCGTTGCATTTTTGCCTCAGCATTTCAATCTCAGCATTTGTCATTGCGTTCCTGCCCCAGGTTTTCTATCATGGCACATCTGCCTCAACGTTCTGTCATTGCGTTTCTGCCCCTGGATTTCTGTCATTGCATTTCTGCCCTGGATTTCTGTCATTGCGTTTCTGCCCCTGGATTTCTGTCATTGCATTTCTGCCCCTGGATTTCTGTCACTGCGTTTCTGCCCCCTGGATTTCTGTCACTGCATTTCTGCCCCCTGGATTTCTGTCACTGCGTTTCTGCCCCCTGGATTTCTGTCACTGCGTTTCTTCCCCTGGATTTCTGGCATTTCGTTTCTGCCCCCTGGATTTCTGGCATTGCGTTTCTGCCTCAGCATTCAGCTTCAGCGTTTTTCTATCGTTTCGGCCTCAGCATTTCTGTCATAACGTTTCGGCCTCAGCATTTCTGTCATAACGTTTCGGCCTCAGCATTTCTGTCATAACGTTTCGGCCTCAGCATTTCTGTCATAGCGTTTCTGCCGCATGATTTCTATCATGGTGTTTTCACCCTCGGTGTTCAGTCACAGCGTTTCTCAGAGGGGCGTTGGTCACTCAGGGCATACTCCGATAGCTGTTTTGTTCGTTGGTTGTCATGTCTCATCGTATCTGTGTCCATGTTTGTGCCTGGGTCAGTTAGTTAGGGCTCACATGTCAGGATCTGTCACGCCTACAGATCCATACGAGCTGAGGTTTCATTTGTTAAATTGATTGTTGTCCTCAATCTTCTCGCCCGTATACCACACGACATACGATGCATGTTCATTCACCACACTCATACGACTACCCACCACGGTCCATGGGTACACCAGCCCTGAGTTCTTAAGTCAACTACCTGTCTCTGCGCTGCAGGTTACTTGGGCTCATTCACCACTCACACGAGGAGGGGGGGGGGGGGTCCATCATCAGTTTCATCACGCACAGTGGTTTCGACATTTCTGCTCATGTTTCTCATTCGTAGGTAGGCACAGAGGGGTGTTGTTGTTCTCATGTCTGGTTGTCTGTCATTTCTCCAGTTTGTGTTCTCAGGTTGGGCCGTCTTGGCTGCAGCACGACCCGTTCGTATCAGGTGGGACCAGTGTTCTGTGTCTGGCATGGTTGCTCCATGTTGACTATGCTCATTGCCATAGCGTCTACTCCATCACATCCATCAGGCATCCAGGTTTTTTTGCACTCCTGTCAGGGGTATTTTTTGCCCTCTCTTCTCACGTCCTCATACCATAGTAGGGGTAGGCCAGGGGTTGGGGGGGGGGGGGGCATTTCACTGAACTACTTCGCTGGTGTCCATGTTTCTCGGCCATCATTTGCAGGGGTTCTTTGGGCCAGCCCTTGCTTCCTTTTCCCTACGTATCCTCTCATGCACAAGCAGTTCATTCGCATGTCTGGGTTGTTTTGGGCATCAGGCTCATTTCATCCTTCACAGGACGTTCAGGTGGGTTCTGCGTAGCTTCGCAGGTTCTTCAGGGGGTTCCTCTTCATCACCAAGTCAGGAGTCAGTGGGTTCTCCTGTCACAGCGGATACTCACCGGTTACTCACTGTTGCCATCCGGGCGCACGTTAGTCTACGTGTTGGATCATTACCTTCCCTTCTTCACCTAAATCTTGTGTCTTTTTGCCCTCTTTTCAGGCATACCGACCAGCTAGGCCATGGCACACCTCAGGCCTTGGTTCTTAGGAATATCGCATTTCCCACTTGAAGACTCCGATTCCAAGTGTTAAGGCTGGCCGAAGGGCCAGCCTGTATTTGTGGGAGGAGTCAGAGAGACTATTTAAGCCTCCTCCTCTGCTAGGGCCAGGGTCGTCGGCGTTCTGGGTTCCCACCCTCCCATTCCCCAGCCTTCATACTTACTCATAGTACTTCTCATTCTTACATCAAGGGTATGCCCTCTTTTCAGGCAAAAACTACCAGCTAGGCCATGGCACACCTCAGGCCTTGGTTCTTAGGAATATCGCATTTCCCACTTGAAGACTCCGATTACAAATGTATTTTATTCGGATTTTATGTGATAGATCAACACAAAGTGGCACATAATTGTGTAGTTGAAGAAAAATTATAAATCGTAAATATCTGAAAAGTGTGGCGTGCATTTGTATTCGGCCCCCTTTAAAGTCAAGTAATTAGTAAATAGGTCCACCTGTGTGTAATTTAATCTCAGTATAAATGCAGCTGTTATGTGAAGCCCTCAGAGGTTTGTTAGAGAACCTTAATGAACAAACAGCATCATGAAGGCCAAGGAACACACCGGACAGGTCAGGGATAAAGTTTAAAGCAGGGTAAGGTTATAAAAAAAAAAAAAAAAAAAATATCCCAAGCTTTGAACATCTCACAAAGCACTGTTAAATCCATCATCCGAAAATGGAAAGAGTATGGCACAACTGCAAACCTACAAGACATGGCTGTCCACCTAAACTGACAGGCCAGGCAAGGAGAGCATTAATCAGAGAAGCAGTCAAGAGGCCCATGGTAACTCTGGAGGAGCTGCAGATCCACAGCTCAGGTGGGAGAATCTGTCCACAGGACAACTGTTATTCCTGCACTCCACAAATCTGGCCTTTATGGAAGAGTGGCAAGAAGAAAGCCATTGTTGAAAGAAAGCCATATGAAGTCCCGTTTGCAGTTTGTGAGGACAAAGTAAACATGTAGAAGAAGTTTTTTTTGCCTAAAAGCAAAACGCTGTGTGTGGTGGAAATGTAACACTGCACATCCCCCCCGAACACACCATCCCCACCATGAAACATGGCGGTGGCAGCATCATGTCTGCAGAAGACTTGGGTGGAGGCTCACCTTTCAACAGGACAATGACCCTAAACATACAGCCAGAGCTACAATGGAATAATTTAGATCAAAGCATATTCATGTGTTAGAATGGCCCAGCCAAAGTTCAGACCTAAATCCAAATGAGAATCTGTGGCAACATTTTTAAACTGCTGTTCACAGACGCTCTTCATTCAATCTGACAAAGCTTGAGCTAATTTTGCAAAGAAGAATGGGCAAAAATGTCACTCTCTAGATGTGCAAAGCTGGTAGAGACATCTCCAAAAATACTTGCAGCTGTAATTGCAGTGAAAGGAGGTTCTTCAAAGTATTGACTCAGGGGGGCTGAATACAAATGCACGCCACACTTTTCACATATTTTGAAAACCATTTATCTTTTTCCTTCCACTTCACAATTATGTGCAACTTTGTGTTGGTCTATCACATAAAATCCCAATAAAACACATTTACGATTTTGGTTGTAACATGACAAATTGTGGAAAATTTGAAGGGTATGAATACTTTTCCAAGGCACTGTAAATGTATAATATGATACTATAAAACACACACTTACTGGCATGGTATTTTGTCTGCAGAAAGGATTCAGAGTTTTTAAGTTCTCTAGGGAATTACAACACTTTCAGACATCAAATCCCTTGCATCTCCTACCTCTCAAAGCAGCTTCTCCCTCCCACTAGGTCAGCTTCCTCTCCAATGGTTCTCTCCCTGCCTTGTTTACTTTATGACAGGTTCGCTTTAAAATTATTTTATGGCAAATTCACGATTCTTTATAAAATAAAACATATCAAATACCTGACTGGCTGTGGGGCGCTTTTTGGGGTCCCAATGCAGCATGTCTCTCATTAGTGTTAATGCCTCTTCACTGGCATTGGGTATGAGAGTTTTCAGGTTTATAGGGACGCACTGTGGAAAGCGGAAATTCATAGCTGATGCGAGCTGATATCCTTCAGACCAGTCACTCTGCAAAGTAAATGGAATGGTTGCGTTTGCTTAAAATAGAAGACATCACATGAAATTCCTGACATGTCTGACAACTAATCTATCACACTCATAATTTGACTGATTTATCAAGTGGGGGAAACACAACTTACTTTTTTTGGTGTACCCAGAACCTGGCAGATTTTAAAGATCTCGTCAACCTCGCTTGTGCCAGGGAAGAGGGGTCTGAGGGTATACAATTCAGCCATAATGCTCCCAACTGCCCATAGGTCTATGGGAGAGCTATAAGTTAAAGATCTCAGCAACACTTCGGGAGCCCTGTACCTGCATAGGAACAACATATATATAGGTTGGACAATTGTCTATATACTTGACATATTGCTGTATAGAAATCCACAGCTAATACTGCATATTGGCAGGTACATTTTTTTAGACATGAAAGATAACAGGGTTAAAAGTCCACCCAAAATGGATTACTCAGGTTCCCAAATTAAAGTGGAAGTAAACCCCCCTATCGTTTTCAGCCAAGGAAGCTGCCATCTTTGCCTCTGTTTAATCTTCAACTGCCACAGTGCTGTACATGTGATCCGATATGACACCAGCCATTGGATGGGTTGACTGTTTGGTTGAGAGCACAGCCAATGTGCAGTTAGCATTCCGGCATGCCTTTTTTTTTTTAAACTGTTAAATCGATGGGTTTACTTCCGCTTTAAAGGATATTGTAGGAGAGATTATCACATGAGATCCTGAAGAACTGGCACACTTGTGTGTTAGTGGTATTACTCTGCTTTATGTTAGATTTTCTATAGCAGTGGTCTCCGAACTGCAGCCCTTTGGCTGTCTATATCCAGCCCTGGGGGCTTTACTCCCAGTGACACCAAGAAGGGGGCACAATTCCTCCCACTGATACCAACAATGGGGCACTATTCTGTCCACCACCAATGATGGGGCATCATTCCTCCCACTGACACCAATGATGAGGCACTATTCCTCCCACTGACACCAATGATGAGGGACCATTCCCCCAACTGACACCACTGATGAGGCACCATTCCCCCAACTGATATCAATGATGGGGCACCATTCCTCCAACTGACATCAATGATGAGGCACCATTCCCCCAACTGACATCAATGATGAGGCACCATTCCCCCAACTGACATCAATGATGGGGCACCATTCCGTCCACTTATACCAATGAAGGGGCACTATTTCTTCCTCCGATACCATTGATGGGGCACTATTCCTCCCACTAATACTAATGATGTGGCACTATTCATCCCACTAATGCCAATGATGAGGCTCTATTCCTTCCACTGACTCCAGTGATGGGGCACTATTCCTTCCCCTGATACAAACGATGGGGCACTAGTCCTCACACTAATACAAATAGTGGGGCACCATTCCTCACACTAATACAAATGATGGGGCACCATTCCTCACACTAATACCATTGATGGGGCATTGTTTACTTCCACTGATGCCAGGGCATTTTCCACTCACACAGACAGACCAGCCCCCCCAAACGTCTAAAAAAAACTGTAAACTGGCCCTTTGTTAAGAAAGTTTGGAGACCCCTGCTCTATAGGAATATATGGAGTAAGAGCAAAAAGTGATGGTACTGACATCCTAATACAGCAGATGATGGAAATCTTAGGGCAGGGATTTCCTCAAAAGGTATCACCAAAGTGATTCCAGGTAAGAGGTGATTGAACCTGTTCTTGTAAAAATGAGTATCCAGTTTTGGGATTGTTTACCCTTTAAAGTTAGCTTGAACTTTGCTTATTCTAGGCAAAGTTATAGGTTCACTTTAGGACCGAAACAACTAATCAACAACTAATCGATTATGAAATTAATCGATTACTATTTTCATAATTGATTAATCGGCCAGCCGATTAGTTGGCCTGCATAAAGAATGCATTATTTGTTACATATCAGCTATTACAGTGCAGCACACATACAGCTCAGTACACCATCCATACATGTCAGTAAGTGACTGGCAGAAGTTTTCTTTATCTTGCTATAGGGGAGCTCTATACTATACTTTGCAGATTGCTATTGGGGCCCTCTGAAGGCAGGAGGAGCCAGAAGCAGCAGTCGGGACCCTAGAAGAGGAGAATCAGGACTACTCTGTGAAAAACCATTACACAGAGCAGGTAAGTATAACAGGTTTGTTGCAGAGGAGGCTCTAGGCTTTGTGAGGCCTTAGGCAAATCTTAGACATGAGGCCCCACTCATGCCCAAAATGGGAAAAATAATTAAAGCAATAGAAATTAACTGTATAAATTGCATGATATTCCCTTCAACTGTAACACAGACATCAGGCGAATTAGGCGGCCGTGAGGCCCCTAGGAGTGCAAGGCCTTAGACGACCGCCTAATTTGCCTAATTAGAGAGCCACCTCTGGTTTGTTGTTTTTAACTAAAAAACAAAACAAGACTTTAAAGACTGTGTGCAGGGAAGATCAGCATCTGAACCCAGAGAGGGTGGAGGCTGATAGACTGGAGGTGATAGAAGGGATTATAATTTAAAGTAAACGTTATTGTGCAATAAATATAAAATGATCACATCCATGAGAAAAAAAAAAAGTCTCAGCTTTAGTACTACTTTAATATAAAAGATTTATATCTCCCTTCATGTTCCACAGTATAAATGAACCCCTTCTGCGATTATTTGCTCTTTTTGTACTATAAAGGGCTAAGTTTTTTTTTTTTAACCCCATCATGACAAATGATACAAAAAAAGCATGCTGCTGCTACTAAACGTCTTAGGCCTGGGTCACACCTATGGGTTTTTTGGTTGCTGTGTATTTGGAAAGGGTCAAGAACTTTTTACAATGCAAAACGGTGCTTTTTTTGGTTCAATATACTTCAATGAAGAAGTTGCAGAAAAAGTATGTAGTGCGTTTTTGCTTCAATTTTCAGACGGGAATATTCATATGAAAAATCTTTGTACATTTGCTGAATGAAAGAATTTTGTTTTAAATTTTCACTTGTTTTTAACATTCGCTTTTAACATGAATTTAATTTCTGAACGAAAACCACATACACTGTCTGAAAATCCAAGATGTTTTCTATTATTTCTAAATTTTCCAATCACTGTGGTTGAAAACAAACGTCGATTTGACCCCACTAATGATTAGAAAATTGAACGAACGTTCTTAAAATGTAATTTTTTTGGAAGGAAGACATTGTTTATGTATGGTCAGCATATAATATATTACAGTTCTGTTTAAAAATTTGCAAAACAGTCTAACTTTTTTTTTTTCTTTAACCAGTTCCCGACTGGCACACACAGATGTATGTCGGCAGAATGCAGAATGCCACAGACAGGCAAATGGGCGTACAGGTACGTGCGCCGGTCGGGACCTCCGTGAGTTGGATCGCGGGTCCCGCGGACTCGATCACCGCGGGGATGGTCTCACGGGGAGGAAGAACAGGGAGATGCTAAAGTAAACAAGCATCTCCCCGTTCTGCCTAGCAACAGTGTCACTGATCTCTGCTCCCTGTGATTGGAGCAAAGATCAGTGATGTGTAAAACACAGCCACGCCCCCCACAGTTAGCAACAGGCCCCTAGGACACACTTAACCCCTACACTGCCACCTAGTGGTTAACCCCTTCACTGCCAGTGTCATTTACACAGGAATCAGTGCATTTGTATAGCACTGATTGCTGTATAAATGACAATGGTCCCAAAAATGTATCAAAAATGTCCGATGTGTCCGCCATAATGTCGCAGTCACAATGAAAATCGCTGATCGCCGCCATTACTAGTAAAAAAAAAAAATTATTAATAAAAATGCCATAAAACTATCCCCTATTTTGTAAACGCTATAACTTTTGCGCAAACCAATCAATAATCGCTTATTGTGCTTTTTTTACAAAAAATATGTAGAAGAATACGTATCGGCCTAAACTGAGGAAAAACATTTTTTTTATATATTTTTGGGGGATATTTATTATAGCAAAAAGTAAAAAATAATGCGTTTTTTTTTTTTGTTTTTTTTGTTTATAGTGCAAAAAATAATAACTGAAGAGGTGATCAAATACCACCAAAAGAAAGCTCTATTTGTGGGAAAAAAAGGACGCCAATTTTGTTTGGGAGCCACGTCGCACGACCGCGCAATTGTCAGTTAAAGCGACGCAGTGCCGAATCGCAAAAAGGGGCCTGGTCCTTTGGCTGCAAATTGGTCCGGGGCTGAAGTGGTTAAATAAAAAAAATTTGATCTCTGATGATATTTACCAGATTCAACCTCTAATAGTATATACAGTATATCTCTTCTGTCTGTTATTCTCAGAGTGGATTAGATATTTTACTCCCTAACCATATATTAGGTTATTTACATTTACCACAGTTTATAGATATTTAAATTATACACCACACTTTTTTTAAGGTTATTCGAAACAATAATTCGGCCAACTAATCGATTATGAAAATAATCGTTAGTTGCAGCCCTAGTTCACTTTACTGGAAGGACTAAAAGCATGCTCTACTTAAATGCCTTATACTCCACCAACAAACTGCCAAGATTCCTGTTTATACTTTAACCTTATACGCAAGTTGAAACTTACACAAAGCTATGTTCAGCCCCCGGCGATGCACAGTGAGGAAGCAAGGGGAATGTGCCATGTTCCTCTATACTCAAAAATATTTCTAAGATTGTGTGATGTTGGAGAAAAATGGTGAAGGTAATGTACAGCCTGCTTATGCTAAGTACAAGTTCACATGAATCAGCTCATGATTACCCAAGTGCTAAGAAGCAGTTAGGGCAAACAGAGCTAGACCTAGAGTGAAAATTACTAATGTAATGCTTTGTAAGAAATATTCCTTATTCTATTTTCAATATATATGTTTATTACAAACCCATTAAATACACCTGGTGTCATCAAACTGACATTCCATATTAAACTGTATACACATTATGAAGTACTATAGGTAACTTACCATCGGGTGGACACATAATCTGTATAGGGCGGCTGAGATCGCAGTTCTCGTACTAACCCAAAATCAGCTATTTTCACAAGCTCCGGACCCATACATAAAAGATTTTCAGGTTTCATATCCCGATGAAAATACCCTGACCCAGCAAAAGGAAAAAAGGTGAGAACAAAACATGCCCAGATTTAAAAAAAATCAACAGATAAAATGAAATGAAAGAATAGCAGTATAAAGATTTTGTGCTTGACACCCATGAATGCCTATAATGCCCCCCAAAAAGACGAAAAGCTGAAATAACTAACTAAAATTAAGATAACTAAAAGCAGTATTAAACCCAAATGCAAACATGTATTATAGTGCAGCTTACCAATCCTTACATGTGGTGGCTACATTCGTTTTTCTTTTTTAGGCTTTCTTTCCCTTATTTTCACCAAGTGATCCTGCAAGTAAATCTGTTGTTTTTCAACAGAACAAGCTGCCCTGCAGATTTAGCAGTTAGAGGGATAACACAAACCATTTACCACTGACATTTGTGCTTATAATGATCAGCTTTTTTTTATTTATGCAAAACCTTTATCCCAAAAGGAAAAGAAAAAAGTTTGCTGTAACTTCTTATATAGTGTTAGGCTCCATTCACACTTGTACGACGCCAAAGTTGCACCAACTTTGGATGAGTGCAACTTGAATACGGCTTTGGCTTTGATCATTGATAAAGGGACAACTGTTGCACAACTGTTGCATTTTATAACATTCAGGTACAACTTTCATGCAACTTTTGAGGGTTAACATTGAAGTCTATGACCCTCAAGTTGCATGAAAGTTGGACCAAAGTAGTGCATGAACTACTTTGAAGTTGCTGCAACTTTAAGTCGTACTTATATGAATGGTTATTATTGGAAAACATGAGGAACGACTTGTCATGCAACTTTGATGTCCAAAGTTGCATGACAAGTTGCACCACTATGAATAGAGCCTAAGCCCCCCGTACACACGGTCGGAAATTCCGACCATAAAATCCGGCGGATTTTTTCCAACGGATTTTGTCCGACACTGGTGTTGCATACACACGGTCGGACAAAGTTGTCGGAAAATCCGATCATTCTGAACGTGGTGACGTTCGTTGCGTACGACGGAACGACGTAGAGGCTAGCAGCCAATAGCTTTGGTCTCGTAATTTGATCTGAGCATGCGTGGCACTTTGTCCGTCGGAATTCTCTACACACGATCGGAAAAAGTCTGATCGGATTTTGTTGTCGGAAAATTTGAGAGCAGGATCTTCAATTTTTTCCGTCGGATGGAGCCCACACACGGGCGGATTTTCTGACAACATGGTCCGATCAGACATTTTCCATTGGAATTTCCGACCGTGTGTACGGGGCATTAGCTGGAGCTCAGCTTCTTTTTTTTTTTATGCAATTCCTTATTGAGGTTGGGTTCACACTAGAACACGCAGCGGCTCACAGCAGGAGTCCGGTGCGTCTCCATTCACCATTTCATGTCCAATTTCAGCCCGAATTTTGGGCTGAATTCGGACATAAAACAAACCAAAGGAAGCACAGGACTTGTGCGGGGAAACCAACATCCAATTTGCACAAGTGTGACCCCAGCCTTAGACATTGTGCATTTACAAAAGATTGTGGCAGTACTACGATAAACAATAAATTTGAGCAGGAGCTCCGCAAAGAACCAGCAAAAGCTCATAAGAGCACAGTGATTTTCCAGTAACAGGGAACTCTAGTCAAAGAGTATAATGCATATGTAAAAGACTGATAAGGTACCAAACAAATAAGCTGGACATAAGGGGGGGGGGGGGGGGCGTAATGGTCACAAAATGCACGAGTTTTAATGTTTTAGCTGGAGCTCAGCTTCAATTTGTCAGTGTATCTAAATCTGCTAGTGTATCTATCACTCCCCTCCCCCCAGATTACCAGTGCAAAGGTGCCCCCTGTGCCCCCTCTGCTCCTTCATCCATAGTGAGGGCACTCAAATATAGGAGGTGTGTTAGTGGGCAGATCACCAGGCGAAAACAGTGAGGAAAGCCTAAAAAAACAAAACAAAAAAATTAACGAATGCAGCCACCACATCTAATGATTGGTAAGTTGCAATATATTGCATTTTTGGTTTTAAGTTTCATTCCACTTTACACTTAGTAAACCCCTATTTACAGATACTGACAGGGTGCTGTTCTACATTTATTTTATTATATTTTATATTATATTATATATTATATTTTATGTACTTTTTATTATTACTATTTAATACAGTTACTTATATAGCACTGTCAATTTACACAGTTATTTACAGATACTGTATATTACATAAATCTACTTCATATAAAATTACTAATGCATGTATGTTTTCCAAACAATATGCTATAAAAATATAATACAACAATACTAAATAGGGATAGTATATAATAGGGCATATATAATGAAAACTTCAGTAACTAACACTTAGCAGGATGCAAATGAAAAATGGCATTGTAAATGCTTACCATGCTTGTGTATAAAGGCTAAGCCAGAAAGCACCTGAAACATAATGTTCCTTATTTCACTCTCAGTGAACATCTTATTCTCTCTGCCAAGACGGCGATGTAGGAAAGCAGTAGCAGAAAAGAAAAGAATAAATAGTAATAAAAGGAAATGAAAATCACAAGGCCTCTTGATACCATTTAGAAGTCTCATCAAAAGACATAAAACAGTCCCCAGTATATTTGTGTATCTTGTTTCAATGCCAATTTTATTCTCCGCCAAGGTAAGTGTTTTCATACATTGGAAAATGAGCCTATACAGCAATCTGGTGTGACCAATTTGCTGAATACCCTCTATTCATCCAAATGGTATCAGTGGTCCTCTCTCAAAGCTGAAGCAAGAAAAAGAACAGTGTAGGTAAAGAATGCATATTTCAAGATCACAGGCTTCTGTTGTTAAAAGAGAAATATATATCTGTAGATTGAGGCCTCCTTCATATGGCCATTTTGCTGCATCCACCAGATTCCAGCACAAATATAGCTGCACATCATGTGGTTACAGTCAGGGAAAAAAGTATTTGATCCCCTGCTGATTTTGTACGTTTGCCTACTGACAAAGAAATGATCAGTCTATCATTTCAATAGAAGTTTTATTTTAACAGTGAGAGACAGAATAACATCGAAAATATCCAGAAAAACACATTTCAAAAAAGTTTGGATTTTAATGAGTGAAATAAGTATTTGGCACCCAGGTGTGTTCTATACAGGTAACAAGCTGAGATTAAGAGCACTCTCTTAAAGGGAGTACTCTTAATCTCAGCTTGTTACCTGTATGAAAAACCCCTTGTCCACAGAAGCAATCAGATTCCAAACTCTGCACTATGGCCAAGACCAAAGAGCTGTCCAAGGATGTCGGAGACAAGATTGTAGACCTACACAAGGCTGAAATGGGCTACAATACCATCGCCAAGCAGCTTGGTGAGAGGGTGACAACAGTTGGTGTGATTATTCGCAAATTTAAAAGACACAAAATAACGATCAATTTCCCTTGGTCTGGGAACGGTGAGGAATCAGCCCAGAACTACACGAAGTATCTTGTCAATTAACTCAAGGCAGCTGGGGCCATAGTAAAAACAATTGGTACAGACTACGCCGTGAAGGACTGAAATCCTGCAGCGCCCGCAAGGTCCCCCTGCTCAAAAAAGCACATGTACAGGCCTGTCTGAAGTTTGCTAATGAACATCTGAATGATTCAGAGGAGAACTGGGTGAAAGTGTTGTGGTCAGATGAGACCAAAATCAAGCTCTTTGGCATCAACTCAACCCGCCGTGTTTGGAGGAGTGCTGCCTATGACCCCAAAAACACCTCCCCCTCCATCAAACATGGAGGTGGAAACATTATGCTTTGGGGGTGTTTTTCTGCTAAGGGGACAGGACAACTTCACTGTATCAAAGGGACGATGATTAGGGCCAAACCTTAATGACTTGAAGAGGAGAGGAGTAAAACAAAATCCCTCCTGAGATGTGTGCACACCTGGTGGCCAACTACAAGAAAATTCTGACCTCTGTGATTGCCAACAAGGGTTTTGTCACCAAGTACTAAATCATGTTTTGCAAAGGGGTCAAATATTTATTTCACTCATTAAAATGCAAATCAATTTATAACTTTTTTGAAATGCGATTTTCTGGGTTTTTATGTTGTTATTCTATCTCTCACTGTTAAAATAAACCTACCATTAATCACTTGCTGATCAGCCGCCACAGTTATACTGCGGCAGGGTCACTATTGCACAAGTCGCCGTACCGGTACAGCACTCTGTGTAATAGATACAGGGGGCACGTGCACGGCACCGGAGCCAATGTGTGTGGCCGGCGGCTGCAATGTCCACTGGCCACCCACGATCGCTCCACAGAGAGGCAGAACGGGGATCTGCCAGTGTAAACAAAGCAGATCACCATTCTGTCAGGGGTGTACAGTGTGATTGTCTGTTCCTAGTGATTAGGAACAGCGATCTCTCTGTACTTCCAGTCAGTTCACTCCCCCCACAGTTAGAAACACCTCCCTAGGACACACTTAACCCTTTAATCGCCCCCTAGTGTTAACCCCTTCCCTGCCAGTGTCATTTATACAGTAATCAGTGCATTTTGATAGCACTGATCACTATAAATGTCACTGGTCCCAAAAAAGTGTCAAAAGTGTTCGATACGTTTGCCGCAATGTTGCTGATCACCGCCATTACTAGTAAAAAAACACTAATTGGTAATAAAAATGCCATAAATCTATCGCCCTTTTTGTAGACGCTATAACTTTTGTGCAAACCAATAAATATACGATTATCGCATTTTTTTTACCCAAAATATGTAGAAGAGTATATATTGGCCTAAACTGATGAAGAAATTTTTTTTTTTTACATTTTTTCTTTTTGGATATTTATTATAGCAAAAAGTAAAAAAAATATTGTTTTTTTTTTTTTTTTTTTACAAAATTGACGTTCTTTTTTAATTATAGCGCAAAAAATAAAAACCCCAGAGGTGATCAAATACCACCAAAAGAAAGCTCGTACAAAATCAGCAGGGGATCAAATACTTTTTTCCCCTCACTATACCGTGTGGTTAGGTTACTTTGTGTGCAGCTACATATGAACAGTGGCGGCTGCTGTCAGGCTTATGCAGGCTGAGCAGCTACTGCTATTCACTTGTACTTGCAATTCCAGCCGCAAGAATCCGCTGATTCTTTCTGCTGGAATCTGGTGGATGCAGCTGAATAGCCATATGAAGGAGGCCCAAAACTGACTGTATACCAGAGCTTTACAATTCAAACTGATAACCAGCAATGGTTGGAAGAATTCCACCTAAATATATAAATGTGTCTGCCATTTACACAGTAGGGTTGATTTACTAAAGCAGTGAGACTTTCAAAGTGAATACCTTTTATCCCTTTAGCATATCAACCCCACCCTTTCAGTAATGATATGGTAGCAGTCCATCCCTGTTTAAATAAGATATCACATCAAATGATGAATATACATTACCAGGAAAAAGCACTGCAAAGGTTACACACGGTTCTCACTTTGTAAACCTACCGTGCTTATGGATAAAGGCTAGGCCTTGTAAAATCTGATACATTATGTTTCTGATGACTGACTCAGGAAACAATTTATTTCTGTGAAGAGATAAATTAAACACTTCAAGTAATGATACAAAGGAGCTTGTGTAAAGTCTCAGGGTATATATTTTTACAAGACTGCATTTTTCATTGGTGACTGCACTGAACCACATCTGCTAAGTCTGTGGCTACATATGCTTTACAACCAATGCCATTCAAAGCACCAACATTGTTTGCTAAATGATTTTGTAAAATTGTGCCTATGTTTTTGCCTAAGCGATCTGACACCATACACATTCATTAGATGTATTTCATGTAATACTGTGCATCGGTTACAATTGCCACGTGGCAACCAAAATTTGGCATACATGTGTGCATACAGTGGTGTGAAAAAGTGTTTGCCCCCTTCCTCATTTCCTGTTCCTTTGCATGTTTGTCACACTTAAGTGTTTCGGAACATCAAACCAATTTAAACAATAGTCAAGGACAACACAAGTAAACACAAAATGCAATTTGTAAATGAAGGTGTTTATTATTAAAGGTGAAAAAAAATCCAAACCATCATGGCCCTGTGTGAAAAAGTGATTGCCCCCCTTGTTAAAACATACTATAACTGTGGTTGTCCACACCTGAGTTCAATTTCTCTAGCCACACCCAGGCCTGATTATTGCCACACCTGTTCACAATCAAGGCATCACTTAAATAGGAGCTGCTTGACACAGTAAGGTCCACCAGAAGATCCTTAAAAGCTACACATCATGCCGAGACCCAAAGAAATTCAGGAACAATTGAGAAAGAAAGTAATTGAGATCTATCAGTCTGGAAAGGGTTATAAAGCCATTTCCAAAGCTTTGGGAATCCAGCGAACCACAGTGAGAGCCATTATCCACAAATGGCGAAGACATGGAACAGTGGTGAACCTTCCCAGGAGTGGCCGGCCGCCCAAAATTACCCCAAGAGCGCAGCGACGACTCATCCAAGAGGTCACAAAAGACCCCACAACAACGTCCAAGGAACTGCAGGCCTCACTTGCCTCAGTTAAGGTCAGCGTTCATGCCTCCACCATCAGGAAAAGACTGGGCAAAAATGGCCTGCATGGCAGAGTTCCAAGGAGAAAACCACTGCTGAGCAAAAAGAACATCAAAGCTTGTCTCAATTTCTCCACAACACATCTTGATGATCCCCAAGACTTTTGGGACAACATTCTGTGGACCGATGAGACAAAAGTGGAACTCTTTGGAAGGTGTGTGTCCAAGTATATCTGGCGTAGAAGGAACACTGCATTTCAGAAAAAGAACATTATACCAACAGTAAAATATGGTGGTGGTAGTGTGATGGTCTGGGGCTGTTTTGCTGCTTCAGGACCTGGAAGACTTGCCGTGATAAAAGGAACTATGAATTCTGCTGTCTACCAAGAGATCCTGAAGGAGAATGTCCGACCATCTGTTCGTGTACTCAAGCTGAAACGAACTTGGGTTCTGCAGCAGGACAATGATCCTAAACACACCAGCAAGTCCACCACCGAATGGCTGAAGAAAAACAAAATGAAGACTTTGGAGTGGCCTAGCCAAAGTCCTGACCTGAATCCTATTGAGATGTTGTGGTATGACCTTAAAAAGGCTGTTCATGCTCGAAAACCCTCTAATGTAACTGAATTAGGACAATTCTGCAAAGATGAGTGGGCCAAAATTCCTCCAGGACGCTGTAAAAGCCTCATTGCACGTTATCGCAAACGCTTGGTTGCAGTTGTTGCTGCTAAGGGTGGCCCAACCAGTTATTAGGTTTAGGGGGCAATCACTTTTTCACACAGGGCCATGATGGTTTGGATTTTTTTTCACCTTTAATAATAAACACCTTCATTTACAAATTGCATTTTGTGTTTACTTGTGTTGTCCTTGACTATTGTTTAAATTGGTTTGATGTTCCGAAACACTTAAGTGTGACAAACATGCAAAGGAACAGGAAATGAGGAAGGGGGCAAACACTTTTTCACACCACTGTACACCCTTAAAGTCTTGTTTTTTTTTAATCAACACAAAGGACAATACTTACTGTACATTGAATGAGAAGTATTTCTTGTGGGTGGCTGTTCTCTCACTAATTTAGATCCTCAGTCGCCCCCCCCCCCCCACCACCACCACAGTGGTAATCTTCCGCTGCTGGGATTAATATAAACCACAGGATCTGTCATAGGAGTGATGGGAGCAACAGTTGAGCCTTATGGTCAGGGGCTCTCCCTAAGCTCTCAGAACTCCAGGCCTTTCTGGTTGCGGTGGGGGCTGCGCCGGTCTGGGCTGTTGGTCAGGGTTGGGATGAAAAGCCTGTGGTGAATGTGCCCCATAAAGTGGCAGTTCAGGGGTGCTGTACAATCACTGTGAGGGTCACTTTGATTTATGCCACTATGGTCACTTCACCATACACACGTTTTTCACACCTGCCTCTAGGGCCGAGCCTTTTGGCTAGGGCCAGGGGAAATTTTTATTCCTGGCCGAAGGGTCTGGCTATTGTATTGCACAATGGTCACTCTTTCACTTCTCCCACTTCCTTCTCCCCACTTTCCTATTTATTTTACCCCATGTTTGTCACTTTTCTGTATTTTATTTTTGATGTTGCACGTTTGTCACAGTGTGATGAGTAGGGTGTGGGTCCTCGGGCTTACCCTGAAAGTCTCGGGAGGGGGTGGACATAGGCCTTCTGGCTTGGTTCGCCCTCTCTCATGGGGTCTGTTTTTCTGTTTTTCGGCCAGATGGACCCAGTGAAGTACCTCAGTCCCCGTCTGGAGCCTAACATCCCAGGGATCAGGGTAAGGTCCTTCCTATGGAGGATCAGTGTAACACCCGTTGCACGTTTTGTGTCACCTCTTTATGTGTGTGCACTTTTTTTGGCACCGGGTGGAGTTTTTGGGTGCGTTTCACACGCCACAGGCTTTTCAAAAAAATCTGTCATAGGCACTCATTAAGAGTGTGGACTGGACTATGACCCCCCCCCCCCTACACACACACACACACACACACACACACACACACACACACACACACACACACACCTCCAGTCATAAAGGCTGTACTATAGCTTCTAGCAACAAAAAGTGCTTAATGAATGGAGAACAAGCTGATGAATAATAGGTGGGGGCAGAAAGAGTGGAGACAGTTGGCACTCTTGACAAGTAGCCAGTGGCTCATAATAACCCCTGCAACATTAGAAGATTACCACTGCGGCAGTATGTTGGAGGGCAGAGGGCTGAAGATTAAAATGACAAGAGCAGCCATCTTTATTGAAAAAGGCTCATTGAAAAGCTCTGAAAGTCTCTGCCTATCTGGAGGGGAGTGTGTGCCTTTCCTCCAATCAACTGTCTCCCAGTGTAATCCAACACTACACTGCTACTGCTGAATGAGGAAGAGAAAATTCTAACAGGATATGCACTTTCTAAACAGTATATAAAGCTGAAGACAGCAGGTATATGTAAAACTTATGTAGGGAGATTTGTTTCATCTCTCTGTATCATCTGAGGCGGTTCACTTCACTAAGTATAGGAGAGGGTTTACATCCACTTGAATATTGCCAGTGGAGCCTAATGACTTCTTATACAGACCAAAGACTTCAAATAAAAAAAAAACTGAAATAGATCAACTTTCTCTCTGCAGCGATCACCAACATCATACCAAGCATATTATTTCACCTTCTGCCACATTATGTTAGACAAAAAAAACAAGATATGGCTTGCCCTTGTGAAGAGAGGACATGTTTCACATTTTCTATACAGAGTGCAGCATTGGGTCTACCTGATATGCTAATGGGGTTCACTAATGATCACAGTATGAAATAAATTATTTTTCTTAGGTTTAAGACCAGTAACTATAATTGGGATAAAAGCCACCAGATTATGCAGGCAGTATTGAAACATTCAGTGCCGGTGATAAATATTGGGGCGTTTTCAAACTGTCCTGCTGAGGTTTGGCCGCAGTGTGGGTGCAACACAGTTACCCACGCTTTCCCATAGGCTTCTATTATGTCCTTCTTTTGTCTGTGCATTTTCTGAAAGCACACCAAAGATATATGTCAGTATACATGACATTTGGTGAACTTTCAGAAAACGCACGGGACACAATAGAAGTATATGAGAAACCACAGCTAACCCATACAAAAACTGTGGTTACATTGTGCTACACCCACGCTGTAGCCAAATCGCAGTGGGGCAGTTTAAAAGCGCCATAAAGCCGACTATAGATGGTGCAATTTTCTTTCCTGCAACCAGGGTTGCTCGCACAATTCCACTAAAACATTCAGTGTTGACGGGAATCCCTTCCACAGAGCTACTCTGTTCTCCCAGCAAGCGCGTGTGGGGAGCCATCCTGCCGGAAGTACACAGTAATTATTGCTAGCGGCTATAGACGCTGGCAATAATCGCATCCTAAAACTCAGACATGCTGGTTGTTCCCAAGTCAATCGATGGACGGACTTGGGTACAATCAGCCTGCCCATACATGGTTCGAATCTCAGCCGCTCCCTGCTGAACCAGCTGAGATTCAAACATTTTATGGGTGGCTTTAGATTAGTGTACTTGCAACACTTGATGGCTCTAGACATGGCTAGTGCCTTGTGGGTGGGACTCCTTTTCAATAGAAAGTAATAGAGCCCCATACAGCCAGATAAAGTACCACAGTTCCTAGTATACTTTGTTGTCCTGTGAATGGGCAATCTATTCAAAAGGTAAAGTGGCTGGTCTGCTATCAGGTATTTCAAGCTTCAATTCAAAGGGAACAGACCATTTTTAATTCAGGGCAAAATATCATCTTTTTTTATTAGCAGGCCCATCACTACTGGTTTTACATTTCACTAGTATCCCTGCTTACCCGTTCACCCACTGGAGCCCCCTCTGAAATCTTTGTACAGGCACGCACGTGGTAGGTTGAAGCTTATATAGGACTAAGCATCTCCTCTCTGCCTCCACATCACATTGATCAGGTTTGACAATAGGCCACTTGGGCACTGAAGGCTGCACAGTAGGAGGAACAGAAGAGAGTCACAAGTTCTTCCATAATCAGGAGTATCAAAGTTGTGCAAACTGGGTGTCAGGGGAGTAGGAGAAAGGTAAGTGTCAACGGTGTAGGGAGCATGCTTTACCATGAACCAGTTCCTTTGCCTTAAATGATCTAGGTAAAATGTTAACCTTGATACCAATATCTTGTTTGAATAGTACAGTGATAAAAGGATCATACCTGTCTTTCATCAGCTGATAAAGATTTTCCTTCATATATTCAAATACGAAATAGAGTTGGTCATTCTCTCTGATTACCTCCTTTAACTTGACCACGTTGATATGATTAAGTTTTTTTAGGGACTGTAAAAAAAAAAAAAAAAAAAAGTATTGATCAATCTCTCTATATAATACTGAAATCTGCAATAACAGAGTACACAATAATTGACGGATTTCTATTTTTCTTGTTGATGTAGCGAAAAGTAATCTAGAAAGTGAGTGTTATGCCGCGTACACACGAAGGGATTATCCCGCGGGATTGTCCGCTGGACTAAGTCCACCGGATAATCCCCTCGTGTGTGGGCCTCCGACGGACTTTTTTTCAAAAAATCCGGCGGACTAAAGTTTTAAGTTTTGTTTTAAAATTACAATCCCGCCGTTAGTAGTCCGCCGGACTTTTGAAATGAACGGACTTGCCGCTCATCGGAAAGTCCGTTCATTTAGCACGTGACTTCAGGTACGTAGCTAGCGTAGGCAGTAAATGCCGGCGCGCTAGCTCCGTCACCTGGCATGGATTTAAAGGGACTCCCCATGCCGAAAAAACGGCGTGGGGGTCCCCCCCAAATCCATCTCAGACCCTTATCCGAGCACGCAGCCCGGAAGGCCAGGAAAGGGGTGGGGACGAGCGAGCGCCCCCCCCCTCCTGAGCCGTACCAGGCCGCGTGCCTTCAACATTAGGGGTGCCCTGGGGAAAGGGGGGCCGTGCGGCCCCCCACCCCAAAGCACCTTGTCCCCATGTTGATGAGGACAAGGGCCTCTTCCCGACAACCCTGGCCATTGGTTGTCGGGGTCTGCGGGCGGGGGGCTTATCGGAATCTGGGAGCCCCCTTTTATAAGGGGGCCCCCAGATCCCGGCCCCCCACCCTATGTGAATGAGTATGGGGTACGATGTACCCCTACCCATTCACCTAAGGTGTAAAATGTAAAGTAAAAAAAACACACTTTCGAAAAAATATTTTATTGCACTGCTCCGGGGGTCTTCTTCCGTCTTGGGGGTCTTCTCGCCGGACTCCTCCACCATTTACCTAGCTCTTTTACCGAGCGGAGAAGTCCGGCTACCTTCTTCGTTGTCGCCGCCGTCGTCTGGGGGTCTCGATCCGCCTTCGGGGGTCTTCCGGGGTCTCTTCTGTTCTTGCCGCTGTCGTCGCTTTCTGCGCCACCTTCTTCTTCTTCTTCTTCCGATGTTGACACGTCGCTCTCTCTGCCCGGAAACCCTGTCCCCTTGTCCCTATATAAGCGTGGCTCTGGCATTCCGGCCAGAGAGAGCGACGTGTCAACATCGGAGGAAGAAGAAGAAGAAGAAGAAGAAGAAGGCGGCGCAGAAAGCGACGACAGCGGCAAGAACAGAAGAGACCCCGGAAGACCCCGGAAGGCGGATCGAGACCCCCAGACGACGGCGGCGACGACGAAGAAGGTAGCCGGACTTCTCCGCTCGGTAAAAGAGCTAGGTAAATGGCGGAGGAGTCCGGCGAGAAGACCCCCAAGACGGAAGAAGACCCCCGGAGCAGTGCAATAAAATATTTTTTCAAAAGTTTGGTTTTTTACTTTACATTTTACACCTTAGGTGAATGGGTAGGGGTACATCGTACCCCATACTCATTCACATAGGGTGGGGGGCCGGGATCTGGGGGCCCCCTTATAAAAATGATTGTAGCTCACTTGACAGACTATGATCATATCACCTCCGTGGTGCATTTTTCTCATATCTTATTTTAACATTCAGCCGCTTTAATCTAGGTTTCCATAAAAGGTGTGCTTTGCGTTTCCACGTGTACATGGAAATATTTAAACTCTATAAGTACATTTAAATCCACGGGGTCACTTTCAATTCAGTTATTCAGCATGTAATGCCCCGTACACACGGTCGGATTTTCCGACGGAAAATGTCCTATCGGACCATGTTGTCAGAAATTCCGACCGTGTGTGGGCTCCATCGGACTTTTTTTGTCGGAATTTACGACGGAAAAAGTTTGAGATCCTGCTCTCAAATTTTCAGACAACAAAGTCCTATCGGACTTTTTCCGATCGTGTGTAGCAAATTCCGATGGACAAAGTGCCACGCATGCTCAGATCACATTACAAGACCAAAGCTATTGGCTACTAGCCTCTACGTAGTCCCGTCGTACGCAACGAACGTCACCACGTTCAGGATGATTGGATTTTCCGACAACTTTGTCCGACCGTGTGTATGCAACACCAGTGTCGGACAAAATCCGTCGGAAAAAATCTGATGGATTTTGTGGTCGGAATTTCCGACCATGTGTACGGGGCATAAGAGTGCTTTTTTCTTTGTCACCTGACCAGTAATAGATGCTCCAAAGATCTGTTCAGGAAACACTCAAGACCAGTGATGCTATTGCCTGGTACAGCTAGGAATGAGGGTGGCTAGGGATGTTTTAAAAAACTGAGAGGTGCATCCAACTAAATGTGATTTTAAGGCAAATTTATCCTTAAAAAATGAGTCTACCAGGAAAACTGCAAGTCACCTACAGGGGGTCCCCGGGTTACAAACAAGATAGGGACTGTAGGGTTGTTCTTAAGTTGAATCTGTTTGTAAGTCGGAACAGGTACATTTTTTAAGTGTAGCTCCAGCCAAAAAATCTATTTTTAAGTTTTTTAGATAACATAGAAAAGGGTTATCACCCCTGTAACATTTGTTTTGCTGTCTGTGCCCCTGTTCAGAAGATTTCACCTCACCTTCTGTCCCAATGACAATTGGATTTTGAAAATTTTGGGTTGTTAGGGAAACATGGACTGGTGATAAAGCATCAGTGGAGACACCTTTTACCCATGATAACTCTTACAGGAGTGAATTTCCCTTTCTAGGGGTAGATTTCCTCTCACTTCCTGTTGTCTCCCTCCGTTTGTAAGTAGGAGTCGTTTGTAAGTAGGATGTTTGTAAGTCGGGGACCCACTGTATTTGTTTTGGACCACTCAATGTAGCTACAAAGATTATTTCCTAACTCACAGCTCCTGAATTGTTTTATATCTTAGATGTATTATTTGCCAATTATTCCTGGAGTGTCACCTGCTGGTGAAATTTGGTAGTGTTATCCAAACATCAAATTTCATGAAAATAAATAGGCCCTGGTCCAGTGACAAGCCAAAGCCTTACTCCTGCTGTGCCCCGATTCTCTATCTGCTCTGACAGGTAGACTTTAACTTTTGAAACATATGAGGGCCAAGACTCAGAAAAAGTGCACTGTTCTGCAGCTCCTCGAGAGAGTGTGAAGATGCAGGGGGCCTTCTGGCCAGCTCTGGATATCCAGTTCCCAGTAAAGTGATACAAACCAGGTTCCAGCTTCCAGCTTCCAAACTTGTACAGAGCAGCAGCCAAAACTGGTTGGAGGGCGCACTGCAGCTCTACCCTCATTCAGGGGGAAATCAGGAGTGCAGGAGCGTGTGGATCTCAGTGTCCTATGATTTCAGCATAGATGCTGCTGATACCTGCCTGTACAAGCCTGAGCCTGCGACACTGCAGTGGACCCCATTTGCAGGCAGGACACAGCCAGTCTCCAGGGATAGTTTGACAGGGAAGCATGCAATCTATTTCAGGGATGTTGTGTGGCTCTGGGGGGTGGCCAGCTTGGGGTATGCACTCACATTCACATTGTCCTACTGGGCTCTTTTCTTTATTGCTGGGGCTGCCCACTGCCCTCCGCCTAAAAAAACACTTCTCTGCTGTCAGCTGGGCTCACGTTTGCCCCAACCATTGCTCTCTAATATAAACAGTTTGAAATAGCTTGTTGCAAGTTTGTATTCATTCTGACTGGTGTGTGCATTTATGTGACAAGTCCTTAGGCAAAAATGTCTGCTCCAGGGAATTAACATTACATTAAAAATGAGAACTGAAAATAAGCAAAGAACTGACGTTGCACCTAACCAGATTTTACGGATTTCACCACTTGACTTCCAGGTTTTACCCCGTTCATAGCCAGGGCATTTTTTTGCTATTCAGCATTGTACTACTTTAACTGGCAATTGCTCAGTCATGCAACACTGTACACAAATGAATATAGCATTTATTTTCGCACAAATTAAGCTTTTTTTTGGTGGTATTTATTCACCACTTGTTTTTTTTTTTAATTTTTGCTCTATAAATGAAAAGATACCAAAAAATAAATAAAATTTTTTCTTAGTTTCTGTTTTAAAATTTTGCAAATAAATAATCTTTTTTCATAAATTTAGGCCAAAATGTAAAAACCGTACAGGTTTAGGAGATAATAATTTTACCTACAGGTAAGCCTTATTATAGGCTAACCTGTAGGTAAAAATTACAAATTAGGGTATAAGGTAAACATGATAGGATCCACTTTATTTATCTGTTTAAGTCAATTTGTGCTGTTGTTCACATGGTGGTGGTTGGAGGAGAGGACCGCTCTATACTTTATTGTGGACACTACTTGAATATAAACGTCATGCTCACAATATATTAGATACTCACAGACAGGCATAGTTTCCCGACATAGCCCTACATCTGTTTTTGAGGAAATAAAGAAATGCAGTAAAAGCACATTGCTTGACCGCATATCACTATGTAATCAATACTAGATGTACTAGTTGAACACAAACTAGAAGTATCCACAACTAAAATACAGTTCCTTGTAAAATATTACCTTCACTTCTTTTAAATTCATACATTCATCCCAAGAATAGAACTTCCTTTTCATCCTGTAGAAAAAAAAAAAAAGTAGAACTATATTTATTTAAAAAATTTTTTCCCCACTTTGGATAGTAAGGGAGGGTTATAACACCTGTCAGATTTTTTTTTTTAGCCATCTCTGCCTCTCTTCGGAGATTTCCCTTCACTTCCTGTCCCATAGCCAAACAGGAAGTGAGAGAAAATCCCTGAAAATTAGGGGAATCCCTTGAGGGGCCCTAGGTCACCAGAACTAGTGTCCCCATTGAAAGATTTCCCCTCTATTACTTTTCTGGGGACAACCCAAAATTTGGGATTTTCTTTTACTTTCAATGTTAGTAGTAAACTAGGCCAAATAGAGAGGACGAAACTTTCTAGCAGGGGCACAGACAGCAATGAAAACTGACAGGGGTTCTAATCAATCCCCACTCTGATTCTGATAAGCCCCCTGTCCAGACCCCCACAACCACAGAGCCAGGGCTGTGGGGGAAGAGGCGCTTGTCCCCATCAACATAGGGACAAGGTGCTTTGGGGGTGGGGGAAGTGCAGAGGCCCCCCTGCCCCAAGCACCCCCCCATGTTAAGGGCATGTGGCCTGGTATGGTTTAGGAGGGGCGCTTGCTCGTTCCCCCCTTTCCTGGTCTGACAGGCTGCATGCTCGAGTAAGGGTCTGGTATGGATTTAGGATTTTTTAGCGTTCCCCTTAAAACCATACCAGACCCGAAGGGTCTAGTATGCATTGGGGGGGGGACCCCACACCGTTGTTTTCATTCATTTTTCAATTCTTTTTTATACATTCAGCTGTCAGTGGGGAAACTTGCTGGCAGCTGATGAGTCATCGGTTATTTAGGACAGCGCAGCCGGCTTCCCGGCCCGTTTCTTAACAGCCAGCTATTCTTCACACAGAATTCAAATCGATAATTTCTCGACTGATCCAAATTCAAATTGTTCCTAAAATTTGGAATTTGTTAGAAAACTAATATACGAAACAAAATGAAATTAATTACAACAAAATTCGTTACCACTTCATTCGGAGATTTGGATACACCCGAATCTCTGAATTACCAGAAACTTCACTTTGTCTACCCACTACAGCTGATTTTACCCGAGTGGTGGCTCCCACATAGGGAATTTGTTTCATATGGTGCACATTAAGGTCTATTAACTGTTTAAATAACTGTGGACTAACAGCACTTTAGCTACTTTTAAAACCCTCCGATAATTGCTTGGGATTGATTATCCCTGCTGGAGGTTTTTGTTCATCGATCCCTTATCCAGGAATCTTCCCAGTGCTATATAAATTTCCAGGGATTGTTTTGGAGTACCCCAACAGTCCCCTATATATACCAGCTACCTCAACATTAATGTCCTTTGACACCTGGTATTTCCAGGATCATCAATTAACTCTTGCATCATCCGTCCAACTATACCCTGTTGTATTTAATATTGCTTGTACTGGTTATGCAATATCACCAATTTTCAATCTACCCTCCCTATTGGTGGCTTGTGGCAGTGTTAAAGCAGAGCTCCACCCAAAAGGGGAAGCACCACTTGTTTGCACCCTCCCCCCTTCCACTGCCACATTTGGCACTTTTTGGGGTAGAGTGTACCTGGTTTTGCCATGGTGATCTGAGCCACATGCAAAGCCATGCAAAATATGCTGAGAGCGACCACAGCAAGTAAAGGTATAAATAAACATACAATTAGGCAATCAATCAACTACAAAAAAAAAACAATACACCTGCATGGTGCAGCATTGGCTTAAGACAGTGGAGATTTTAAAATCTGTATGGACACAATAGCATCTTTATGCTGTTGTGCCCATATAGCTGCTTTTGTGCCCATATAGATGCTGGTGTGCCTCAATAGCAGTTATATGGGCACAACAGCATAAAGATGATATTAACTCCTATTGTGGCCATACAAATGATACTGTCTCCTATTATGCCCAGTGACACTGACCTTGCAGCACTCCCAGTGCTGGGACAAGTTTATCTGGTGACTAGGGAGAAGATGCCAAACTGCGCTTAATGTTGGGTGTCTTTAGTTAGCCTAAAATACAGATTTCTTCTAAAATATTAACAGCTACATACAGAATGCCCAAAATGATTTATACTGAGTGAGAGGTTTTTAGACATTTGTAACTGACCTTAAAGGATATGTAACTGATCACATGCTTGGTCAGAAATTCATTCTTGCAGATGCTCACCTCCTTTGCAATCAAAACATGTAGCCTTAAAAATGTCCATTACAGATTTGGAATGAGCCTGGGAAGTAGTAGAATTGTCCTGGTCTGGGGTCTTATCAGAGTTGCTGGGTACTGATAATTAAACAGTAATCTGCAAGCACTGATTACAGACAGACCATGACACAGAACAAGCTGACACTGACCCAGCTTGTTCTACAAATATCATTTAGCACTTCACCTTAATGGCAGCTTCCATGGCTTCAGGAACTTCTTAGCTGGCCTGGGGTGAGCTCTGGTGACTGTTGGGCTGGACAATGGCTGCTGAGGGAACTTTATCTTCCTGCTCGCCCACCTGCTGCTTTGGCTGATCACCCTGACTTGGACAGCAGCCAAACCTGGGAGAATCGTCCTTCTCCTGTCTGGTACGGCTGCAGCTACAGAGAAGGAGGCAAACACAGCCTCAGTTCAGTGTGCGGCTGAATCAGAGGTCAGAGCATGGGGCAGTGTGACAGCTGGGCAAGTTGCTCAAGAGCTTCTCCTGAGTGTTATGAGCATAGTGCAGCTCACAATCTGGTGCCGCCTCTCCTCCCTGCAAGGACTGCTCGTGAACACCAGTGTGTGCGTGCAGACACCTTGCCGATTCCAGGGGGGGGGCACTTGACCCCCCTTGCATCTATCTGCGGACGCCCATGCCTACAAGTCTTGTATGTTAATTTCCTATGACTATGTACAGTATTACCGTATATACTCGAGTATAGGCCGACCCGAATATAAGCCGAGGCACCTAATTTTACCACAAACAACTGGGAAAACGTATTGACTCGAGTATAAGCCTAGGGTGAGAAATGCGCAGCTACTGTAAGTGGAAAAGAGGGTCAACGATGCCCATTTGCAGCCTCAATGTGCCCATGCAGATGGACACAGTTGACCGATTTGGGGCCCTGTATCTCAGGGTCACTTAGTGCTAGGAACCCCATCTTTAGATATGTTGTAGTGCTAATTCCACTGGGTTGGAATACAACATTTGGGGTTCCTAGCACCAAGTGTCCCCGAGATATGGGGCCCCAAATTCGGGTCAGAAAATCTCAAGCACTTTTCTGCAGCAGAGAATGACATTTTCTGAACTGACTTTGGGGCCCTGTATCTCGGGGCCACTTAGTGCTAGGAACCCCATATTTGGATATGTTATAGTGCTAGGTCCACTGGGTTGGCAAATTGGGACTCCTAGACCCAAGTGGCCCCGAGATACGGGGCCCCAAAGTCGGGTCGGAAATTTTTTTTTTTGCTGCAGGAAAGTGCTTGACTCGAGTATAAGCCGAGGGGGGCACTTTCAGCACAAAAAAATGTGCTGAAAAACTCGACTTATACTCGAGTATATACGGTAACCATACAACTTTGTTATACTGACTTGTTCTATTTTTTTAAGTCTAATAAACTTTTTATGCAATAATTGCCCATTTGGTCGTGCCTAAAAAGTCCAAGTCCCACATTCTAATCCCACTATTTCAAGTTATAGGACGTGGCACTGAGCATTTTACCAGTATCCACAGGACCACTCTGTGGTGATACTACAAATCCTATTCTCTTTCAAGCATACTCTCACATGCGACCATGGCACGCCTCAGGTCGCCATAGTTGGGGTATACATCTCCTCCAGTATCCAGACTCTGACTACAAATAAAGGCTAGCATTGCTTATGCATAATGGAAACCAACACAATACTGACAACATCACTGTTCCTTCTCCAAAGTCTACTTACCTTTTGATGGCTACTAGTTCTCCAGACTCATTGTTTTTCCCCATCAGCACATTTCCATACGTGCCATCTCCGAGCTGTTTCATTGTTGTGTATCGATTCATTTTGAATCTATTTTAAATTCTCGGATGCTAAAGATTTGTGGTTGTAAAAGAGCCACTAATAACAGTCTGATAGTTTATTCGAAGTCTGTTCATAAGAGCATTTTGTGATACTGTTACCGGTGAAGAGTTAAAATGACAAGATGAAGATAGAAAAAAGGTAAAGGTCTAGTGATTCTGCCATTCCAAATGATATCTGAAAAAAGAAAAAAAAGTCAGCATCTTTTTTCTTTGGTTTCCTACAAATATCAAAGAATTTTCACCTAATTTGGCCATTTGTAACTTTTAACTTTTGCACAAACCAATCAACATACGCTTATTGGGATTTTTTTTTGCCAAAAACATGTAGCAGAATATATATTGGCCTAAATTGATTAAGAAATTTGATTTTTTACATTTATTTATTGGATATGTTTTATAGCAGAAAATTTCAAAAGTGTCACCGTTTTTTTGTTTATAGCGCAAAAAAAAAAAAAAAAAAAAACGCAGAGGTGATCAACTACTGTCAAAAGAAAGCTCTATTTGTGGGGGAAAAAAAAGGACATCAATTTTATTTGGGTACAATATTGCAGGACCGCGCAATTGTCAGTTAAAGTAACGCAGTGCTGTAGAGCAAAAAAAATGGCCTGGTCATGAAGGGGGGGTAAATCTTCCAGAGATGAAGTGGTTAATTAAAAATAGTACACACTCTAGAGCAGGGATATGCAATTAGCGGACCTCCAGCTGTTGCAGAACTACAAGTTCCACGAGGCATAGCAAGATTCTGACAGCCACAAGCATGACACCCAGAGGCAGAGGCATGATGGCACTTGTGGTCTTGCAACAGCTGGAGGTCCGCTAATTGCATATCCCTGGGATATGCTTGTTCATATTTCATGTCTTGTGTGGTGCAGGGGGTTACGTCATCATTCTCCTGCAAGATTTTGGGTAATGTCAAGTTCTCCAAATCTTGCAAGAAGCCACTGTAGCTCAGTACTGGCAGGAGGACTCTCCTCAGAAGAAGGATGGCATTACCCTCCCCTAGGCACTTAGGAGGAAGCTAGGGAAAGGCAAGTTATTTTCTTATAGGGTTTTTTTTTTATCCTTTTTCCAGCAGTTGAGGCGGGCAAATGTAAACGGCACACCTTTTTTTTTTTCTTTTTTTTAGGTGCAAGTATTGTTTTAAACCCATAAGTACTTTTTTCAGTGCTACAGGTACAAAGGCCCATACAAGAGTCATTAGCGTTATGTTTCCCAAAGGGGGTGGAGCTTTGTGCAGGCAGCCTGTGCTAATCAAATAGATACACAGCGGCTGTATGGATTCACCCGCACATCCAGGTTTGACAAATTTAAAAATATAGTTGGCTGAAAGATTTTATTCCCTTGCACCCTGGTGGACTGCGCTCTCCTCTTCCCTCCCATGCTCTGGGTTTGGGGTGAGAACTTGACATTCTCACTTACAATGATGTCAGAGCTGCAACTGCTTGCCAGAGCGCAGAAGAGAACAGGCTTCAAGGGGAGGAAAGGCGAAATGACAGGAGGAGACTGTGGGAGCAAGGTACAAGGTAAACGGAAGTGCTTTTTACAGGTACCCCAAGCATAAACAAACATTTAAAGTGTAAGTTCACCCTAACACTAAAATCCCTGCATCTACAGACATCTACGATATAACACTAACCTATCTAGCCCTGTAAAGAAGAAATCAGTATACATACCTCTTTGAAGCCGATCCGATCCGGTCTCCAGCGACGGAAGCTCTGCAGAGGACACAGCTGACAACGGCTGTGAAATGAATATGGAGTGACGTCACCCATAGACTTACTATGGGGCTTCCGTTGTCGGCTGTGTCCTCTGCATTCGCCTCCACAGGGAAGTTGCAGCTGACAGCTCAGCATGGGATCGAGTCGGATCAGCTTCAAAAAAAGTTATGTACAGTGGAACCTTGGATTACGAGCATAATTTGTTCCAGAAGAATGCTTGTAATCCAAAGCACTCATATATCAAAGCAAGTTTCCCCATAGAAGTCAATGGAAACTCAGATAATTCGTTCCACAGTGACTTCTATTGTATGCAGTACTGCATATGGCCAGAGGCGGGGGGGGGGGCGCCGGAGACACTCAGAAACAGCTCGGAGCCACTCGGATGCACTCAGAAATACTTGAAGAGGCTCAGAAACACTCGAGAACCAAGTGTTTATGAGTGGCTCCAAGTGCATCCGAGCGGCTCCGAATGTCACCTGGGCCCCCACACCTCTGGCCAGATGCAGTACTGCACACCGCAGAGACTTGACTCCTGCTTGTTTTGTGAGACAACGCTTGCAAACCGAGTCAGGATTAAAAAAAAAATAATAGCTTGTATTGCGAAACGCTCGTTAACCGCGTTACTCGCAATCCAAGGTATTACTGTATACTGATTTCTTATTTACAGGGTTAGATAGGTTAGTGTTAGATCGTGGATATCTCGTAGATGCAGGGATTTTAGTGTTAGGGTGGACTTCTACTTTAACCCTTGCAGTATGTGAAAGGGGGCACTCCAATGCAAGGATAGATTTATCATTTCCATGGAGTACCGCTTTGACTTTAAAATCAGGACTTCTGCATCGGCAGATAGGGCTGTGCTGTGTGACAGAGCTGTGTAAATCGCAGAAATGAATGGAAAGAAATACAGGCAGGTAATGCAGCTTCCTTATAATTATTTGATCTGTGTATTCGGAGAGCTACAGCCCACTTTCAGGAACCACTGATTCAAATAGCTCTGCAATTAGCAAGTACAGTTTAGCAATACAAATAAACAACACAGCCGCTCAGATGACAATTGCCAAGCTACCCTGAAAAACAAATCACACCAAACCAAAAACACATTCCAGCCATTGTTTAAAAAGAAGACTGTCACCAACGGAGTGATGAAGTGTTTATGTTTATTTACACAACCAATGGAAGAGATTTATCAACCAAGGTACAGAGAGAGCCACAATGGAAGAGAAGCTGTGTTTTAATATTTGGTTTACTACAGCTGGACACATATTAAATCACATTTTCCTAAAGATGCCCATAAATGGATTGAAGTTCGGCCAGTCCAACGGGCACCAGCTGAATTTTCGATCTATGTATGGGCACTGTGGTTGAACAGAAGTCAATCTACCAATCATTTTCTCTTCAACCAGTCTGTTGAAAAAGATATGCTCAATCAGCATTGCAGGCTATAGAAAGCAGCACTGATCAGTGTATTCTGAAGGTGGGGAACACTCCCCACTGTTAAGCCCCATACACACGCTCGGACAATCCGCGGACCAGGTCAGTCGGACTTTGTCCGACGTACTTTGTCCGATGTTGGCGTTGCGTACACACGGTCGGACTACGTTGTCGGAATATCCGGTCCGGAAGAACGTCGTGACGTAAGTCGTCGTCCACGAGATTACAAAAGGGAAGTTCAGCACCACGTCAGGCACCCGTTGGGCTCCTTCTGCTGATCCCGTGTTTATCGAGAGTTAGTGGAAGTTTGGTGACTTAAGATTCGCGCTTCTCAGTTTTCTGACTCAGATCGTTACTGCTCTTCAGTTTGTGCTTGTCGTGCGTATCTGTTTATTAGTGCGTGTAGTCAGTTCGCATTTGTTGGTCATTGCGGCCTATATCTTGATATAGGACGCTTTGATTTGCACTGCTTATTGTCTGCTCGTTGCTGGTATTCACTTCGTTCTTTCAGGCCTTGCTGTTTATCGGTGCTTTCTGTTTGTCCGTTCTGACCAGCCGACCTTTTGTGACCTTCTGAGCGATGTTTCCCGTGCGTACTCGTCGCCGAGTTCGTGCTGTACGCGGAATTGGTGTCGGGCTTTTAGCTTTGACCCAAGACCCGTCCATGAACAGAGTGACGAGGAGTATGTGGACCAAGAATTGGTTGCTTCAGCGTGACCAGTTCTCGCACATGCCTTTGCTTCGTGAGATCCGGGAGAATAATCCTGATGATTTCAGGAACTTTCTCAGGATGACGGACCCCGATTTTCACCGTCTTTTGGCTTTGCTGACCCCCTTTATCAGCCGGCAGGATACCTGCATGAGACAAGCCATTACTCCGGAGCAGAGGCTTGTTGCCACGTTGAGGTACTTGGCGACAGGGAGAAGTCTTCAGGATTTGAAGTTCTCTTCAGGTATCTCTCCCCAGGCCCTGGGAATCATTATTCCAGAGACCTGTTCTGCCATCATTCAGGTCCTGCAGGAGGACTATATTAAGGTAACATTTCTACTTTACTATTCCCTTCTATGTATGCTCTGTTTGCTAATGACTTGTATTTTTGACCTCCTTCCCTAATTACCATGATTGCAATATGTTCTAATATGCTGTGCCCCTTTTCTCCTTCATGCATTTTTCCCTTCACTTACCTCACCAGCATGCTCTTCTGCCCCAATAGACACCTATGGCCTAGTCACTTAAGCAATGTCTTTTGTCTGCTGCATAGTATTGTTTGCCCCAAAACACCCCCTAAAATATGCACAAATGTTTGCTGTGTGGTTTACTTCATGTAGAGCCCCCTTTTTTTGTTCTTTTGGTGGGGGGGGGGGGGCAAACTCATTAGGAACCCCCTCCCCCAACTGCTCTGTCAGATGGTACCAATCCTTTATCTGCTGGCTTTCCCAAGGTCCATACACACTATATACCTACCTCTTTATAGTGCGCATCTTTAGGGATGAATTCAGCAAAGCATGTAGTGCAAGGGACTGCCTCCATACATTCCATTTCCTATTTTTTTGTCTTCTTTCCCTCCTATTAGCTTGCTTGGTAATTTAATAATGTCACACTGTGCCTGCCTTTTTGGGGGGGGGGGGGGGGGGGGTTGAAATGTTATTTGATCTTTCCTGTGGCCTGCCAATAGTGTTAAGTACAGAGGGTCTGGCCAAACTAGCCCACATTATTGAGCCATTTGCCAATCAATGAAGTGCAGAGGGTTAGATGTCCACCACCCCCCCCCCCCCCCCCCAAAACCCCTCGTTATTGCCAATGGCCCATCAGAAGTGGGGGGATTGATGGGGGGGTGAGTAATCTGTGAAGGGGAGCCTCTACTTTTCTGTGCAAATACTTTCCAGCCTCCAATTTTATACAATGCTCTTGTTCCAAGATGTTGATTGTCTAATCTGCTTGCAATGTTTAGGTGCAAAGTGACGAATTTTTTTTTCTTGTTTCACTCCACAGTTCCCTTCCACGCCACAGGAATGGCAGACTGTGGCCTCCCACTTTGCCAGCCGTTGGGACTTTCCTAACTGCGGAGGGGCAATTGATGGGAAACACGTCCGCATCGTCCCACCGCCCAACTCGGGGTCCTACTATTATAATTATAAAGGGTTTAATAGTGTAGTGATGTTGGCGGTGGTGTCGGCAACATACGAGTTTATGTATGTGGACGTGGGGATGAACGGCCGGATATCGGATGGTGGGGCCATTACGCACACGGAGTTCTACTGGCGTCTCCAAAGTGGCAGTCTGTGCTTGCCACCTCCAGAGGAGAATGCCGAAGGACTCCCCTTCGTCTTTGTCGCAGATGAAGCGTTTGCGTTGACTCCCCATGTGATGAGGCCGTTCCCGATGAGGACCCTCACCCCGGACCAGAGGGTCTTCAACTACAGGCTGTCCAGAGCCAGAAGAGTTGTGGAGAACGCTTTTGGCATCCTGGCCAGCCGCTTCCGCCTGTTCCTGACGGCATTTAACTTGGCGGAATACAAACTGAACCACATAGTTCTTGCCTGTTGCATATTGCACAACTTCCTCAAAAGACATAACAGGAACTATGTGGTGCCCGTTGGCCCAGATGTGGAGGGCCCTCCAAATGCCGAACTCACAGCCCTTCGAGTGGCACGTCCAGGCTTGCCCCCTCTAAATGCCCGTGTGGTCCGGGACCAATATATGCAGTACTTTGTGGGTAGGGGGGCCATTGCTCTGCCTGACGATGTGTGAGAGGCATTTTTTAATAAATCTGATATTTTAACCAACCTATGATTTCATGTCATTTCAGTCTTCTTTTTAGCTTATTTTACTTTGACATTTTTTCCCTTTGCCTTCGACAGTGGGAATGCACTTTCTGGGCAAAAGGAGGTAACAGCCTCTTCTTCACAAAAAGATTATTCTCATGTTGTGTGTTTGCTACCTAATCTTTGGTCTAGAGAAGGTTTGTACTGCATAACTGACACCCAAAATACTCCTTTTCATCACCAGGTCTGACATGTGTGTATTCTCCAAAATGCTGTGCTCCGTGTTTTCGTACAAAGCACTGTGGGTGTCATTTACATAAGTCAAATCCGCTATGCTCTACAAGTGCATTGAAAAAGTTCCCCGGGAAAGAAAATTGGAGTGCAAAGTGGATTTGCCTTTAGTAAATAACACCCATTGCCCCCCATATCCTTTTCATTTTACATACATAATGCATTGTGTTTTTTAAATAAGGAAGCCACACATTTAGAAAAATAAAAGTTTACTAGGAAAACATTCCCAAGTGCGTTTACAATCTTCACGCCAAAACTGACAACATCTTGGTTATTTACAACATTGTTTACAAACATTCCGCAATTGGTAAAACCAGGCATGGAGCAAAACAGAACCTAGGAACTTGGAAAGTTCAACTTTGTAAAGTGAAGACAAGATCAGACATGACTATATGTTCAAAGTGTGTTTGATCTTGCCTTCATCACATGGGGGGGTCACCCCCGAAAAGTGGAAATTTGGAACATGCACACAATTTGGGACTGAAAATGGTCATTAGATGGTAAAACACATGCCTAGAAGCTTCAAAAGTGCCATTTTCCATCATGGGGATGAATGGACGTTTTTTGGGGGTGCAACCCCTTCACCACAACCACTTTCGTAGTTCGTAAAGTGTTTGCACCCCCAAAAAAACGTTGCCATTCATCCACCATGGTGGGAGCTAGCACATGTGGACACAATGTGTGCATGTTCCAAATTTCAGACAGTTTTTAAGTTGCAAATGTGTTCTGAAGCTGGCACAAATGTGTGTTAATTACTTGGTGCGTTTTCATATTTTTCCTAAAATATCAATGATGTTCTTCAATTTTTGTTGAACATCATTGATGTTTTGCTTTATGTAATCTAGATCTCTATTGCAGACCATTATCTCTCCGATGAGTACGTGGGCACTCTCTGTGGTAAAGTGCGATTTTTCTTCCACAACATCCACGTCACCTAAAAACCACAAACAAACAAAAATGGGGTGTTGGAAATGAGGCAGCCATACATGGATTAGCTTACCAGTAGCTGTGTTCTCCCACACTCACCTGTTGTGGTGACAATTTCTCCAAGTTCGATGATCTCTCCTTCCTCCTCCTCCTCCTCCTCTGCTTCTGCTCTTTCCCCTTTTTTGGTAGGTGTTGGTTTGGGGGTTTCCTCAGACGGCCCAAGTTTTCGCTCCCCTATGAGAATGTCCAAAAGGAAGATTTAGCAACACAAGCTATTGAGGGCAGAAATAGGAAATGACAAACATTGCTTGAAAGTGACGGACACTATTTTAGTTTGGCCAGTTACAAATGTCAACTACATGAATGAAGTCACTTTGTAAAGGTGCTAAACTGACTAGCTTTTTGGTAGAAGTTTGTGTGATGGAGACCCCCCTCTAGTATCCACTGGAGCACATGTGTGGAAAAGCATAATAAAAAGGGGGTTTGGGTGTCCCAGCACTAGTGCTCTAGAGTCCAGATGGGTAAACAGCTACTGAGTGACCTCTCCTTTACATTGAATAAATTGGCTTTACATTCTTGATGACATTTCTAGTGAGAACAAACTTCCTTTCCCCAAAAAAACACCAAACATCGTATTATAAGTGGCCGAACGATCGAGGTTGCGTACGATCGAATGCACACACGACCATGACAGTGGCAGAAAGATCGAGGCTGAGTACGATCGAATGCACAGACGAACCTGAAAGTGGCCATTTTGGAATGTACAACTTGGTAAAAATCAAAACACAATGGAGCAGTATGCAAGCAAGAAATCAAACACAAAACACAACTACTTACTTTTTTGAAGAATTCTCTTGATCTTTCTGTACTGATCGGCCTCCCTCAGTTTCAGGTCTGACCAGCGTTTCCTGAGTTGCTCCTTGGATCGTTGTACCCCAAAATTATTGTACAGCCTTCTCACAACTTTAGACATGATCTTGGCCTTGCGGACATTGGGGTTGAGGTAAGGCCCATACTTCCCATCATAGTCGCTCCTCTTTAATATGTCCACCATCTCCAACATTTCTCCAAATGACATATTGGAGGCCTTGAATTTCAGGTTCCGGGATCGGGACGTTTCTGCCTCCGGACTTTCCTCGTCCTCCTCCTCGTTGGTGGGATATTTGTGGCGCACCTGCTGTGTCCCCGCCATGTGCTCTCCCCACTACGCCGTGAAGAGAAGGGGTGGGGAATAGACGAGAAAGATCGTCAGGGGCGGGCGGAGTTTGAAGCATGCGCAGTGTATATAAAACGTCACACGCCTGTGTCGTAGCCACGATCTGGGAGACGAGGGGAGAGAAAACTCACACGAGACGATCGCTACAAACGAAGGTACAATTTAACGTTGGTACATAACTAGCCTAGACTGATTTGAACTTGAGGCTTCTTTATGGAGAAGATTAGGAGAGTTTAGCCTGACATAATTTATAGGGTTTGGTGTGTTGTTGTGTCTTGCAGAGATTGATATGAAGGGATTCAACGACATGAGTTTTCTCCCCCTCTTCATTGCCAAATACAGGGATTTTCCCATATTGTGGCAGGGTATACACCCACATTACACCAACAAACCAAAGAGGCACGCAGCCCTGGAGGAACTTGTGGAATTTGTCAAGCCAAGGTTCCCCACGGCAACTGTTGATGATATTAGAAAGAAAATTGGCAGCCTGAGGAGTGCGTATATCAGGGAGAGGAAGAAGGTCGTGAAGTCTGAGGAAACTGCAACTTCAGCAGATGAGGTCTATGTCCCCAAGCTCTGGTACTATCAGAGTCTCCATTTTCTGAAGGACCAGGCTGATGTCACGGAGCCAACCTCAACTCCTCCTTCCACGCTTCCTTGCGCACAGCCCACCCCTGATGAGGCTTCCGAGGAGCAACCTGGGCCTTCCAGTCTGGAAGAGGTGGAGGAGCCCAGCTTGTTCCAGGTATAGTAGTTTTGTTACCATTTATGGGAATAATGAATGATGTTCACTTAATTCAGGATCGCCAATTGCTTAGTTCCTAACGTGTTTGACATATCAACAGACAGTGGTGTGGGAGACATTTGGGGCCAGAATCTAAACTGCTGGGCTGAGAATTGTATGGTTTTCTATTTGTAAACATTTTGCACCAGTCACTAGATGAGAATTGTGTGTGTTTGATGAACAAATAACTGAAACTATGTCCCTTTTTCCTACACAGGAAGACCTCAGCCAGGAGGTGGCTGTGGAAGGTGGCAGTCAGGAGGAGGCAGGGGTTAGTGGCAGCCACCAGCTGGGTAGTGGCAGCCAAGAGGGGGCTAGGCCGCGGAGCCTGACTGACTCCCAAATCCCTCTCCTCCGCCTTCCCTACAAAAGGGCGAGAAGGGGGGGTTATGCGGCACAGTCAGCGCTCCGGATGATCAGAGAGGCTTCAGACTCCCTACATGCCACACCCGCCGACGAGGAGACCTTTGGCTCGGTGGTTGTCACAAAAATGATGGGTATGGAGGTGGGGCAACGCAACATGTGTGAGGGGCTCATCCTCCATGTCCTAAATAAGGGTAGGGCTGGGGAGATGACCCCAGTCACACATGTTTGCCATAGTTACCATGCTCCGCCTCCTCCTCCTCCTCCTCCTCCTTCTGCCACCCCACCAGCACGACAGCCACAGCGTGGAAGGAAGCGTGGAAGGAAGACCTGAGAGTGACGACCTGCAATCAGTCTGGTGTGAGAGAAGATGGAGCCTCTTGTAGTACCAGAGCCTGGGGACCTAGATGGCATCTGCTGCAGTTCCGGATACTTTGGACTTCACGACCAGATTGCACTCCCCTTAATATACGTACTCCTCAGGCCCCCAATTTTCTACGCTTGGACAATGATGGTTGCCGTGGGGGGCCAAGACTTTGCAAATTCCCCAAGTTTCACCATGGCTGCGTTCCTCTTTGGTTTGTTGGTGTGACCTAAATAAAGGTTTTTTTGATTTGAAATAATCATTGACTATTGTGTTTTACTTTGCTACAATGACAGTTTTTCTTTGAGTAGGCTGGTACATTTCACTAATCCTAAAGTAGAATTAACAAGGGGCAACAACAACAAACAACCTCCTAGTAAATTTAAGCAAGAAATACAAATGTAAATAATGTGTTTTTGGTAATTTGAGACACACAACCCCCCTCCAAAAAAAAAAAAAAAAAACATTCAAATATGTATTCCCCAAAAAAAAAAAAAAAAGACAAATCATGGTAAAAAAATAACAAAGATTCTTTTCCGTTCAGAGTAAAAATAAACATGTAGTGTATAAATGCTGCAAAGTAATAAAGAAGTAAGTTTGTGAGAAGTGCGGGTGAATAGGAGCAGCTAAAACATGTCATTCTTGTTGCATTGTAAAGAAAAAGAGAATGCGCTGCATTAAAGACATTTTAACATTGCAGCGTGACGAATGTGCTGTGTCGATTAGGAAAGGTAGTTTTACCTGACCGAGCGCTTCCGTCACAGAATTTCTTCTGAGCATGCGTAGCACTTTGTCCGTCGGACAAGCGTACACACGCTCGGATTTGGTGTGATCGGACCGGGTTGACGGGAAATCTTTCCAGCAGGAGATAAGACTTTGTCCGACGGACAAACCGACGAACACTGTCCGATGGTGCATACACACGGTCTGATTTTTCAACAACCTTGTCCGATCGGACCAAATTGATGAAAAAGTCCGACCGTGTGTATGGGGCTTTAGAGTACAAAGACACCTCTGTGTCTGTGTCCCCAACGCACTTTGACCCTTGGTACACAACTATGCATTTTTAGTCCTTTTTTCAGAAACACACTACAGTCCATTTAACATGGTTTCCTTTGGGACAAATTCACATCTATGCATCGCAGCTGCTGTATTTTTTGAAAAAAGTCAGGGACTCTTTTTCACAGATTGCATTTTTGGTGCAATAGCATCTTAAGCTGACCATAGATGGGAGAAAAAGGTTCTAAGAAAGTTCATTTGCTTTTCTATCCGGTATTGGGTCAAAATGATGTTCATTTTCGACTGCAGTGACAAGAAGATTAGAAGATTTTTTTTCTCGAATTAATTAATTTTTAACAGTGAATGTGAGTTTTGAATTTAAAAACAAATGATAAAAGCAAACAAATTTTTTTCGAATGACAAACAAATGTCATGAGAACATTCTGAGAATTTTTGTACAAATTTCCCTAAGATCTTTCATTTGAAATTCTGTCCATCTATGGCCAGCTTTATGTATTTTCATGACTACAAGGACAACATAGTCTATGAATAGGGATGCTGGAGTTTGCAACATCACAAGTCCTCAAGCACGATTTTAAAGAAAGGGAAAAAAATGTGTCAGTTTTGGCTCTCATGCTACTACATCTCAGTCAGATATGTCAGATTCATCTGAACCTGCAAGCTTTGTAAGGAGCTTTGCTAATTCTGTTCTTTAAAAATAACCGAACACGAACAGAGCCTTTAAACTACAAATTTTCGAAGACGAAGGGAAAAACATGTGTAAAATGAAAAAGGGCGTAGATGAAGAGCGGGCAAAAAACACAGAAAAAGCCAACGTTATCCACATAGCAGAAGAACAAGAAACAAAAACTGTTATACAGTTGTGCTCATAAGTTTACATACCCTGGCAGAATTTATGATTTCTTGGCCATTTTTCAGAGAATATGAATGATAACACTTTTCTTTCACTCCTGGTTAATGTTTGGCTGAAGCCATTTATTATCAATCAACTGTGTTTACTCTTTTTAAATCATAATCACAACAGAAACTACCCAAATGACCCTGATCAAAAGTTTACATAGCCCAGTTATTAATACCGTGTATTGCCCCCTTTAACATCAATGACAGCTTGAAGTCTTTTGTTGTATTTGTGGATACGGCTCTTTATCTTCTCAGATGGTAAAGCTGCCCATTCCTCTTGGCAAAAATACTCCAGTTCCTGTAAATTCTTGGGCCGTCTTGCATGAACTGCACGTTTTGAGATCTCCCCAGAGTGGCTCAATGATATTGAGGTTAGGAGACTGAGATGGCCACTCCAGAACCTTCACTTTATTCTGCTGTAGCCAATGACAGGTCGACTTGGCCTTGTGTTTTGGATCGTCATGTTGGAATGTCCAAGTATGACCCATGCGCAGCTTCCTGGCTGATGAATGCAAATGTTACACCCACCAGTAATTTTTGAAAACATACTGCATTCTTCTTGCCAGCAATTTTTACCAAATTTCCTGTGCCTCTGCAGTTCACACATCCCCAAAACATTAGCGATCCACCTCCGTGTTTTACAGCAGGAATATTGTACCTTTATCATAGGCCTTGTTGACTCCTCTCCAAATGTAGTGTTTATGGTTGTGGCCAAAAAGCTCAAATTTTGGTCTCATCACTCCAAATGACTTTGTGCCAGAAGGTTTGAGACTTGTCTCTGTGCTGTTTGTCATATTGTAAGCGGGATACTTTGTGGCATTTGCGTAGTAATGGCTTTCTTCTGGCGACTCGACCATGCAGCCCATCTTTCGAGTGCCGCCTTATTGTCTATCTGGAAAACAGCCACACCACATGTTTTCAGAGATTCCTGTATTTTACCTGAAGTTATTTGTGGGTTTTTCTTTGCATCCCGAACAATTGTCCTGGCAGTTGTGGCTGAAATTTTAGTTGGTCTACCTGACCGTGGTTTGGTTTCAACAGAACCCCTCATTTTCCACTTCTTGATTAGAGTTTGAACACTGCTGATTGTCATTCTCAATTCTTTGGATATCTTTTATATCCCTTTCCTGTTTTATACAGTTCAACTACCTTTTCCTGCAGATCCTTTGACAATTCTTTTGCTTTCCCCATGACTCAGAATCCAGAAATGTCAGTGCAGCACTGGATGAAAGATGCAAGGGTCTGTCAGGAGTCCAGAAACGCATTGACCTTTTATACACACATACTAATTACAAACATACAGATCACAGGTGAGGATGGTTACCTTTAATAGCCATTCAAACGCCTTTGTGTCAACTTGTGTGCATGTTATCAGGCCAAAATCACCAGGGTATGTAAACTTTTGATCAGGGTCATTTGGGTAGTTTCTGTTGTCATTATGATTTAAAAACAGTAAACACAGTTTATTTATAATAAACAGCTTTAGCCAAACACTAACCATGAGTCAAAGACATTTTTTTGTGTTATCATTCATATTCACTGAAAAATGAAATCATAAATTCTGCCAGGGTATGTAAACTTATGAACATAACTGTAAATATTTCTTACATAGATTTAAATGATAGTGATAATGATAGCTGTTCTCTCTAAAAGTATTTTCCCATCCAATGTGTCATTTGAATGTTTTTCATGCGGTTCGGGATGTAAATAGATTTAATAAAAATATACAGAGGCAGCATTCCTCTCAGGATGAACACTAGATATTGATTTATCTCTGCAATGTGATGATGGTCTATGGCAGTGATCTCCAAACTGTGGCCCGGGGGCTGGATGAGGCCCTTTACTTTACCTTATCTGGCCCTTGGGGCATTTTTCCTTCCACTGATATAAGACACTATTCCTCCCACTGACACCAACAATGGGGCACTATTCCTCCCAATGATACCAATGATGGAGCACCATTCTTCCCAATGATACCCACGATGGAGCACTATTCCTCCCTCTTATACCAAATGTGGTGAAGTTTACCCCCACCTATGCTAGGAAAATTTCCACTCCCGCTGTCACAGTCCAGCCCCCCTAAAGTCTGAAGGACAATAAACTGGCCCTTTGCCTTGAGAGTTTGGAGTCCCCTGGTCTATGGCATCTGGTAATATTTACAGTTTTAGGGAACTCTTCTGCAGACTCTAGTTCACCGTCTATACATATTTCCAATGGAGAGAGACAAATATGTCTATCTTCTCCAGTCACAGGAGCGAAGCAGTTGATTTTTTTCAAGAGACCATAGAACAGGAATTGCTACAATTGAAAAATAACCCCACACCAGGGGGCCATAATTTAGTTTATTAGCCATTACCTCTTTGAAGAATAGAAGTGGAATTACAATAAGGAGTGCTGATAAGGGATGGTCAGTCACAGTAATAAATACTTTTACAAAGCAAAAGCTATTAGGCAACTAAGTGACACTTAACTAATCACATTCTGGACTCATGTCCTACACCTGTATTCAAAAAAAAAGCTCAGAGGATTACTTGAGTTTGGCTGCCATTTGGAAGTTCAAAGTCAGAAAACATTGGAGTTCTTAATGGTGTCCTACCCCACTGTCCCAGTCTTATATAATTTTCCCAAAATCCTCAAACAAGGCCTCTATTCAGGTCGCCCTATTGTTTCATGGATTAGCTCGCTGTTGGCCAGTGGGTTACGCTCACCCTCAACCGTTAGTTCAGAGGAGATTACCAGACATTACAAGATACGAAGTTCACTTTAGGTCTCTTATCAGATAGATAAAAACATCCCATGGGTCACTCTAGATGTTAAAATTCTATACCTATTGCTTGTCGGAAAAAAAAAATGGTGTTGTCAAACCTTTTACTTGGTGTGGGGGTAAATGGGAGCCAGATTCCCACCCTTTCTCACCAACTTCTTGATGGGCTGGTGAGAAGAATGTCACCTTTTTGCAGGCAGTAACCACATTGCTGAATTTATTTTGTATTACAGTCACTATATAGAAGACCTGTTGATTGTGTGGTGGTTTCTGGTGGAAGGCTTACAGTCCTTTTTATTGTAAATAAATGATTATCCAATTACATTTTTTACTTGTTTTTGGGATAAAAATTATTAACTATTTTGGTCTTACCCTGTCAGCTGATTTAAGTACTGTAATTATCCATACTTGTACTTTCCCGTAAGCCGACCTCAAGCAACTTGAGTATCTTGACAGCAAGCAGTTGTTGTCATAATCACACAAGTCTATTCCTATGAATGAATATGTTAGGGTCCCTCAAAATTGCTCCCCTGTTGAAGCATTTGAAAAAGAAGCTGATGTGAATTCATGCCAGAGGATACCCTAAGGCTGCTTTCACACTGGGGCGGTTTGCAGGCGCTATTACGCTAAAAATAGCGCCTGCAAACCGACCCGAAACAGCTGTTGCTGTGTCTCCAGTGTGAAAGCCCCAAGGGCTTTCACACTGGAGCGGTGCGCTAGCAGGACGGTAAAAAAAAGTCCTGCTAGCTGCATCTTTGGAGCATTGAAGGAGCGGTGTGTTCACCGCTCCTATACCGCTCCATCCCATTGAAATCAACGGGAGACCGCGGGGATACCGCCCGCAAAGCGCCGCTGCAGCGGCGCTTCGCGGAGGTTTTTAACCCTTTTTCGGCCGCTAGCGGGGGTTAAAACCACCCCGCTAGCGGCCGCATACCGCGGGTAAAACGATGGTAAAGCAGCGCTAAATATAGCGCTGCTTTACCGTCGCCCGCCCCGCACCGCCCCAGTGTGAAAGCAGCCTAAAGGCCTTATTGAACAAGGTAAAAAATGGGCACTTCTAAGAGCAAATTGGTGGATATTGCTGGAAAGCAGTCGGCTGGAGGGAGTAAGCTCCGCCCCCCATCCAAAAGCCAGAGGACACCACCCCCCCCTGCAACCGACCACTGCAAACACTGGGGGAAGTGGATGGATGGACGGACGATACACCCCCCCATACTGGCGCGACTTAGGGAGAAGAGGGAGGACAGATGCCCCCCTCCCCCCGGCATGGGCACCAGAGAAGCAGGCGGCGCCCCCTTGAAGATGGCGGATAAGAGCATGCAACGAGGGCAGGCAGTCCTCCATGTCACGGGGAAAATGGGCGGCCGGACATAGCCCCCCCCCCGGCATGAGCACAGGCGGGCGGCCCCCTCATGATGCCGGATCTGTATGGGGAGAGGAGGAGCTAGCAGGCGGCCGGCTGGCCGATCACCCCCCCGGTGTGTGAAACACCGGGAGAAGCGGGCGCGCGGCCCCCTCGGATTCCGGATCTGTATGGGGAGAGATGAGCTGGTAGGCGGGCGGGCGGCCGATCACCCCCCCGGCATGAAACACAGGGAGAAGCGGGAAGCCAGATCTGTCTCCTGGTGCCGCGGGAGTTCCGGAAGATGCATCCATGGGCTTTGTCTTCAGGGAAACCAGTGCTAAACATCAGTGGGAGCACGAGAGCGGGACGGGAGGCATCCGGAGCAGCCCTCCGTTGATGCCCCCCGCCCGCACCTACAGGAACCGCGAGCACCAAGACAAGACCCCTGCAGCCTCCCGCTCTGCTGCTCTGCTAGCCGAAACTGGAAGCAACGTGTCGGCTGACCCGGAAATTATCCGACGAAGGATCTCATGGAGGAGGAGGAGGGATATATAGCCCTCAGACTCCTCCTACAAATTTAGGCTAGCCTGCGGCCAGCCTTCTAACTTATCCAAAAATGTGGGTAGTTTATTGCGTTTATTTCCCCCTAATATTCACTTTAGTGTGTTTTTTACTGAAATTTTGCGTTTCCTAGACCATTGCGGTAATATTGTGTGACAAAAAAATAACTAATTGTCTAGAGCAGGGGTGCCCAACCAGTGGCCCGGGGGCCACATGTGGCCCACGGAGCCCTCTGATGTAGCCCGGGACCTCCTGCTCTGGGATAGAATAGAAAGAATACTGTTATTAAAGGTCAGTTTATTACTAAAATCACATGGATTTGGGCATATCTTTTCTGCAGTGGTCACTGGGCTGCTTTCAAACTAATCTGCAGGTGCAGAGCAGTTTACCTGCAGTTACCTGCACTGAGCCATAGACTTCTATTATTACCTGCGAGTTTGGTGAGCTTTCTGAAAGTGCACCAAACCTGCAGAATATAATAACAGTCTATTGCAAACTGCAGGAAAGCCAAAGGTACACTGCGTTGCACATGTGGTGCGGGTAAACCGCAGCGCACCAGTGTGAAAGCAGCCTTGGACCACTTTCACACGGTCAGTCCGACAGTCCGACCAATTGGACCCTCCATTCACCTCTAAGTAGTGGCAGACATAAACCGACTTGTGTTCTACCTCCAATACGATCCGCTAAAAAGTATTGTGGGCTGCGTCCATGTCCGCTCTCCAAATGCAGAGTGGACACGATCATGTCATCCACCCGCACCGCTTATTGTGGCCCGCGACCGTTTACCAAGTCGCTAAAGTGGCAATCGCTCTTCAAAAGTTTGGGCTCCCCTGGTCTAGAGTGTCTGCTTTCAGAAAATATATAATGTTTGGGGGTTTTGTGTAATCCTCAGGGCTAAAGTGATTTTTTAGACATGTGTGGAAACCGGTTCCGGCAGCAAAAAGCTTAAAACCTTGTCGGTATACCTCACAACCTAAATAAAAGAAGATTCTGAAAGAGCTAATAAGTGCTTTCAAATCAGCTTCCAGGTTTTTTTATTGTCAATGCTTAAATACCCAACCTATAGTTAGAATCTGATTGGCTACCATGCACAGCTACACCAGATTTTGTACTCTTCAGTTTTAGTAAATCAATCCCCAAGTTTAATTTATGTCTGCTGCTTTTCCTGACACCAAGAGAAAAATGATGACAGGGGAGGGAGCTCCAGCAGATTGACAAGCTTATAAATTCAGCACTTTGAATGGATGTAGAGAAAAGAAAACGGCAGATAGACAGGTACAACTTATGCAAGAGGATTTGTTTCATCTCTGTGCATCACCTGAGGCCAATAACTTCACTAGGTATATGTAAGGGTTTACAATCACTTGAATATAAAAATAAATTGTTTCTATAGACAAATCATTTCACCAAAATTACAGAATATACCTGGAGTAAGCATCATTGAAATATTTTATTGACATATTATTACGTTTCTGCTACCCTTCTCCCAATAACCTGCTTTCTGCATTGCAGAATGTGAACCAAACTAGGGTTTTGAACTTAAGTACTGGCTGTGACCTAGTTGTGCTCACTCATGTGCCAGCTAATACACTTACACCAGATGGACAGTTACATTATATGATGATATCTTTTCATTGCCGATATCCTAAGTAACTTAGCATCCACCTAATCTTTAATTATCCCTATCATTATACGATACACTTGGTTCCTGAAGCTGAACAATCCAAATAGCACACATTGTTCTTTGGCCTCTGACTTACTGGTTCTCATGATAAACATATGAGCAAATTCTGTAATTACAGAAAAAAAAAAAGAAGCAAGAATACTGTGATACTAGAACATTCAAATTAAATACAGATCCTGACTACCGATCCGTTTCAAAAGGTCTAGCATAATTAAACCCCAACTCTGGGAAAGCTAAACGTTCTCCCCGTGAGTAGTCTGCGCCCACACTGCAGGGGACAGGAAAAGCACTTTTCTTATCTGATCCTCCCCCTTCCCATGTAGATGGTGGCACTTCCCTATGCTCTGGCAGTGGACTGCCCCTGTAGCAGGAATGAAGGGAACCAGTTTTGGATGTCTACCCAGGAGAGGTTTTACAGGTAAAAAAATAAAATAAAAAATGCACATATAGTTGTGTGAAAAAGTATTTGCCCCCTTTCTGATTCATCATTTTTTTGCATATTTGTCACACTTAAAATGACTCATTAAATAAATTGTATTATTAATTGTATTATTTCACAAAGATAACCCGAGTAAATACAAAATGCAGTTTTTAAAATGATAGATTAATTTATTAAGCAAAAAAGCTGTCCAAACCTGCCTGGCTTTATGTAAAAAATGTAATTACCCCCTAAACCTAATAACTTGTTGTGGCAACAACTGCAATCAAGCGTTTGTGATAACTGACAAGGAGTCTTTCACATTGCTGTGGAGCAATTTTGGCCCACTCTTCTTTGCAGAATTGTTTTAATTCAGCCATATTGGAGGGTTTTCCAGCAACGGCCTGTGTAAGGTCATGATACAGCATCTCAATTGGATTTAAGTCCGGGCTTTGACTAGGCCACTCCAAAACCTAAATTTTGTTTTGTTTGATATCATTTTGAGGTGGACTTGCTGTTGTGTTTCGGATCATTGTCCTGCTGCATAACCCAACTTGAGCTTGAGGTCACGAACTGATGACTGGACATTTTCCTTTAGGATTTTCTGGTAGAGCTCAGAATTCATGGTTTCATCAATTATGGTAATTCGTCCAGGTCCTGAAGCTGCAAAGCAGCCCCACACCATCACACTACCACCACGTCTGTTGGTATGATGTTCTTGTTATGAAATGCTGTATTAGTTTTATGCCAGATGTAACCATACGCACACCTTCCAAAAAGTTAATTTTTTGTCTCATCAGTCCACAGAATATTTGCCTAAAAGTCTTGGGGATAATCAAGATTTTTTTGGTAAATATGAGCCTTTGTGTTCTTTTTGGTCAGCAGTGGTTTTGGCCTTGGAACTCTCCCATAGATGCCAGAATATTTCTATATTGGTGGAGACTACCAAGTCTAGCATTCTATGTTCTATCAGCCAATAGGCGATCCTAGTGTATGCCCCATGTACAGGGGAGTAGAACATATAACCTTGTATCCTGGGATGTTGTATTCTCCATACATCTACCAACTGGTAGTGGTGTAATTTTTGTTTTATTGCCTTCAATTGGGCATTCCTCGTCCCCTGTACTGTCCCAGACGTACTGTCTTGTTTTGGACCCATACAAAAATTCAGGTTCCCCGCCATGAACACTTTCCCGTTTTTTAAATTCTGATAATTTTTCCAGAGCTACCCCCAAATATACGGTTGGGCCTTTATTAGGGCAATAAATATTAGCCAATGTGCATTCCATTCCCAACAGCTTCCCCCTTAAGAAGAGAAATCTTCCCTCCGGGTCAGATAATCTGTCCTCCAGGGAGAACCGAACTCCCCTACCTATTCCAATTGCAACCCCTTTTGCCTCATTTGTCATTGAGTCGCCATAGTACCAAGTTGGGAGCTGATACAGCCTCAAATTAGTTTCATGAGACAGGTGTGTCTCCTGTAAGAAGACCACCCCGGCCCCATGATGTTCGATCTCTCAAGATTTTATGCCTTTTTGTGGGTGTATTCAGCCCTCGCACATTGTAGGTCAAAAAATTAACTGTAGTCATGGTATAGTTATTCGCAGCCTGTTTTCAGAGCGATGGGTTATTTGCATCCTATTTTCATATAGATGTAATCTATTTCTGAGTTTACGATTATTCTTAAAGGGGTCCAGTCCATAAATCATTTGCTCCCTTATAGAGGATCACACAGGTGCAGACAGGAGGATACACATGCCAGGTTTCTCAATTAGGTTTTCAAATGCAAATGCAAATGCAAAATTTCACTCTTTCAACAAAGTTTCATGTTCAGTTAACAGTGCATAGGTTGATCACATACAAAGCTCATAGCTGTCTGATCATCTCTCCCCCTGCATATTCCATCCAAGTCTCAAGGGGGGGGGGGGGTGTAGGAGGGGGTCCTCCAGGTGTGTCGCTCCATGTTCTCTCCTGTGCTCAGGGATGTGGTCCCTCCAACATCAAGCTGGCTGCCGATTCGAGCACCCGCTGTCATGGTGATGTTCTGGTGGTGCAGTGGGCTTTCACCTCTGCCACATGTCCTGGCCTCTCATGCCGTTGGCTGCAGCTTGTCCGCCCAGAGCCTCCCTCCTCTACTCAGTCAGTCTGGTCCCACGATCGTGCTCCTCCCCTACCTCAGCAGCAACAGCACACACCCATCCTGTGTGGCTGCATCCATTTTAACTGTGGGCAGCTAAAGCTGCTGGCTGTTCACTTCCTGGATTTACACAGACACACCTCCAGTTCTGCAGCTTTCATTGGCCCTCTTATGACTTATACCCCCTCCCTTTCTGGCAAACTCTCACAGGAGTGAGTGAGAGAGAGAGCTGTGCATGATGTCATAAGCCTAGGCTTTTTACCAGACAAGAAACAGGAAGTGGGCTGTATAAGGTATTTACTGGCAGAAGAAAAATTTTTTACTATCCAAAATTAAAACAACAGGGGCGGGGGCATGGCTTGGTGTGGCTGAGATGGCAGCATACTAGAGGAGCTCCGGAGGAATCGCAGCCTCTAGCCTGTCTTTCTGCACATTCCACACCTGATAATGAGCAGGCAGAACTACCGAACACCCCACACCCGATCCCACTATTCGGCGGTGGCTAACAAAGGCAGGAACATCTCTGACCACAAGGTCTACTAGCCCTTCACAGTACCTATGTTCAGACACCTGTTTGTTTCCAGGGCATTTACAAACTCCTACAATCCATGTTACAGCAACTGAGCTGACTAACAGGTGCCACGGGCTTCTCCAAACTATGAACACAACTGCAGAAGACTTCCAGTTTTTTTGACCTAGAGTTGCCATACACTAATCGATAGCTAGGTTTAGGCTTTAGACCAGCCACGTTATATATATTTTTATATTTTGATATTAATATTTCTGTATATCTCTATACCTAGGAGCTTTCTCCTGCCTTCCGTTTGTCCGTTTCTGACAAAGTTTTATTTTTATAGTATGCATCTGTTGTGCTATGTTTAAGTATAACCTGTTACCACACTCAAGGGGTAAGGATGGGATTGACTATTCCCCCCCCCCCCCCACACACCTCTCGTTAACTATTTACAGTAGTTTTATATCTTGTGCACCAAAGTGCAGACTTACTTCTTTGGCCCCTTGTTGCCTATCGAGGCTGCGACCCTCTCATCTCTGCCTACATAGTTTGTCACCCTTTACAGAGGGACGGGCGACCTGCTTGGTGCTGTTAATACCAGCCCATACCTCCCTCAACCCCACAAAGTGCCTCTTGATGTGACACTTGTTCACATCAGAGTACACTAATTAAGACCCTATAGATAGTGTACCTATCTAAAAGGTGTTAGATTTATAACTCAGTATTACCTATTCTACCTCTATAACTCCCTTTCCTATTTGTAGTGGTTATTTCTACCTTTAATGGAGTATCTGACAACGTTGTATTTACTCATTCTCACAGTCTGTTACAAGTGTTGTTTACAGGTCAAGACTCTCCGACTCTCTCTGCTTCTGTCCCATGGCGTACTCCTCTTTGGGACGCAGTCCCACAGGGATCTCTCATAACGTAAAGGGACCGAAGATCCCTGAAAAATGTTCAGCCCTTCTGCGGGAACTCAAGAAAGGTAAGCTGCACTTTTCCTTTTTGCAAAACAGTTCAAGATTCATAGGGTACCCAAGCTCACCGACTCCTTTACTGCAGCTTATCACACTACTAATGATCTAGCCAAATCAAAGGGGGTTTCAATCCTCTTTAGCAGGAAAGCTTCCTTTGAACTGACAGACTAACAGACCCAGAAGGGAGATATCTCTTCCTTAAGGGGAAATGTAGTGGCGTCCCCGTCACACTAGCTAATGTGTACTTCCCCAACACTTCTCATTTGACCTTTTGTCAACGTTTAGTGAAGGAACTCGAAAGCTTCAGTTCAGGCTGCCTAATTTTGGGAGGGGATTTGAATCTTCCCTTAAACCCCTTAAAAGACACCTCATCAGGTAAAACACACAGTTGTGCACATAAGTTTACATATCCTGGCAGGATCTATGATTTCTTGGCCATTTTTCAGAGAATATGATTGATAACACAAAAACATTTATTTCACTCATGGTTAGTGTTTGGCTGAAGCCATTTATTATCAATCAACTGTGTTTACTCTTTTTTAAATCATAATGGCAACAGAAACTACCCAAATGACCCTGACCAAAAATGTACATAACCTGGTGATTTTGGCCTGATAACATGCACAAAAGTTGACACAAAGCGGTTTGAATGGCTATTAAAAGGTAACCATCCTCACCTGTGATTTGTTTCCTTGTAATTGGTGTGTGTATATAAAAGGTCAATGCGTTTCTGGACTCCTGACAGACCCTTGCATCTTTCATCCAGTGCTGCACTGACATTTCTGGATTCTGAGTCATGGGGAAAGCAAAAGAATTGTCAAAGGATCTGCAGGAAAAGGTAGTTGAACTGTAGCAGTGTTCAAACTCTAAATCGAGAAGTGTAAAATTAGGGGTTCTGTTGAAACCAAACCACGGTCAGGTAGGCCAAAAAAAATTTCAGCCACAACTACCAGGAAAATTGTTCAGGATGCAAAGAAAAACACACAAATAGCTTAAGGTGAAATACAGGACTCTCTGAAAACATGTGGTGTGTTTGTTTCAAGATGCACAATAAGGAGACACTTGAAAGATGGGCTGCATGGTCGAGTCGCCAGAAGAAAGCCATTACTACGCAAAAGCCACAAAGTATCCCACTTACAATATGCCAAACAGCACAGAGACAAGCCTCAAACCTTCTGGCACAAAGTCATTTGGAGTGATGAGACCAAAATTTAGCTTTTTGGTCACAACCATAAAACGCTACATTTGGTGAAGAGTCAATAAGGTCTATGATGAAAGGTACGGAGGTGGATCGCTGATGATTTGGGGGATGTGCGAGCTGCAAAAAGCACAGGAAATTTGGTCAAAATTGTTGGCAAGATGAATGCAGTATGTTATCAAAAAATACTGGAGGCCATGCTGGTGGCCGATCACCATTCACTTACCTGCATCCCGGTGATAAAAGACACGGGAGGTAACTTGGTAGACGAGCCGGGTCGCATTATGCACACTTTTGTTCAATTTTACTCCAACTTATATGCTCCTATCCCCCCCTATGACATGTCGACTCTGGAATCTCTATTAAATGACCTACCCATACCAAGACTGTCTGAAACGCATATGCACGCTTTAGACGCCAGAATCACAAAAAAGGAAATCGAGAAGGCCATCTTTACTTTCCCCCCCAATAAAGCTCCGGGTCCTGACGGTCTCCCGGCTGACTTTTATAAGGCAAATGTAGAGGTTGTAGCACCTAGGTTAAACTTACTTCTAGAATACTGTCACGAGCATGATGCCTTGCCTGATTCCATGCTGGATGCCTATATGGTTCTGCTATTGAAACCAGGCAAGGATCCACAAGAATGTGCTTCGTACAGACCGATAGCTTTACTCAACACGGACTTGAAAATCTTGACCAAGATACTAGCCCTTAGACTGGCGACTGTACTCCCATCCATTATTAATATTGACCAGACGGGCTTTATGCCGGGAAAATCGACGGACACAAACCTAAGGAGACTTTTCACGCACCTGCAAATCCCACCAACACCCGACAGTAATAGAATTGTAGTGTCAATAGATTTTGAGAAGGCCTTCGACTCAGTCGATTGGTTGTACATGTTCAAGGTCTTGGAGACAATGGGGTTTGGACCACAATACAGGAGGTGGGTATCCCTGCTCTACAGACGACCGAGAGCAGCAATCCGGCTAGGAACCTCCACCTCGGACTTCTTTGAGGTGGGTAGGGGGACTAGACAGGGATGCCCACTGTCCCCTTTTCTGTTTTCTCTCGCCCTAGAACCCTTGGCAGTTGCACTTAGGTCTGATAAAGACATAAACTCCATCAGGGTGGGTACGATTGATGAAACCCTGGCATTGTATGCGGATGATATGCTGCTGTTCCTGGATGACCCGGGGGAGTCCCTGAAAAAAGCGTTAGAGACAATTGACCGCTTTGCCACCTTCTCGGGTCTGAAAGTGAACTGGAGCAAATCTTCCATCCTGCCGATAGACCCCGGGGCTAAGGACAAAGCTGATCCCAATCTACCGCTCCAGTGGGTCTCTTCTTTAAAATACCTAGGAGTCCAGGTGACAGCAAATGTACAGGACTATATACCTCTTAACATACTCCCCTTAATTACGCGACTGAAGCGGAGGATACAAACCTGGTCCAAGCTCCCATTGTCTCTCGTAGGCAGAATAAGTCTCCTAAAGATGAAATTTCTTCCCGTGGTCCTGTATTTCCTACGACATGCACCTGTCTGGATTCCGAAAACTACTTTTCGGAAGTTTGACAGTGTAGTCTCCACCTTTTTGTGGACCCCCAAGCCCCCCCGAATAGGCCTAAAAGTACTGCAGGAACCAGGAGAAAAAGGGGGTCTGGCGGTGCCAGACTGGCAAAAATACTACCTGGCTGGACAAATGGTCTTTGCCCGCAGGTGGTTGATGGCAGATGACGGTGACGCAGCTACGGTTTTGGAGGCGGCTCATCTGGGATCCTATGACAGTCTGCGATTTGCGCTGTTTAGAGGCACTAGATCTGATCTTCCGCTGACATTGACAATGAAGGCAAACATTAAGGCCTGGGAATTGGCGGTGAAAACCGCATGCCCAAGCTATCAGGGGGTGTCACCCTCAACCCCCATTTGGATGAACCCAACCTTACCCCAATTCTATAATCTACCAGATCCTATGATCTGGGCGATTAAGGGAATTAAGACGTTAAAAGACATAACATCTTTTGGAGAAATACAATCCTTTTCACAACTTAAATCTAGACATGACCTCCCCAATCATTACCTGTTTAGATTTCTACAGGTCCGACATGCTTTCCAAGTACAATTTCATGAACTGAAAGTAGAATCTCTACCCTCGTCCCTGGAAACGATGCTGACAAGAGAGGAGCTAACAAAGCCTCTCTCTGAAACGTACAAGGAATTCTTTAAAGTGACTCCCAAAACTATTACCAGATGCAGGGAAAAATGGGTGAGAGAAGTCCCTGAGATACAGGGCGAGGATTGGGACGACTTATGGACTCAACCCTTCAAGAACCTGGTGTCGGCCAGGGATAGGTTGATTCAATTCAAATTTCTACATAGGAGTTACTACACACCGGCTGGACTGGGGAAGATTTTTCCCTCAGCCTCAACGGAGTGTTGGAGATGTTCTCATTCACCTGCTGACGCTGACCACATTTTCTGGCATTGCCACCACGTCCAGAAATTCTGGACGGATATCCATGCATGTATTACAGAACTTATATCAGTCCCGATTCCATTGAATGTTAGAGTTTGTCTCCTGGGGCTGGTTGATGATGTGGTGCCCTCAAGGGCCATGCGTACAATGTTGAGTATACTGTTCTTTTATGGCAAGAAGGCTATTCTACTAGCCTGGAAAAAAACGGTGGCTCCAAGTATCTCCGCCTGGAAAGGCCTAGTAAATTCAATGTTACCTTATTACAAAGCCACATATGAAAGTCGGGGTTGTATAAAGAAATTTGACAAAGTATGGCATTCATGGCTTAATTCTGACAGTACTGTAGGGTAAGAAATAGTTGCGAGATACTGGTACTGGAGGTTTGACCTGCTTCCCGAGGATGATGTGCTAGACAACATAGTTGGGTAACAGCTGAAATAATACAGAAGACACCAGGGCCCCACATTACAAGAGCACACATGCCTGTATAAATTGATATAGGACTCCGTTTCATAGTCGAGATGTGACTGGGGGGTGGGGTGGGAGGGAGGGGGGGCAGGGGGAAGTTTTAGTTAGTTGGTCTATGTTAGACAGTTGGCCTCGGCCAGTTTTTGGATGTTGTCTTGCGGACACGTCATATGTTGTATGTTATGCATATTAAAATTTCAATAAACAGATTTTTCAAAAAAAAATAAAAAATACTGGAGGAATATTTTCATTCATCAGCCAGGAAGATGCGCATGGGACGTACTCGGACATTCCAACATGACAATGATCCAAAACACAAGGCTAAGTTGACCTGTCATTGGCTATAGCCGAATAAAGTGAAGGTTCTGAAGTTGCCATCTCAGTCTCCTGACCTGAATTTGATTGAGCCACTCTGGGGAGATCTCAAAACAGACAGCCCAAGAATTTACAGGAACTGGAGGCTTTTTGCCAAGAGGAATGGGCAGCTTTACCATCTGAGAAGATAAATTGCCTCATCCACAAATACCACAAAAGACTTCAAGCTGTCAGTGATGTTAAAGGGGGCAATACACGGTATTAAGAAATGGGGTATGTAAACTTTTGATCAGGATCATGTGGGTAGTTTCTGTTGCCATTATTATTTAAAAAGAGTAAACACAGTTGATTGATTCACCTTTTTTCTGTCCCACATGCCTGTTATTCCACGATTTAATTACGTATTCATATCCTGCAGAGACCTGCATGTAGTCTCTGAAGCAAATATAGGAATCCAATCCATATCTGACTACGCCCCTATCTCTCCATCATTAAACATTGCAGTTCCCACCCCTAAATCTGCCACTTGGCGATTGAACTCCTCATTATTAACTGACCCCGTGCTGCTTCCAAAAGTTACGTCGCTCTTAAATTAGTTTTTTTAGTACAATGGGTCCCCTAAAATTGACCCTTTGATGGTCTGGGAGGCCCATAAGTGCTCCATTCGAGGGGAGTTGAGTAAGATGGGAGCTCAATGTAAGAGAGAGGGGGGAAAAAAGAAATCAATAAATTGACTGACAAAATCCTGAATCTAGAAGCCCAACACAAACAATCTTTGACAACACAAACCGCAACTGATTTGCTGGAGACTAGGAAAACTACATCAGACACTAGATGCCAACACTAAACGTTATTCTTTAGGAGTCATCCCAAAGTCATCCCAAAGCCGAATAAAGATCCAGCACACTGCACCAGCTATAGTCCACTTTCCCTGCTAAACTTGGATGTCAAATTATTAGCAAAAATTATAGCCAACAGAATGAGGCCTCTACTACATGGTCTGATTGGTTCTGAACAGGTGGGATTTATGCCAGGCAAAGGACAATATAATAAACTCACTCAAATCTGATCTATGGTGCCCGGATGCAAAAAATTTAGGACCGTTTCCTGTCTACGGAAGCGGAGAAGGCATTTGATCGAGTAGCATGGGACTTTAGGCTGGAGACTTGCAGATTTATTGGCTTGGGTACCCGCATGATGGCATGGGTCTCTGCGCTCTACAAAAACCCAATCGGCTAAGTTAAAGGATCAACGGATCTTTATCAGACACTGTAAACATTACTAACGGTATGAGGCAGGGATGCCCCCTCTCACCACTTCTCTTTATCCTTTCGCTTGAACCATTTATCAGAAGGATAATAAGCGAAAAAGCGATCCAAGGATTCAAAGTAGCAAACAAAGAGTTCAAGGTAGCAGCTTACGCTGATGACCTACTGTTTTTTCTTATCTAAACCACTGACTTCAATTCCCATCCTGACAAAGGAAATTTCCCTCTACGGATATATAGCCAATTAAAAAATTAACTACACCAAATCTGAAGCGATGAATATCACTGTCCCAAACGAGACCCTTAAAAACACACAAAACAATTGCCCCTTTACATGGGAAGCCTAGGCTCTCAAATACCTTGGAATCCGGCTAACCCCACAACTCTCCCAGGTTTTTGAAATGTTTTTTCTTGCCTCTTTTTAAAACCATTAGGGAAAGATTTGCAAACATGGCACCCAAAAAATTTCTCCTGGTTTGGTAGAGCGCCCATTTGTAAAATGTCCTTTTTACCCAGAATTCTTTATTCAGAAGCCTGCCCATAAAAGTACCTCAAAGCTGTTTTAAGGCCTTACAATTGATCCAGCTTAATTTTATTTGGGCACACAAACGATCACAAATCAAATCTAGCCTCCTGACCAGACCTAAAGAGAAGGGGGGAATGGGCTTACCAGATTTCAGAAATTATTATTTTGCTTCACACGTCACAAGAATTATCGACTGTCACTGTCACCGTGACCTTAAGGATTGGGTACCTTTAGAAAATGAAATAAGCCCCATACATTTGAAATTCTCTACCTGGATCCCTTGGACAAGTTACCCACCGACCTTAAAACTACACCCTCTGATAAGTACCACCCTATCAATATTTCATTTATTGACTAAACGATCTGAGCTATCCACACCACTGAGTCTACTTACCCCGTTAAAGAACAACCCTGACTTTCCACCGGGGGTGGGGAATCACTAATTACAAACTGCAGACCCAGACATCCCTCTCCTAACAAAACACTGCTTTCAGAACACAGCGATTAAGGATTTCCACATGCTCAAATCAGACAGACAACCGTATCCCGCACCTACCCTTTGGACAGCTTGCAGATTCTTAGCTATGTTAACAATATGCACCGCAAGAGCCATTTCAGTAGACCATTAACTGAGCTGGAGTCGGTGTGCTTGGAGGGCGACCAAATTCAAAAAGCCACCTCGATATCGTACGCCTGGCTACAGAACTCAAATCAACCACCCATGGACAGATTCAGAGAGAGCTAGTTGGAAGACCTTAATATGGTACTAACAGACAGGCAATGGCAGAGGGCTTGCATATTCGCACACAAATGTTCTCTTAGCACCAGAATGCAAGAAACAGCAATCAAAATACTTACACAGTTGTATGCCACACCTGCCAAGCTGCATAAATGGTATCCTCAAACTTCAGATCTTTGTTGGCGCTGCCAGAAAGACGAAGGTACTCTCTTCCACATTTGGTGGCAATGCCCCTTGATATCTTCGTATTGGACGGAACTAAAGAGAATCATTCGCCATATTACAGAAACAAAATTTAAGCTTGATGCAGCATGCTGTCTGCTCCATGTCACTAACTTCTCATTCCAAAAGTACAGAAACTCTTTGTCCAAACATCTACTGAAAGCCTCCAAATCTCTTATATCGCTGTTCTGGAAATCTACTAGCACCCCATCCATCAGGGATTGGCTGCACAGAATCACAGACATCTGTGACATGGAGGAAACTATTGCACAGTCAACTGACACAATTGAATGATACCATGAGACATGGTCCCCTTGGTTCGCTTTTAAGTACTCACAGGAGTTTGAGAGGTTAAAATCAGACCAGCTGGATTAAATATTGGCGTCACCTCCCTGGGGGCCTCAGCCTCGATATGTACCTGTACCTCGATCTGAGTCTTGGCCAATGATCAGTCAGGACTTGGTTTCTGGGTTTCATGCTCATATCCACCTGGATTACTTCCTCAGGTTTGAATTTAACTGCTGTAATCACATAATCGTCAACTGTTGATATCCTATTACAGTACTGAGTAACATATATGAAGTGTTATGCTTTATGACAGATTATAACTACTGCTCCTTTCTTCCCCTTTCCCCCCCACCCTCACCAACCCTTCCTCTCTCCCTTCCCTCCTACCTCTCGCTCCTCTTCCACCTCCTTTCTCCTATACCTGCCTCCCCCAGCTCAATACCCTAACTTTATTCTTATCTTGTCTGATTCTACTCTTTTATTCTCAAGTACTGTGAATTTCAGATACTTCCAGAAATAGGTATACATGACTGGTCACCTATACTAAGGTTCTAGATGATAGTCCGAGCAGACCTCACACAATACATAGTTCAAATGGAAATTTCTTGATATTATGTTAAATATGTTTTGTTTTAAGCTGTTCCTGCTTCATTTATATTCACATGAACACTGTATACATTTGTTATCATCACTAAAAGCCTTTGAATGGAAAAAACAAAACAAAAAAACACACAAGGGCAGAAGATAGATGAAAAGTTGAAAAAATTACTAAAGGTCCACTTTAAGTATGTACAAACTCTTAACAATCAGGAAGGCTGGGAGACCACAGTAATATCCCAGAAGTATTAGTTTTACACCATTTATCGGTTTCACAAACTAAGATAATGAAATATGTTCTGTGTGATTTGCTGAATGCATTCTGGCGTAAAAAGAACCCTTTAAATCAAATTTCAAACTGTGCACAATACCAAACCTGTCATAATCTGTTTCCACATGCCTGGTGAATATTTTTAATTTACTTGAAGTGGAAGTGCCAGATCTGTTGATAACCAGGACAGAATGTGCCTTTCCCACACCTCGTTCCGGTGTAAACGGCCCCTTACTAACAAGGTTAGGGCCCTTTCACACTGACAGACCTATCGGGTCCGCCTGTCAGTTTTTCTCTATGGAGCACCGGATGCCAGCGGACATGTGTTAGTTTTCACCCGCCGACATCCAATTTGATCCTGTCTACTAAAAACAGATGGTCAGTGGCCCCCCAAAAATTAAAGTCAGCAGCTACAAATACTGTAGCTGTTGACTTTTAACAAAGGACACTTACCTGTCCATGGATCCAGCGCTATCCTCACCCGAACCGGTTCGTCCCTGGTGTTCGGGTCCCCGACACTGACATCTTTACTATGCCCTACTTTACTCTCCCTACTGTGCATGCATGAGCTGCACTGTGCTTTGTGGGTGGAGACGGGAAAGTGTTCACATGTGGGCATTTTTGGATTGTGGCGAGATCCCTGCAATTTTGCCCACGATCTCAAAATACACAAAAATTTCAAAAAACACAGGTTCAGGTGCCATTATTTTCAATGGCATTTAAAACGCGGGGCGGTTTTGCCGTGATTAACATGCGGCAAATCGCAAAACGCGTAAAGCTTACCACCCAAAAGAAGCTCCAGCTCCTTTTTGGGTGACAAGCTTCACACGATGCAATTTGCAGAGATTTCCAAGTGACATTTGCGGCAAAACCGCAGCGCGTTTTAGTTCCCATTGAAAATAATGGCACCTGCACCTGCATTTTGCGATTGCGGGCAGAATCCCAGGTGTTAACAGGGCCTTAAAGAGAAATACTTTTGAAATTTCACAACTACTAATTCAAACTTTGATAAATGTGTTACCTTATTAAAATCTTGATAGGAGGAATAGACTATTACTATTAGTGAATATAGAAAAGAATCACCCCCTTTTAAATAATCATAATGTTGCGTTGCAGCCTGAAATTAACACAGACGTAGTTTTTGGTTTATCCAGCTGTATTTACTCATAAATAAAAACAGAATCACTGAGTTGGAAAAAGTATCTCCCCCTTCGTGCCAGTATTTTGTTGAACCGCATTTTGCTTTAAATTACAGCCTTTAGTCTGTTGGGATATGTCTCTACTAACTTTGCACATCTAGAAGAATATTTGCCACATCTTCTTTGCAGAACTGCTCAAGTTCAGTTAAATTTGATGGTGACTGTTTATGGACTGCTGTCTTCAAGTCATGCATATTTGGATTCTAGTCTGATCCCACCATCCAATCCCATCAGGAAGTTGTCAATGTACTGGACCAATCATAAGCAGCCAAGGCCTGACATGCTGGTGTTATAATTTGCACTGGGTAAATACAGCTGGATAAAACAAAAACTGTGTCTGTCTTCCTTTCAGGCTGCAAAGCAACAAAATGTGATTATTTGAAAGGGGGTGGGGGAGTGAATATTTCCTATACCCACTGTATTTCTGCTAAATAAATACTATACTAAATAAATACAATACTATCACTTATGTCAGCGCATCAAAAAAATTACCAGTCAGCAAGATCAAAGAAATAAAACATACATAAATAAGTCAATTACATAACATACCCTCTGTCATTTCCTTGTGGGAGGGGTATTGACACAAGTTAAGCCGCCCATACAGGGATCAAAATGCGGCTGGTTCAGGAGCTGCCAGCAGTGATCATTGTATTTTGCTGGTGGGAAAGGCTCCCTGCGCTGTGGAAGGGAATTCCACCATCAATACTAGAGCTGCACAATTAATTGTAAAGAAAATTGCTATCTCAAATCAACCCCCCTCACGATCTTAAT
>CM053030.1:214140737-214385737 GCA_028564925.1 Lithobates sylvaticus | reverse complement strand
TGTACTGGACCAATCATAAGCAGCCAAGGCCATGGCCGCCTTGCAGCCGCACGTACACTGGGTGTAGAAAAAAAAAAATCACCACCCTTTAAAATAATTACATGTTGTTGCTTTACAGCCTGAAATGAAGACAGACACAGTTTTTGGTTTATCCAACTGTATTTACTCACTGCAACTTATAACATCCAAATGAAAGATATAACACCAACATGTCAGGAAAAAAAAATCAAATACAGATTCACTCCACTAGTTGCAACTAGAGACAAATTAATACAATTCAAAACTATGCGCCCAACCTCGTTGGCTGCTTGCTGGAGATGCTCTTGTATCCCTGCAGACTTCCTACATATATTCTGGGATTGCCCGCAGGTTCAGGAATATTGGAGGGAGGCAACTCAATTAATTCATGGATTGACTACTATATACCTATTCCTCTGACAATTAGTGTCTGAACAGTTGGTGTTAGCTAAAGCAATCCGCACCCTAATAGGTATCCTATTATTCTATGCAAGGAAAGCCATAGTATTAAAATGGAAGTCAGCCAACCCCCCTACCTTGTCATTGTGGAAAACATTAATTAACAAAATGATACCCCTATACAAAGCCACATATCTATTCTGAGGATGCCCCAAAAAATATGAAAAAGCCTGGCACTTGTGGACAGACTCAGAGTCCACGACAGATAATCAGCCTATTCGGGGCTGCCCTGGTTAGATACCTGGAATATCTCCCTGGCCCTGTTGAGTGTTGGGGTCCAGGCCCCAGGCAGGTGGGTGGTGGTGTTAGTCCAGAGGTCCAGTGATTTCACTTGATCCTAGCTGTCCTTGCAACGTCCAGCTCTGACAGATAAGAGGGATGAGAGGTCATACAAGAAAAGATATATCCTGTCAATATACTATTATGTTGAAACTGGGTACTAGTTATGTTGTTAGTTTTAACTATAATTAGATACGTTTCGTTTTGAGATACACGGTGAGTTGTATGCTGTTATGCACATGGCTATGTGCACCAATTGGCCGGGGTATGCCCTAATGGCCCTGTTTTGTACCTCCACAGTGAAATGTTTCAATAAAAAGAATAAAAAATAAATAAATACAGATTCACTGAGTTGGAAAAAGGATCTCCGCCTTATGTCAGTATTTTGCTGAACCACCTTTTGCTTTAATTACAGCCTTTAGTCTGTTGGGATATGTCTCTACTAACTTTGGACATCTAGACTTTGCAATATTTGCCCACTCTTCTTTGCAGAACTGCTTAAGTTCAGTTAAATTTGATGGTGACTGTTTGTGGACTGCAGTCTAAAAGTCATTCCACATATTTTCAATGGGGTTTAAGTCTGGGCTCTGACACGCCATGTAAGGACATTCACCCTTTTCTCCTTCAACCACCATGTGGTCATTTTTGCTGTGTGCTTTGGGCCATTGTCATGTTGGAAGGTAAACCTTCTTCCCATTGACAACTTTCTGGCAGAGGGCAGCAGATTTTCCTCAAGAATTTTAAGGTTGAATATATATTTTATTAACAATATGTACACACATACATAAATCCAATAAATTTCGTCCATATAACATTTACATAACATAAACATTAAAGTGTATAATTGGGGGGGTTGGGGGGAAACATTGGGGGGGGGGGGGCAGAGAAGGGTAGGGGGTAAGGGGGTAATAGAATCACATCTAAGGACTGATCACAGGTCGCTCCCACCAAGATGCCTGTATGGCTTATCGTTGTGCCAGTTTACCTGACTACCTATGGGCAGGGTTTGTCGAGTAACAAACTTGATTGTCCCTGCGCAGTGTCATCTTTCAACAGACACCGCCCAAGGCTTAATCAATGTGATATTTCAAACCCCTCTGAAGAGTATGTAATATAATGAAGAGAGGTATTCGACAAGAGCAAAATACAAATATGAGGGGGGAGGCAACTCTGTGTTTAACCATTCTTGATGAATCCTCAAGAATTTTAATGGTATTTTGCCCCATCCATTTTTCTTCTATCCCAACAAATGCTCCAGTCTTTGCTGCAGAGAAACACCTTCATAACAGGATACAGGATGTAGGAATGGTGTTATTTGGATGGTGAGCTGTATTGGATTGTTTGGTGTTGAGGCCAAATAATAAAATTTTAGTCTCATCTGATCATAACATCTTTTTCCATGTCCTCCTTCCGTGTCCATGGCCTCAGAATCTTCAAGGTGCATTTTGGCAAAGCATGTGGCCTTTCTTGAGAAGTGGCTTTTTTCTTGCAACCTTCCCATACAAGTCACATTTGTGGAGAATTTGTGATATTGTTGTGACATGCACACAATGACCACTCTGTCATAAATTCCTGCAACTGCTTCAGAGTTGCTGTAGGCCTCTTGGTAGCCTCTCTGACCAGTTTCCTCCTGGCTCTCTCATCTGGTTTGGAGCAATGTTCTGATCCTGTGTTGTACCAAATACCTTCCACTTTTTAAAGCAGATTTCCACTAGTTTGTATGTGTATTAAAAGTCAGCAGCTACAAAAAGTGTAGCTGCTGACTTTTAATAAAAGGCACTCACCTGTCCCATGGTCCAGTGATGCGGCCGCCCGAAGCCTCGCTCCTCTCCCTCTCCTCTCCATGGCGCCGTCATTGCAAGTGTGGGCACCCAGCTGTGACAGCTTGCGACTTCACAGCCAGGTGCGCACTGCGCATGCGCGAGTCATGTGGCCAGGCAATCTTCTGGGACCTGTGACGTGTCCTAGAAGATTGCAGAGAGGGAGGGGCCACCTAGGGGGAGAGGAGGAGTCGCCTAGGCGGCGAGGCGTCCAAAAGAGGAAGTAAGGGGGCGAGCAGTGCTTAAAGTGAAAGTTAAATTTTTATAATAATAGATTTCACTGTGCTTCTAGGCATTGATAAAGCCTTTGACATTTTTTGTATCCATCTCCTGACTTGTGCCTGTCCATAACATTATCTCGGAGATCTTTTGACAGTGCCTTGCCACCCATAGTTGATTGTTTGCTTCAGTTGCACTACCAGGGACTGAAATGGTCTAGGAAAGCTCTTTTAATGCTGAGCCAATCAAAATGACCACAGCTGAGTGATTCTGTTTTTGAATTTTTTTCTGACATGTTGGTGTTATGTGATTATTTTAACCACCCGAGATCCGCGCCATAGCCAAATGACGGCTACAGCGCGGTTCTGATGTGCCGGGACGACGTCTATTGACGTCGTCCCGCCAACGAGCTGCCTGCGCGCCCCCTGAAGGGCGCGCGCGGCGCGCTCTGTGATCCGCGAGTCTGTGACCCCGACCCCTTAACACGTGATCAGCTGTCAGCCAATGACAGCTGATCATGTGATGATAACCGAGCCGGTAATCGGCTTTTTTTCCTGCTCGCGCTGACAGCGTGAGGAGAAAAAAAAAAAGCCAATCACCGGCGGCAGTGAGAGGAACATCAGTCCCTCTCACTGCAATATGCCCAGGGTCCATGGTGCCCACCTTTTCTAATAAAAGTGCCCCCAGTGCCATCTGTCAGTGCCCCCACTGCCTTCTGTCAGTGCCCCCAGTGCCATCTGTCAGTGCCCCCAGTGCCATATGTCAGTGCCCACAGTGCCAGTGCTGCACATCAGTGTCACCTACCAGTGCTCATTAGTGTCCCCTACCAGTGCTCATCAGTGTCCCCTACCAGTGCCCAGTGCCACCTATCAGTGCCCATCAGTGCCATCTATCAGTGCCACCTATCACTGCCATCTATCAGTGCTCATCAGTGCCATCTATCGGTGCCATCCATCAGTGCCCTTCTGTGCCACCCCTCCGTGCCACCCATCCGTGCCCATCAGTGCCATCTTTGCTGTGCCCATCAGTACCGACTTATCTGTCCCCACCAGTGCAGCCTATCAGTGCCCACCAGTGCCGCCTCATCAGCGCATATCAATGAAGCAGAAAAATTACCTGTTTGCAAAATTTTATAACAAACTATTAAACATGATTTTATTTTATTTTTTAATTTTCCATCTTTTTTTATTTGTTTAGCAAAAAATAAAAACCCCAGCTGTGATTAAATACCACAAAAGAAAGCTCTATTTGTGGGGAAAAAATGGTAAAAATGTCATTTGGGTACAGTGTTGTATGACCGCGCAATTGTCATTCCAAGTGCGTCAGCGCCAAAAGCTGAAAATTGGTCTGGTCACGAGGGGGGTTTAAGTGCAAAGTAATCAGGTGGTTAAAGGGGGTTGATACTTTTCTATACCCACTGTATACAAGGGGCATATATATGTGCTGCTGCATGACAGGGAATTGGCCCAGTAGAGTGACAACTTCCTGACGGAATCGCCCAGGTGGGTTCAGACTAGAATCCAAACATGCCTGACCTAATGCCTAGTCACTGATTCCAGCAATATTCCTGGAGAGTGATGAGTGTCCTTGATCTTACAAGAAGACAATCAAGGCCAGTGCAAGAGTGTGTTTTCATAAGATTTGAAGTCCTCATTGTTCCCAGGATCTCACCAGAAGGACATTTTTTTATAGATATGTGAAATATGTATTCTTTTATTTTTTACAGGGGTATGGAATCCCAATTTGATAAGAAGACTTTGCATCTTACTGGATGGTCTCCTTTAGTTAACCACTATAATACTGGGCACTTTCGCCCCCTTCCTTCCCAGACCAACTTTAAGCTTTCAGCGCTCTCGCACATTCAATGACAATTGCGCGGTCATGCTACGCTGTACCCAAATTAATTTGTTTATCATTTTGTTAGCACAAATAGAGCTTTCTTTTGGTGGTATTTATTCACGACTCAATTTTAATTTTTTTGTGATATAAGCCGGAATTTGGAAAAAAAACAACATTTTCTTCTTTCTATTGTAAAAGAAATCCAATAAAATCTAATTTTGTCATAAATTTAAGCCAAAATGTATTTTGCTACATGTTTTTGGTAAAAAAAATTCTGTTAAGTGTATAATAATTGGTTTGTGTGATCACGGACATATGTATGCAAATGATCATGTACAGATGTGCGCAGGTGATCACGGACATATGTGTGCAGATAATCATTGGGACATGTGATTTTAGTGGGACAGGTGTTTTTATTATTTGGGGACATGTGTTTTGGGGACATTGTGTGGGGACATGTGTGTTTACACTGTGTGGTGACATGTGTGGTGACACTAGGTTGGTGATCAGTGAGTAAAAAGCTGTAAAAAACAGCTCATACTCACTGATCACCAGCCGGCTGTAGCGATCCCCTCTCCTCTCCTCACCGACAACTTCTGTGTGAGGAGAGGAGATCTGATTGCCTAGCAACCGGCTCTGTGTTTACATCACATGATGGCTGTGATTGAACACGGCCGTCATGTGATCAGAAGGGCCAACCACAGAGCCCTCCTGCCGATCAAAGATGCGGCGTGTCCGGGTGACACGAGCGCATCAGGATCGCGCCGTTGCGTGGGCACACGCGCGCACGATACCCCTCCTTCTGAGGGACGTTCTGGAACTTCCACTCAAAAGGAGAGAGTGCCTACCCGGCCATTTATGTACATTGGCCGGGTGGGAAGTGGTTAAAGTGGATGTAAACCCCAATTTTTTTTTTTAATGAAGACATTTACCTGGTAGAGTAGAGGATGTCAAGTCATCTGTGCCCAGTCTTGCCACAAATAGTTAATCTAGCTCTGAGCAATCCTCTTATCTTTTTTTACTATGATAAAAACCACACATAGATAAATTTGTGTCGCCACTTCCCCCACTGCTTGTGGCTGACATCTGATTTCCTTATCTCATGCAGGAGCATGAGAGCAGAGATAGTCTCTACTGCGGTCGGCACCGAGTGTATAGGACATGCACAGCAGCGACAGTGGGCTCGTGAGCATGCTCTGCTTCTGCCTGGAACACGCTCTGCTTCTGCTGTGCGTGCACTTTTCACTCCCCAGGCGCAAGGTTCGTCCTTGCGATGCTGCCTGGCCAATGGGAGTGTAGAGGTGGGCGGGGAGTCTTGTGACGTCAAGACTCCACCCACCGAGCACCAGCAAATTGACCCGCCCACCGATTTCTGAGTTTTGCAGGGCTCCTACTGCAGAAGGGGGTGACATTTGCAAGGTAGGGATACATGCAGGAGAATTGCATATATGTATACATTGATACATGGTGAGGAGTGGGCTTGCATCCATGGGCGTCCGCAGGTAGGGGCAAGGGGGGTCAAGTGCCCCCCCCTGGAATCAGGGATCGGATCTTAAATTCAGCACAGTTGTGTCTCTATCGAGGTGCCGCACCCGGGTGCCACCATTAAGGTGCTGTCAAGTGTAGTGTGACTTTGAGCTCTTTTCCCTGCTCAGTCCAGCAGAGAACTTGGCGGTGCTGTGACGGAAGAATGGCGAGCTGCGGGCTATCAAAGGTTTCCCTCCGCTTGCCCCACCCATTCTTCTGTCAGGGAGAAGAGACGGCGGCTCTCACCAGGTTCCCCACCCAGCTTCCTGCCCTGCTCCGTTCCTTCCCTATTGGCCATAACTGAGGGCCAATCAAAGGCGACTAGGAGAGGCAAGCTTGAAACGCAAAAGCGTCTGAAAAGCACCTCAGTGTGAAAGGGGTCTAATAGAACCGGAATTGTTCCCCTGCCTGTCATGTTGGCTGACATCTCTGCATAAGGTGCCCACAATGTTCAGATGCTGCTGGAGGAATGTACAGCAATTACTTTCAGTGGCTGCAGCCCAGCCATATAGTGGGACCTTAGAATTAACTTTAGAAACGGCAAGGTGGTTTTGTGTTGGAGCCTTCTACCATTGTTGGTTTCTAAGGAGCTAGGTATAGCTAATTTTGCTTGCTAATGACTGTTTGCAAGTGTGCCATCATTGATCTGGATGTATTGAAGGAGTACTTCACCTAAGTCGGACAAAGCAATCCCACTACAGCATAGGCAAACAAACGCTCATAGGCTCTTGATGCCATGACAACAGCAAAGCCGTGAACTTCCTGCGGCTTAAAGAGCTTCCTCAATAATTCTTATACCAGAAGCTGGCTTTGGATAAGGCGAATGTCCGCCTGGTAGAAAAACAATTGAGCACCATCCGTGATACCCTCCCCATCCGCACAAACATTAAAATCCCCAGGACAGGCCCCGTAGCACACCCCCTCAAGGGGACACGCCCCTAAAGCCTGCCCCAAAATCGACAGCACAGATGGAGAATTGACAACGGACAGCACCCAAATTCTCCCGCAGCAAATGCGTTAATTTGGCTACAATCACCCCAAGCCCCTGGTAGAACACAGGGAAAGTGAGGATAGAAGCCTAGGTGGTAGCCTTGCTGATCTGAGAAACTGTAGTCTGCAGCCAAAAGCTCAGGATGCACCCATATATTTAGTAGAGTACATATTGTCAGGACAGGATGGAACCTGAACCCTAGACCATATGCACTGCCCTGCTGTCATTTGACGATGGGCAGGCGGCAAGTGGTTAACGGAGACCATCACCATTATAGAGGAAGTTTCCTAGGCAGTTTCTTGGCTTTTTAAAGTTTAAATCCAGTAATTTTTTATCCCTCTGGTCATTTCTTGGTAAAAGGAAGCCAAAACGGGTAAAATGTCTGAAAAAGAAATTTGGCCCATTTTGTGGGCGTGGCCCTTGACATTTTCACACCTGTTGCCAATGGCTCAGTTAGGAAGGGAAATGTGTCAAGACGGAATCAAAGGTCCTTAAAATGTATGCAAAAAGGATTTAAAGGCCAAACTGTCAAGGAGAAAGGTGTTTAAAGGCAATTTCCGGTATTTGGGAAGTCACTTCCGGTTTCATCAAATGGCAGTTTCCCAAACAATTTCTTAGCTTTTTAAGGTTTAAATACAGTCATTTATCATCCCTTAGGTAATTTCTTGGTAAAAGGAAGCCAAAACAGGTGAAATGGCTGAAAAATAAATTTGGCCCATTTTGCGTGGCCCCTGAAATTTTCACACCTTTGGCCAATGGCTCAGTTAGGCAGGAAATGTGTCAAAACAGAATCAAAGGTCCCTAAAACGGATGCAAAAAGGTTTCAAAGGCCAAAATTTCAAGTAGAAAGGTGTTTAAGGGCCACTCCTGGTTTTGAGGAGGTCACTTCCGGTTTCAGGAAACAGCAATTTCCTAAGCATTTTCTTGGCTTTTTAGGTTGAAATCTAGTAATTTTTCACCCCTCCGGTCATTTCTTGGTAAAAGGAAGCCAAAATAGGTAAAATGGGTGAAAAAAAATTTTTGGTCCTTTTTGCGAGTGTGGCACCTGAAATTTTCACACCTTTGGTCAATGGCTCAGTTAGGCAGGAAATGTGTCAAAACGGGACACAGCTCATCCCCGATCAGGGTAAAGAGCAATGAAATTGTCTCTTTACCACGTGACCAACTGTGTCCAATCACATCCGGTCACATGTATTCTGCTTATGATCGCCGCTCATGCGTGCCCCCGGGGTTGTGCAGTGCGGCGATCAGGGATGAGGCTTGTCCCTTGGACACAGCCCATCCCCGATCAGAGTAAAGATGCAGTGAATTGGCTCTTTACTGTGTGACCGGCTATGTCCAATCACAGCCGGTCACAATTGTCAACAAACGGCTGTAGTGCTGTTTCCAGGTTCTCCTCCTCAGTGTGTGAGGAGGAGATCTGGAAGGAAAATGTACAGTACAGTGCCTGATCTCCCCCCAAATAAAGAGGACTTGTCACCAGCCACAGAGTACCTGTCACAGCCCATCAGATGACATGTCACCAGCCCATCAGATTACCTGTCACAGCCCATCAGAGTACCTGTCACCAGCATCAGAGTACCTGTCACCAGCCCATGAAAGTACCCGAGTACCCATCTCCAGCTCATCAGAGTACCCAAGTACCCATCTCCAGCTCATCAGAGTACCCGAGTACCTATCACCAGCCCATCAGAGTACCCGAGTACCTGTCACCAGCCCATCAGAGTACCCCAGTACCTGTCACCAGCCCATCAGAGTACCCGAGCACCTATCACCAGCCCATCAGAGTACCCGAGTACCTGTCACCAGCCCATCAGAGTACCCCAGTACCTGTCACCAGCCCATCAGAGTACCCAAGTAGCTGTCACCAGCCCATCAGAGTACCCAAGTACCTTTAACCAGCCCATCATTGTACCCTGGGTACCCATCTCCTGGTCATCAGAGTACCCAAGTATCCGTCACAAGCCCATAAGAGTTCCCGAGTACCTATCACCAGCCCATCAAAGTACCCAAATACCTGTCACCAACCCATCAGAGTACCCGAGTACCTGTCACCAGCTCATCAGAGTACCTGAGTACCTGTCACCAGCCCATCAGAGTACCCAAGTACCTGTCACAAGCCCATCAGAGTAACTGAGTACCTTTCTCCAGCCCATCAGAGTACCCGAGTACCTGTCACCAGCCCATCAGAGTACCCATCTCCAGCTCATCAGAGTACCCCAAGTACCTGTCACCAGCCCATCAGAGTACCTATCACCAGCCCAGCAGAGTACCCGAGTACCTATCACCAGCTCATCAGAGTACCCCAAGTACCTGTCACCAGCCCATCAGAGTACCCTAGTACCTGTCACCAGCTCATCAGAGTAACCAAGTACCTGTCACCAGCCTATCAGAGTACCGAGTATCTGTCACCAGCGTATCAGAGTACCCGAGTACCTGTCACCAGCCCATGCCTCGTAGAATATACGTTGGGGTGTTTGCTTTTCAAAATGGAGTCATTTTGTGGGCAATTTCATTTTCCTGGTGCTCCAGGACCTTCAAAGGTGCGTTAGGTCATCAGGAAAATATATGTGTAAATTTATGCTCCTAGAAAGCTTGATGGTGCCCCCTGAATGTTGGGCCTCTCTATGTGGCCTGGATGTGTAAAAGTCTCACACATGTGGTATTGCCATACTCATGATGAGTAGAAAAATTTATTTTGGGGGGTCATTTTTGCTTTGTACATGCTATGTGTTAGAAAAATCTTATAAATTGACAACTTTGTGTAAGAAAAATAGGTTAATTTTCTTTCCACATTTTTCAAAAACTTGTGGAAAAAATTACATGTTCAAAAGACTCATAATGCCTTTATTACACGTTTATACGTTGGGGTGTTTGCTTTCTAAAATAAGGTCATTTTGTGGGTAATTCCATTGTCCTAGAGCTCCAGGACCTTCAAAAGTTTGATAGGTAGGAATGAAATGAGATGTGTAATTTATGCTCCTAGAACACCTGATGGTGCTCCCTGCATGTTGGGCCAGGCTGTGAAAATGTCTCACACTTGTGGTATCGCCATACTCAGGAGGAGGGTCAGACGTTTTTTTGGGGTGTAATTGGAAGAATGCTTATGCTGTGTGTGAGAAATAACTTATGACAATTTTGTGTAAAAAACAATATAATAATTTTTTTAATTTTCCCAAGAATTGTGGTAAAAAATTACAACTTCAGAAAACTCACCATGCCTGTTACTAAATACCTTGGACTGTCTACTTTCCAAAAAGGGGTAATTTGGGGGGTATTTGTACTCTCCTGGCATTTCAGGGAATTAAGAAATAAGATTGTCCGTCAGTACATCAGGTGTGATCAACCTTTAATGATTTGTGCCATAGCTTGTAGACCAGTGGTTCTCAACTCCTGTCCTCAGGGCCCACTAACAGGCCAGATTTTAACCACCTGATTACTTTGCACTTAAACCCCCCTCGTGACCAGACCAATTTTCAGCTTTTGGCGCTGACGCACTTGGAATGACAATTGCGCGGTCATACAACACTTTCCAGAAATGACATTTTTACAATTTTTTCCCCACAAATAGAGCTTTCTTTTGGTGGTATTTAATCACAGCTGGGGTTTTTATTTTTTGCTAAACAAATAAAAAAAGATGGAAAATTTAAAAAAAAAATAAAATCATGTTTAATAGTTTGTTATAAAATTTTGCAAACAGGTAATTTTTCTGCTTCATTGATATGCGCTGATGAGGGGGCACTGGTGGGCACTGATAGGCTGCACTGGTGGGCACTGATAGGCTGCACTGGTGGGGACAGATAAGTCGGTACTGATGGGCACAGATAAGTCGGTACTGATGGGCACAGCAAAGATGGCACTGATGGGCACGGATGGGTGGCACGGATGGGTGGCACGGATGGGTGGCACGTATGGGTGGCACGGATGGGCACTGATGGATGGCACTGATAGATGGCACTGATGGGCACTGATAGGTGGCACTGATAGATGGCACTGATGGGCACTGATAGGTGGCACTGATGGGCACTGATAGGTGGCACTGGGCACTGGTAGGGGACACTGATGAGCACTGGTAGGGGACACTAATGAGCACTGGTAGGGGACACTAATGAGCAGCACTGGCACTGTGGGCACTGACATATGGCACTGTGGGCACTGACATATGGCACTGGGGGCACTGATAGATGGCACTGGGGGCACTGACAGATGGCACTGGGGGCGCTTTTATTAGAAAAGGAGGGCACCATGGACCCTGGGCATATTGCAGTGAGAGGGACTGATGTCCCTCTCACTGCCGCCGGTGATCGGCTTTTTTTTTTCTCTCCTCGCTGTCAGCGCGAGCAGGAAAAAAGCCGATTACCGGCTCGGTTACCATCACATGATCAGCTGTCATTGGCTGACAGCTGATCACGTGGTAAGGGGTCGGGATCGACCCCTTACTCGGATCAGTGATCCAGCGAGTCTCACAGACTCGCGGATCACAGAGCGCGCCTCGCGCGCGCCCTTCAGGGGGCGCGCAGGCAGCTCGTTGCCGGGACGACGTCAATAGACGTCGTCCCGGCACATCAGATCCGCGCTGTAGCCGTCATTTGGCATAGCGCGGATCTCAGCTAGTTAAGTATTACCTTGGGGAGATGCAGACTAGAATACTGCAATCACTGAGCAGCAAATGATATCACCTGTGATGTATTTCAGTTATCTTGCAAACCAGGCCTGTTAGTGGGTCCTGAGGACAGGAGTTGAGAACCACTGTTTTGGACTCTAAGGGTTCTTTCACACGGACGGACCGTATGTCCGTTTTTCATCCTTCCGTTTTCGGATGAAAAACGGACATACATGTATCCCTATGGGATAGTGGGTGTCAGCGGATGAGCATCCGCTGACACCCGCTCTCGTCCGTGCCGCTATGCTCCGTTTCTGCAGACGGAGGAAAACCCCATTTTTTCATCCGTCTGCAGAGCGGATCGGATTACGACGGACTCTACGGTCCGTCGTCACCTGATCTCCCATAGGGGAGAGCGGCACTCTGACAGGTCCGTCCCTGCACGGAGTGCAGAGACGGACCTGTCATCTTCCTGCTCAGCGGAGATCGCTCCGGCCTTCCCCGCTGAGCAAGCGGCTATCCACGGGGCGGATGAGCACTGATCCGCCCCGTGTGAAAGAGCCCTAAAGCTTGATTCACACCAATGCATTTTTAGTGCTTTTTGCATTTTGCAGATTTGCACTACAGCCCATTTAACATGGTTTCCTATGGAACACGTTCTGTAGAGCAAATCTGCAAAATGCAAAAAGCACAAAAAATGCATAAGTGTGAATCCAGCCTAACTTTCACACAGACCAAATAATTTACACTAATTTGGGCCATTTTTACCAAAAATATGTAGTAGTATAAATTTTGGCCAAAATTTATGAACTAAAATTACTTATTTGAAAAATTATTATAGAAACTAAAAAAGTGTTTTTTTTTTTCAAAATGTTCGCTCTTTTTTTATAGTGCTTTCACACTCACAGCGCACGGGCACCGGCGGTAAAGCGACACTATTTTTAGCACCGCTTCACCATAATTTTAGCAGCGATATCCGAAAAAAGGGGCACTGCGCTGCCCATTGTTTTAAATGGGCAGGAGCGGTGGAGGAGCGATGTATTCACCGCTCCTACATCGCTTCAAAGAAGCTGCTGGCAGGACTTTTTGTGACGCCCTGCCAGCGCAGCGCCCCAGTGTGAAAGCACTCAGGCTTTCACACTGGGTTTGCAGCTGAGGCTTTTTTCAGGCCCTATGCAGGAGCTGATTTTAGCGCTGTAGTGCCTGAAAAACGTCTCTAGTGTGAAAGGGGTCTTACTTATATTGCAAAAAATAAAAAACCCAGTGGTGATTAAATACCACCAAAAGAAAGCTCTATTTGTGTAAAAAAATATATAAAAATGTTGTTTGGGTACAGTGTTGCATGACTGAGAAATTATCATTCAAAGTGGGAGAGCGCTGAAAGCTGAAAATTGGTCTGGGCAGGAAGGGTGTATAACTGCCCTGTATTGAAGTGGTTAACCACTTGCCAAACAGCCGCCGTCATTATACTGCGGCAGGTCGGCACGATCCCACAAACTGTCGTAGCTGTACGTTGGCTCCTTTAAGTGTGATAGCAGGCACCCGCTGCATTGCGGGGTTCTGATGCTCCTGGCTGGCGGTCGCGATGACTGCCGGCCGTGCGCGATCACAGGCACGAGAGGCAGAACAGGGACGTGTGTGTGTGTGTAAACACACAAATCCCTGTTCTGTGAGGAGAGGAAGATCAGGAGTTCCTAATAGCTAGGAACCACAATCTGTCATCTCCTATAGTCAGCCCCCCCCCCCCACACAGTTAGAACACACAGTCAGGGAACACAGTTAACCCCTTGATCGCCCCCTAGTGTTAACCCCTTCCCTGCCAGTGAAATTTACACAGTAATCAGTGCATTTTTATAGCACTGATTGCTGTATAATTGTCAATGGTTGTCAAAAGCGTCCGTCATAATGTCGCAGTCCCGATAAAAATCACAGATCACCGCCATTACTAGTAAAAAAAATTATAAAAATGGCATAAATCTATCCCCTATTTTGTAAACGCAATAACTTTTGCGCAAAGTGGCTCTTGATGCAGATTTTGCAGTTATGGGCGTGCTGGCATGCAGTCCTATTATGTGAATGCCCTATCTTTAAGCCACTGGGTCTTTAAACCCCATATTCCTCAACTCTTCTGCCTGCCTCCCACTCCTGGCAAACTTCTCACCTTGCCCACTTCCAAGATGGCTTCCAGGTAGTCTTGCCCAAATCCAAGATGGCCACTGGGGGAGTACTTGCCCAAATTTAATATGGCCCCCATGTGAGCTCTATCCACTTCACCTGTTCAGCATAATGCATCATCCCCTTGAATGTAGACACTTAGCTTTCTCTTCCACAATTGCTACTAGAATGCATACTGGAACATGGTGCAGCTGAAGCCCATCCGAGAGGAGATGTAACACACCACTTATGCCATTCACAAATACATTTCCAAAAAATTAGAAAACATACTTATCTTGGAAATGCGGTGTCACAGTTCAATGGATCCAACCACTTCTGGGAGGCAGGCTCCAGACAGCTCTTCTGAGGAACAAAGCCCTGGCTGCACTGGGTTTCTTTTCTTCACACTGGCTGTCAGTTCCACGAGGACATAAAAAGGAATGGGCTGTTGTGTGGGTGTTAACTTTTTATAGCTATGCACTAGTCCTGTGGCAGAAGTAGGCAGGGCTACTATCATACATATGCTGCCATGGAAGCAGCAGGAAAAAGTTTTGCCTTTAGTTCAACTTGAAAGCAGTTTTAAAGGGAAATTTATTTTTTTCTATTAAAATATTAAACATGTTATACTCACCTGCTCTGTGTAATGGTATTGCACAGAGCGGTCCCGAACCTCCTCTTCTGGCTTCCCCCACCAGAGATCTTGGCTCCTCCTTTTCTGTGCCTGCCCCCATAGCAAGTGCTTGCTTTGGGGGCAAACGTGCAGGTTCAAACCCGAGCCAGGCTGTATGCATCCACACACACATACATCCTGGCTCAGCCCCACCCGCCGATGGCTCCCGCTGCTATCACCCAAGCCTGTGAGAGCGGGGAGACAGGAGAGAAGACTGGCAGACGGGCACAGCGTTGGATGATACTAGGGATGGGCCCGGTGCTCGATGCGAACCCATGTTCGCATCGAGCACCGGGTGTTCGCTCGCTCGGCGAGCCCAGAACTATTTTGGCCGCTCGCATCACGTTCGTGTGATGCGCGCGGCCCCGCAATGCATTGCGGCCGGCGCGGCCGGCGCAGTGCATTGCTGGCTGATGATTGGCCAAGCATGCACTGTGACCCCGCATGCTTGGCCAATCACAGCGCCGGAAACTCGAAGAGCCATAATTGGCTACAGGCAGGACGCCTGTAGCCAATTACAGCTCAGGGGCTTTAGTACACGCCCCCTCTTATAAAAGGCCGCCACGCCGTCGGCGCCGGTCACATGCTGTTCCGGCATAGAGAGAGCAGGATCGTTCTGTGTCACTCTGCTAGATTTAGTTAGAGAGATTTAGTTAGAGAGATTTAGTTAGAGAGATTTAATTAGATAGATTCATTTAGAAAGATTCATTGTAGTAGTGTGGGCTTGTAGTGTGTTCGTGGCAGGCAGGCACTGGCAGCAAACAGAGCTCCTATATTTTGTTCCCAGAGGCACCTATAGGACTTGTAGTGTGTTCGTGGCAGGCAGGCAGTGGCAGCAAACAGGGCTCCTATATTTTGTTCCCAGAAGCACCTATAGGACTTGTAGTGTGTTCGTGGCAGGCAGGCACTGGCAGCAAACAGAGCTCCTATATTTTGTTCCCAGAAGCACCTATAGGACTTGAAGTGTGTTAGTCCCATCACACAGAGCTATATTTTCTTCCCAGAAGCACCTATAGGACTTGAAGTGTGTTAGTCCCATCACACAGAGATCATATATTTTGTTCCCAGAAGCACCTATAGGACTTGTAGTGTGTTAGTCCCATCACACAGAGATCATATATTTTGTTCCCAGAAGCACCTATAGGACTTGTAGTGTGTTAGTCCCATCACACAGAGCTATATTTTGTTCCCAGAAGCACCTATAGGACTTGAAGTGTGTTAGTCCCATCACACAGAGCTATATTTTCTTCCCAGAAGCACCTATAGGACTTGTAGTGTGTTAGTCCCATCACACAGAGATCATATATTTTGTTCCCAGAAGCACCTATAGGACTTGAAGTGTGTTAGTCCCATCACACAGAGCTATATTTTCTTCCCAGAAGCACCCATAGGACTTGTAGTGTGTTAGTCCCATCACACAGAGATCATATATTTTGTTCCCAGAAGCACCTATAGGACTTGAAGTGTGTTAGTCCCATCACACAGAGCTATATTTTGTTCCCAGAAGCACCTATAGGACTTGAAGTGTGTTAGTCCCATCACACAGAGATCATATATTTTGTTCCCAGAAGCACCTATAGGACTTGAAGTGTGTTAGTCCCATCACACAGAGCTATATTTTCTTCCCAGAAGCACCCATAGGACTTGTAGTGTGTTAGTCCCATCACACAGAGATCATATATTTTGTTCCCAGAAGCACCTATAGGACTTGAAGTGTGTTAGTCCCATCACACAGAGCTATATTTTGTTCCCAGAAGCACCTATAGGACTTGAAGTGTGTTAGTCCCATCACACAGAGCTATATTTTGTTCCCAGAAGCACCTATAGGACTTGAAGTGTGTTAGTCCCATCACACAGAGATCCTATATTTTGTTCCCAGAAGCACCTATAGGACTTGAAGTGTGTTAGTCCCATCACACAGAGCTATATTTTCTTCCCAGAAGCACCTATAGGACTTGAAGTGTGTTAGTCCCATCACACAGAGCTATATTTTCTTCCCAGAAGCACCTATAGGACTTGAAGTGTGTTAGTCCCATCACACAGAGATCATATATTTTGTTCCCAGAAGCACCTATAGGACTTGAAGTGTGTTAGTCCCATCACACAGAGATCATATATTTTGTTCCCAGAAGCACCTATAGGACTTGAAGTGTGTTAGTCCCATCACACAGAGCTATATTTTCTTCCCAGAAGCACCCATAGGACTTGTAGTGTGTTAGTCCCATCACACAGAGATCATATATTTTGTTCCCAGAAGCACCTATAGGACTTGAAGTGTGTTAGTCCCATCACACAGAGCTATATTTTGTTCCCAGAAGCACCTATAGGACTTGAAGTGTGTTAGTCCCATCACACAGAGCTATATTTTCTTCCCAGAAGCACCCATAGGACTTGAAGTGTGTTAGTCCCATCACACAGAGATCCTATATTTTGTTCCCAGAAGCACCTATAGGACTTGAAGTATGTTAGTCCCATCACACAGAGCTATATTTTGTTCCCAGAAGCACCTATAGGACTTGAAGTGTGTTAGTCCCATCACACAGAGCTATATTTTCTTCCCAGAAGCACCTATAGGACTTGAAGTGTGTTAGTCCCATCACACAGAGATCCTATATTTTGTTCCCAGAAGCACCTATAGGACTTGAAGTGTGTTAGTCCCATCACACAGAGCTATATTTTCTTCCCAGAAGCACCTATAGGACTTGAAGTGTGTTAGTCCCATCACACAGAGATCCTATATTTTGTTCCCAGAAGCACCTATAGGACTTGAAGTGTGTTAGTCCCATCACACAGAGCTATATTTTGTTCCCAGAAGCACCTATAGGACTTGAAGTGTGTTAGTCCCATCACACAGAGCTATATTTTCTTCCCAGAAGCACCTATAGGACTTGAAGTGTGTTAGTCCCATCACACAGAGATCCTATATTTTGTTCCCAGAAGCACCTATAGGACTTGAAGTGTGTTAGTCCCATCACACAGAGATCCTATATTTTGTTCCCAGAAGCACCTATAGGACTTGAAGTGTGTTAGTCCCATCACACAGAGATCATATATTTTGTTCCCAGAAGCACCTATAGGACTTGAAGTGTGTTAGTCCCATCACACAGAGCTATATTTTCTTCCCAGAAGCACCTATAGGACTTGAAGTGTGTTAGTCCCATCACACAGAGATCCTATATTTTGTTCCCAGAAGCACCTATAGGACTTGAAGTGTGTTAGTCCCATCACACAGAGCTATATTTTCTTCCCAGAAGCACCTATAGGACTTGAAGTGTGTTAGTCCCATCACACAGAGATCCTATATTTTGTTCCCAGAAGCACCCATAGGACTTGAAGTGTGTTAGTCCCATCACACAGAGATCTTATATTTTGTTCCCAGAAGCACCTATAGGACTTGAAGTGTGTTAGTCCCATCACACAGAGCTATATTTTGTTCCCAGAAGCACCTATAGGACTTGAAGTGTGTTAGTCCCATCACACAGAGATCCTCTATTTTCTTTGCAGAAGCACCCATAGGACTTCTAGTGTGTTAGTGGCATCACACAGAGCTCCTATATTTTCTTCTCAGCAGCACCCACAGGACTTCTAGTGTGTTAGTGGCATCACACAGAACTCCTATATTTTCTTTGCAGAAGCACCCATAGGACTTCTAGTGTGTTAGTGGCATCACACAGAGCTCCTATATATTCTTCTCAGCAGCACCCACAGGACTACCGACTACAATGGCTGGAAGACCGCCAAGGGGAGGCAGAGCGTGCAGAGCCAAGAACACAGGGCAGGCAGGCTCTGTTTCTAGTGGACGTGGCCGTGGCCGTGGACGTGGTCGTGCATCGTCATCAGCACGTGGCCATGGGACACGCGCGTCTTTGTTTTCGGCAGCTGGACATGTGGAGCCGCATCATGCTGAAGGCTTGGTAGAATGGATGACCAAGCCCTCCTCATCCTCCTCATCCTCTCTCACCCAGGCTCAGGGTACTGGCAGAGCAGCTGCCAACGCGTACTCAATGGCATCATCAGCCACCCCTTCCCTAGACCCACCATGTCCTCCTGAGGAGTCCCCCCGAACTCTTTGAGCACAGTGTTGGGTACATGCTCCAGGAGGATGCCCAACGATTCGAAGGCTCGGATGATGATACCCAGCTTGAGGAATCTGGCAGTACTGTTCCACCAGCTGCAGCTTACTGCCAGGTTTGCTCTAGTGGTGAAGAGGGAGGGGATGATGAGGTCACTGACTCCACGTGGGTGCCTGAAGGGAGAGAGGATGAGGAGGAGGACGAGGAGGATGCGGCGTCACATGTCCAACGAGGCAGGATGCCCCCTGGAGGCCAGGTAGAGGCCAGCACAGCAACTGTACAACACCGCAGAGCTCCGCCTGTGCAGGGCGCTGCCTCTGCACGTTATCAGAAAAGTTCTTTGGTGTGGGCCTTTTTTGAGACGAGTGCATCAGATCGCACCACTGCTATTTGCAATATTTGTCTCAAGCGTATCTCGCGTGGCCAAAACATCAGCCGCTTGGGCACCACAAGCATGACCAGACATATGTCGACCTGCCATGCAGCTCGTTGGCAGGCACACATAAAAGACCCACACCAAAGAACTAAGCGGACCTCTCCTTGCTCCTCATCAGCTGGGATCTCCATCCCCACTACACCTTCAGTGCTCTCTGAAAGCTGCTCTGAGAGGACTGAAGGTGTAGAATTAGGTGTGTCACAACCAAGTACTTGCAGTACACCGACGTCCGATTGCAGCAGGCAAATTTCCCTGCCCCAGCTGCTGGACCGTAGAAAGAAGTACACTCCCAGCCATCCACATGCCCAGCGGTTGAATGCTAGCTTGGCTAAATTGCTAGCACTTCAGCTGCTGCCTTTTCAGTTGGTAGACTCGGCCCCCTTCCGTGAGTTTGTTCAATGTGCGGTTCCTCAGTGGCAGGTTCCCAAACGCCACTTTTTCTCACGGAAGGCGATTCCGTCTCTCTACCGGCATGTGGAAGGCAATGTCCATGCCTCGCTGGACAGGGCGGTCAGCGGTAAGGTGCATATTACCGCTGACTCATGGTCCAGCAGGCATGGACAGGGACGGTACCTTTCTTTCACGGCCCATTGGGTCACTCTATTGGCAGCTGGGAGGGATGCAGGACAAGGTGCAGTAGTGTTGGAGGTTGTTCCGCCACCACGCCTCCAAAACGCTACTACTGCTACTGGTTGTGACACACCTCTCTCCTCCACCCCCTCCTCTTCTTCTTCCTCCAGTGCTCTGTCCTTGGAACCAGCGGTGCTCCGTAGGCGTACAAGGGGCTACGCAAGTACGCAGGCAAAAAGATGCCATGCCGTGCTTGCGCTGGTGTGTTTGGGGGACAGGAGCCACACTGGGCCAGAGGTTCTGGCAGCTCTGCAGGGGCAGGCCGAGAGGTGGTTGACGCCACGTCAGCTTAAGCCAGGAATGGTCGTTTCTGACAATGGCACCAACCTCCTCTCCGCCCTGCGACAGGGGCAGCTCACCCATGTGCCCTGCATGGCTCACGTCCTCAACCTGGTGGTGCAGTGGTTCTTGGGCAGGTTCCCAGGCTTACAGGATGTCCTGAGGCAGGCCAGGAAAGTCTGTGTGCATTTCCGCCGATCTTATAATGCCAGTGCTCGGCTGACTGAGCTGCAAAAGGAGCTGAACCTGCCCAAGAACCGCCTAATATGTGACATGCCCACCAGGTGGAACTCAACGTTGGCCATGCTGCAGCGACTGCACACGCAGCAGAGGGCCATCAATGAGTACCTTTGCGACTACGGCACCAGGACAGGGTCAGGGGAGCTTGGTTTTTTTTCCCCACGTCAGTGGAGCATGATCAGGGATGCATGCACTGTCCTCTCACCATTTGAGGAGGCCACGAGGATGGTGAGCAGTGACAGTGCATGCATCAGTGACACTGTCCCTCTTGTCCACCTGTTGGAGCATACGCTGCGTGGGATAATGGACAGGGCACTTGAGGCAGAACAGAGGCAGGAAGAGGAGGACTTCCTTGCCTCTCAAGGCCCCCTTTATCCGGACAGTGTTCCTTCTGTCCCACCCATCACACAGGAAGAGGATGAGGAGGAGGAGGAGGAGGAGGAGGAGGATTGTGTGAGCATGGAGGTGGAGCCTGGCACTCAGCATCAGCAGCAGCAGTCTTTTAGGGATGATGTACAGTCCCAACAAACCAGTGGACTTGTACGTGGCTGGGAGGAGGTGGCTGGCGATCATGTCATCCTCAGTGACCCAGAAGACTCCGGACCGAATGCCTCAGCTAACCTACGCTGCATGGCCTCCCTGATCCTGCAAAGCCTGCGGAAGGATCCTCTTGTTCTTCGGATCAAGGAGAGGGACCATTACTGGCTGGCCACTCTCCTTGATCCGCGGTACAAGGGTAAGGTTGCGGACCTTTTCTTGCCGTCGCAGAGGGAGCAGAGGATGAGACATCTCAGGGAGGCCTTGCAGAAAGGTCTGTGCAACGCGTTCCCAGAAACTGGGAGGTTACAAACTCCTGGTCCTGGGCGACGAGTTGCTGAGGCTTCGGTCAGTAGCAGAAGGAGCGGTGGGGAAGGTGGACGTCTGACCGATGCGTTCAGACAATTTTTTAGTCCGCAGCCCCAAGGTATGATCGGTTCCAGCAACCATCGCCAGCGTCTGATATACATGGTGCAGGAATACCTTGGGGCAAGGTCAGACTTGGACACCTTTCCCACCGAAAATCCTCTGGCTTACTGGGTCCTGAGGATGGATCACTGGCCAGAGCTTGCACAGTATGCAATTGAGCTACTGGCCTGTCCTGCCTCCAGCGTTCTTTCCGAACGCACATTCAGTGCTGCTGGAGGATTTGTCACCGATCATAGGGTGTGCCTGTCCACCGCCTCGGTTGATCGACTGACCTTCATCAAAATGAATCAGTCTTGGATCACCACCAGCTACCAGGCACCTGAAGCGGATATAACCGAATAATTTATAATGTCACATCCCTTCAAGACTGCCTATGCTGATGCTGAGTGACTGTCCTCTTATGTTCACTGACTATCCTCTTCCTCCTCCTCAATGATCCATGCCACCACACCAGTGCCTAAGGCACAATTTTTCAGCCCCTGTTTAACAGGGGCGTGTACATACAATTTTTATAAAAAAAAGCTTCGCAACACGTGTGACTGCTGTGCTCCAAGTACAGTATCTGTGAGGGGTTGCAGTGTTGTGGCACCAGCACCAGTGCCTAAGGCACAATTTTTCAGCCCCTGTTTAACAGGGGCGTGTACATACAATTTTTATAAAAAAAAGCTTCGCAACACGTGTGACTGCTGTGCTCCAAGTACAGTATCTGTGAGGGGTTGCAGTGTTGTGGCACCAGCACCAGTGCCTAAGGCACAATTTTTCAGCCCCTGTTTAACAGGGGCGTGTACATACAATTTTTATAAAAAAAAGCTTCGCAACACGTGTGACTGCTGTGCTCCAAGTACAGTATCTGTGAGGGGTTGCAGTGTTGTGGCACCAGCACCAGTGCCTAAGGCACAGTTTTTCAGCCCCTGTTTAACAGGGGCGTGTACATACAATTTTTATAAAAAAAAGCTTTGCAACACGTGTGACTGCTGTGCTCCAAGTACAGTATCTGTGAGGGGTTGCAGTGTTGTGGCACCAGCACCAGTGCCTAAGGCACAATTTTTTAGCCCCTGTTTAACAGGGGCGTGTACTTACAATTTTTTAAAAAAATGCTTCGCAACACGTGTGACTGCTGTGCTCCAAGTACAGTATCTGTGAGGGGTTGCAGTGTTGTGGCACCAGCACCAGTGCCTAAGGCACAATTTTTCAGCCCCTGTTTAACAGGGGCGGGTAATTACAAATCTTGATCTAATAGTTCACAGCAGGGCCCATTCCTGCGCCCACCAAGAGTAACTATGAGGGCCTACAGTCTTGTGGCAACACCGTCCACCACCACCGCCAAAGGCCCAATTTTTCTGCCCTGTTCATCAGGTGCTTGCAATTACAAATCTTGATCTAATAACTCACAGCAGGGCCCATTCCTGCGCCCACCAAGAGTAACTGTGAGAGCTTACAGTCTTGTGGCAACACCGTCCACCACCACCGCCAAAGGCCCAATTTTTCTGCCCTGTTCATCAGGTGCTTGCAATTACAAATCTTGATCTAATAACTCACAGCAGGGCCCATTCCTGCGCCCACCAAGAGTAACTGTGAGAGCTTACAGTCTTGTGGCAACACCGTCCACCACCACCGCCAAAGGCCCAATTTTTCTGCCCTGTTCATCAGGTGCTTGCAATTACAAATCTTGATCTAATAACTCACAGCAGGGCCCATTCCTGCGCCCACCAAGAGTAACTGTGAGAGCTTACAGTCTTGTGGCAACACCGTCCACCACCACCACCACCCCCAATTTTTCTGCCCTGTTCAACAGGTGCATGCAATTACAAATCTTGATCTATTAACTCACAGCAGGGCCCATTCCTGTGCCCACCAGTCTTGTGGCTACACCAACATCTAATAGGGCAAATTTCTGCAGAGTATATACGCCAGGCCCCTACTTTCAAACATCCAACTTACAAACGACTCCTACTTGCAAATGGAAAGAGAAAACAGGAAGTGAGAGGAAATCTACCCTTAGGAAGGGAAATTCTATCCTGTTAGATTTAATTTGGGAAAAAGGTATCTCCTCTCTACTGATACTTTATCACCAATCCTTGTTTCAATTAAAACCCCACTTTTCCAAAAACATTTGTCATTGGGACGGAAAGTGAGGTGACATGTTCTGAACAGATGTGCAAAGACAGCAAATGTTACAGGGGTGATAACCCCTCCCTATGTTCTCCAAAAAGCTTAAAAATAGATTTTTTTGGGATGGAGCTACACTTCATAATGTACCTGTTCAGATTCTACTTAAGAACAAACCTAAAGCCGCAAGTGTTTTTAAATGGCTTCTTTTTTTCCTTTACAAATGTCATTTTGTGCAAGGACAGTTCTAAACACGGGAAACGCATGCCACTTCACAGGCATACTTTTGACACCCCCCAGGTACCATATTTAAAGGAAAATTTCACTTTTTTTTTTTCACTTTATGCATCATTAAAATGACTGCTCCCGAAAAAACGTTAGTTTTTAAAAGTTCTTTTTGCATTGATATATGTCCCCTGGGGCAGGACCCGGGTCCCCAAACCTGTTTTATGACATTAACATGCATATTGGCCGTTGTAATTAGCACTTTTGATTTCGAACGTTCGCGTCCATTATAACGTATAGGGTTCGAAAATTCGCGCAAACTTTCGGTCCGTTCGAAGGTTCTGGTGCGAACCGAACCCGGGGGTGTTCGGCTCATCCCTAGATGATACAAGACTCGAGTAGTCAAGTAAGTATTTAGGGGAGAAGGGCATAGCAAGTGGCAAGATGTTTTCAACTTTAATGCAGAGAATGCATTACAGTAAAAATGTTTTACCTTTAGTGCAGGTTCACACAAGCGCGGCATCAAAGTTGCGCAACTTTAAAGCCAACATCCATGCGCAATTTCATGGGGGCTTGCAAACAACTTTAATAGAAGTCAATGAAAGTCGTGATGAAGTCGACCCAAAATAGGGCAGGAACCTTTTTCTAAGTTGGAGTGACCTACTAGAATGTTCCATTGCCGTTAATGGGGCGCGACTTGTCATACAACTTTGTCTCACGACAAGTAGCGGCAGTGTGAACGAGGGCTTAGAATCACTTTAATGTTTGCTTATTTCAATATATTTAAAAAGTCAGGCAGCAGCTGTCTGTAACTGTCACCCACTGTATTAGTGGCTGATGGTTTTGCCCTTTTAGGTTTGATAAGTGCTCTTTAAGATAAAGCTTGTATCCTAAAAGTAGACCTATAAACTTTTCTTGCTATTTCAGGTAATGGGGGCTCTTTATAAGCACAAATGCGTTTTTGTGACTCTTTGTCCTTTGTAAGCAAATTCTTAGATTTGACTTATATACTGAAAGCCTTTTAAATTGAAAGTCCTTTCCTCCCTTTGTTGTTGAAGAGGATGTTTTTTGTTCACATGCTTGAAACATGTTCTTTAGAAATTGCTGGCAAGATACCTTTCCATTGTTATTTTTTTATTCATCTGAATTGACCAGGACTTGTACAACAGCCACTGTATAGCCTACCATAGTCTGCATTCAATTAAATAATGTCATCTTTGCTTTACAAGTGAAAAGACATTGAAAGGAGTATTAAAACACTATTTACTTATTAATTTCATATCAATTGCATTTTTGTTGCTTCTCCCTTCTCAGCTATTTGGTAGTTGTGTTACACTTTAAGGCTGGGTTCACACTGCTGCGGTGCGGGAGATCGCATATGATTCGCACCGCACTGCAGTTCAAATCATATGCGATCTCTGTGCGATGCAAATTCAGCCATACAGATAGTATGGCTGAATTCGCATCGCATTTGGCCCAAAATCGGACAGGACCCTTTTTTTCGCTCCGCAGCAGAATCGGATCGCATGGTGTTCTCACCATGCGATCCGATTCCTGTCCGAGTTTGCAGATCGCACTGCGATATGCGAGCTGCTATGGGGGTGTCATTAACATTTCATTGACACCCCCAGCAGCTCGCATAGGGCAGTGTGAACTGCCGGCGGGAGACATGCGGTGCGGGAACTCGCAGTGTATTCGCAGCGTTCCCGCACCGCAGCAGTGTGAACCCAGCCTAACACAATGTGATGGTATGTTAGTTGCCCTCAAAGTTTACATTTGTATATATACACCAGTGTTGTCTTAAAATGAATTATTGCTTTGAACATGATAAAAATTTGGACAGTTGTGGAGGCAACATGAATAACAAATATAGGCGCACAATTCCAAAAATTGTCAGTAGGTGTCTCCCAATACCATATATAAAAATAATAATAAAAGTAATAAAAGTATTAAGGATAAAAAATATTTTAAAAACAATATTCACAAGAAATGATAAAGTCCATAAACAGCCAATATAGATCAGATTTAGTCTATATAAGGGAGTCAGTCCAGGTATATATGAGAACTTTATCCATCATACAACACAGGGCAGCCTTCAGGGTAGAACAGAAACCATATTCAGGAACTGTGGAGCAAAAAACAAATGGAAAAGGCGCCTCTGGGTGTAGTAGTTATGTCCTAATGCTGAAAAAGGAGTGCGACTCGAGATTCCACCCGAGTGCGCATGCTCACGAAACGCGTCCATTACTGATGACGACATCCCCCTGAGCCAGTCAATCCTGCGATCCAAGCCTCGTTCTCGAGGCCACCTTCCGGAGCCGGCCCTCACCACCATACGGAAGCGCTTCTACTGATCTGCTGGAACAGATGACACACATACCACGCTGGGGATTCGCCAAACCACAGTGACATTTACCATGCCATTATATCTCTTCACAAATGTGAGTGCACTATTATCGCTGTATTGATAAAACTTCATATGCTTAACTACTACACCCAGAGGCGCCGTTTCCATTTGTCTTTTGTGGAGGCAACATGGACTTTTGTGGTACGATATGAACTAACAACAGTCAATTTACAAAAAATATATAAATTTATTAAACACAAATATATACACATCATAAAAAGCCTTCAATAGTAGATAGTATACATTGAATGCTGCTAATCATGGAGCATTAACTTGTCTGACACACATTGGAAGAACTTGAATATGTATAATAATGATTCCACGCTGTTACACACTGAAATGTATTCTTCCAGTTGCAAACTCTACATGTTTCGGGGTAACACCCCTTCTTCAGGAGTATATTAGGTCAGAAAATTATCTACAAGAAAGCATATGAGTCAAATATACAGTATTAACATCGGAAAGACATAACTAATAAACAACCTTCATGGTATACTCTCATGCATCTTTAATCAATAAAAATAGAATCTAATATACCCCTCAACATTAAGGATTCGACCCATGTGAAATGATGTTGAGGGGTATATTAGATTCTATTTTTATTGATTTAAAGATTCATGACAGTATACCATGAAGATTGGTTATTAGTTATGTTTTTCTGATGTTAATACTGTATATTTGACTCATATGCTTTCTTGTAGATAATTTTCTGACCTAATATACTCCTGAAGAAGGGGGGTTACCCCGAAACATGTAGAGTTTGCAACTGGAAGAATACATTTCCTTGTGTAACTGCGTGGAATCATTATTATACCTATTCAAGTTCTTCCAATGTGTGTCAGACAAGTTGATGCTCCATGATTAGCAGCATTCAATGTATACTATCTACTATTGAAGGCTTTTTATGATGCATATATTTGTGTTTTATAAATTTATATATTTTTTTGTAAGTTCATATCGTACCATGAATGTCCATGTTGCCTCCACAACTGTCCAAATTTCTATCTAGTAATAGGACGAAGGTACATTCATTTTTTTTTTTAATAACAAGTAGCGTTTCCATATATTTCTTTGAACATATTTACTCATGAGTCCCTTGCAGTGTCTGCCTGTCTATGGCCAACTATAACGATATCATTCAATTAATCTATATTTAAATCTGAAATCTAGGTGGATATAAATGACACAAATTAATGAGTATCTATAATCAGTGCTGTGTGTTGGCCTAGGCCGATAAGGCCCAGGCCTAGGGTGGCACTTTGTGGGGGTGGCAAAAAAGCTGCCCCCGGCATTCAAAAAAGCCCCCCCCGACCTGTCCTCCCAATTTTCGGCTCCCGCGGCTGCCTCCTGCACTAATATTGCCCTGATGGCCAACACTTGTTGTTGGTATGGGCATACTTGCCGAGGGAGGGGTGAGCGCCTGGTGCCCCCAAAATGCGGCCGGTGACTGGCTACACATAATTCCATCGGCAGAGGCTCCGTCTACCCTTCTCCGTGCAGCCATTGCATCTTCTCCCTGGCCCGGGCGGGGCCTGTTAGTGGCGATAGGAGAGAGAAAGGAGGATGAGGGGAACCCCTAGGCGGCAACCAGGACAGCAAGTACAATTAATATTTATGTCATGTCAGTCTGTTAAATTTGCAGCACAGATCACTGTATTGCAATATCATCTGTCATGAACTCATTAAACAGTCCACATTCAGTGAAAGTTCATGTATTGCAGTGTTCCATGCTGAAATCAATGCAAACTTTGCAGTATATGAATTTTCACTGAATGTGGAGTTTGTGTTGATTTCTGCATGTGCAAAGTGCTTCATGGTGAAAGCAATGCAAACTCATTAAACAGTACACAGTAAGCCTGGGTTCACACTGATGCGATGCAGGAACCAGCACGATTACAGTGCCGGTTCACACTGCCTTCTGCGAACCGCTGCGGGTGTCATTACAATGTTAATGACACTCCCAGATCGGTTCACAGATCCCTGTATTTTTTTCCTGCAAATTTAAAGCGAGTTCAGCTATACAACTGTATGGCTGAACTCGCATCTCACAGACATCGCATGTGATGCGATGTCTGTAATCGCACTAGTGTGAACCTGTGAATAGTGTGAAAATCCATGTACTGCAAAGTGCTCCATGCTATAATATATATGTTTATGGCCCTAATAAGCTGTGATATTTGAAACTGATGAGGCAGCACTCTTAAGCTGCACTGATCGGCAATGGTAGGGCTGCACTGATGGGCACTGGTGCCCACTAATAAGGCAGCACTCTTAAGCTGCACTGATGGGCACTGATAGGCTGCAATGGTGCAATGGTGACCCATAATAGGCGGCACTGATGGGACTGTACCGATGGGCACTGATAGGCTGCACTGATGGGCACTGATGCCTACTAATGAGGCAGCACTCTTAAGCTGCACTGATAACACATTCTAAGAAATTACAATATGTAACTAATACAAGCAGCTAAAGCTATACCAGAAAGGGAACAGTAGCGGTGCCTGCGCTCTGCATAACTAGCTTGGTATACATCAAGAAAACCAGTATGTTATTTCAAGCATATAAACACAGTTAAATTGAATAAAGGCCTGGTGGGTAGAACACTCCCCATCTGATGTCATGTGATGTCACTAACAGAGTCTTCTGCAGAAAGCAACAGAACAAGTTCGGCCACTGGTCTTAGGAATATTTTGGCCTCATTCTGCTGGAAGAACTTGACTTCAACTTTGCAGACATGCTTGTCCTCACTTGGCGGTACTCGGGTGACCAGACCTAAAGGAAACACATTCCTTTGTGTCTTGCAATTTCTCATGAGCACAACATCACCAGGTTTAAGATTAGGTTTTTCAATCTGCCACTTTCTCCTTGCTTGAAGAGTATAGATATATTGTTTCCTTCATCCACTCCAGAAGGTATTGGCAAGGGTTTGTACTTGTCTACACTGACGTTTGTCAAGGTTCTTTTCACAAAACTCTCCACCTGGAGCACCGACAAGGCCAGTCTTTTGAGTAACATAGCAGGTGTGAGAATCACTGGATCCTCAGAGTCACTTGAAATTGATGTCAAAGGTCTGGCATTAATGATGGCTGTAACCTCTGCCATAAAGGTCACTAGACATTCATGGGTAAGCTTTGCAGTTTCCACTTGCAAGAAGATGGAGCCCAGAATTCTGCGGGCTATGCCTATCATACTTTCCCAAATACCTCCCATGTGAGGTGAGTTGAAAGTCCATGTGCAGCCTTGCTTACTCAAGTATATTTCTACACTGAGAGTGTCCAAGTTGGAAGGAATTTGGAGTTCCTTTGCTGCTCCTACAAAGTTAGAACCTCTGTCAGAGCGAATGGGTTTCACTGGGCCTCTGATTGCAATGAAGCGTATAAGAGCATTAATGAAACTTGAAGTGTACATTGATTCAATCACTTCAATATACAGTTTGGATAGACATGCCGGTTAATATGACTGCCCAGAATTTACTGTTTGAATGTCCTCCTTTGGTCTACCGGGTGGTGACAGACCAGGGACCAAAAACATCAAGTCCAACATTTGTGAAAGGTGGATCCATAATAAGTCTGTCAGATGGTAAATTGGCCATATTTTGTGTCTGTAACATTCCACTAAGTTTATGGCAGATAACACACTTGAAAAGGAACCTGCTCACACATCTCTTAGCTCCAACCATCCACAGTCCAGCAACTCATAAAACTCCTTCAGTAAACAGTCAGCCCTGGTGTTTTGTCTGGTCATGGTAGTGTTGAATGAGTAAGTAGGCAATATGATTGTGAACTGAAATCACTAAAGGACGTTTCTCTGAAAAAAACTATAACTTGCCTTCTTTTAAATGGCCTCATACTCTCAACAGGCCATTTACATCAAGGATTGGATCAAGCTTCCTTAAAACACTGTCTTTAGGAACAGGTTTCTGGTTGGCAATGCAGTTAATTTCTTTGGCAAAGACTTCTCTCTGTACAGCAGAGATTATCCTGTTTTTAGATTGTTCTAGGTCAGAGTTATGCCGCGTACACACGTGCGGACTTTTGCCGGCGGACCTAGTCCAGCGGACAATCCCGCGGGACTTTCCAGCTGGGTCCGCTGGACTTTCCGAGCGTGTGGACTTGCCCACACACGCACGGACTTCTCCAGCGGATAATCCGCCGGCCAAAAGTCCGCGGGACTTTTGAAAATGAACGGACTTGCCCACACACGGAGCAGTCCGTTCATTTCGAACGTAACTTCAGGTTACGTAGCTAGCGTAGGCAGTAAATGCCGCCGCGCTAGCTCCGCAAGCTGGCATGGATTTAAAGGGAATCCCCACGCCGAAAAAACGGCGTGGGGGTTCCCCCCAAATCCATGTCAAACCCTCATCCGAGCACGCAGCCTGGCAGGCCAGGAAAGGGGTGGGGACGAACGAGCGCCCCCCCCTCCTGAGCCGTACCAGGCCGCGTGCCCTCAACATGGGGGGTGCCCTGGGGAAAGGGGGGCCGTGCGCCCCCCCCCACCCCAAAGCACCTTGTCCCCATGTTGATGAGGACAAGGGCCTCTTCCCGACAACCCTGGCCGTTGGTTGTCGGGGTCTGCGGCGGGGGCTTATCGGAATCTGGGAGCCCTCTTTAATAAGGGGCCCCCAGATACCGGCCCCCCACCCTATGTGAATGAGTATGGGGTACGATGTACCCCTACCCATTCACCTAAGGTGTAAAATGTAAAGTAAAAAAAAAAAACACCCACACTTTTGAAAAAATAGTTTATTGCACTGCTCCGGGGGTCTTCTTCCGTCTTGGGGGTCTTCTCGCCGGACTCCCCCGCCATTTACCAAGCTCTTTTACCGAGCGGGGGAAGTCCGGCTACCTTCTTCGTCGTCGCCGCCGTCTGGGGGTCTCGATCCGCCTTCGGGGGTCTTCTTCCGTCTTGGGGGTCTTCTCGCCGGACTCCCCCGCCATTTACCAAGCTCTTTTACCGAGCGGGGGAAGTCCGGCTACCTTCTTCGTCGTCGTCGCCGTCGTCTGGGGTTCTCGATCCGCCTTCGGGGGTCTTCCCGGGGGTCTCTTCTGTTCTTGCGGCGGTCGTCGTCTTCCGCGCCGCCGGCGCCTTCTTCTTCTTCTTGTCCTTCTTGTTCTTCTTCTTCTTCCGATGTTGACCCGTCGCTGTCTCTGCCCGGAATGCCTGTGCCGCTCTGCGCTCGGACTTATATAGGGACATGGGGGACAGGGTCACATGCACATGTCACATGGTGACCCCGCCCCCTTGTGTTGTCACAGTCCCGGAGGATGCTGGGACTGTGACATCGCAAGGGGGCGGGGTCACCATGTGACATGAACATGTGACCCTGTCCCCCATGTCCCTATATAAGTCCGAGCGCAGAGCGGCACAGCATTCCGGGCAGAGACAGCGACGGGTCAACATCGGAAGAAGAAGAAGAAGAACAAGAAGGACAAGAAGAAGGACAAGAAGAAGGACAAGAAGAAGAAGAAGGCGCCGGCGGCGCGGAAGACGACGACCGCCGCAAGAACAGAAGAGACCCCCGGAAGACCCCCGAAGGCGGATCGAGAACCCCAGACGACGGCGACGACGACGAAGAAGGTAGCCGGACTTCCCCCGCTCGGTAAAAGAGCTTGGTAAATGGCGGGGGAGTGCGGCGAGAAGACCCCCAAGACGGAAGAAGACCCCCGAAGGCGGATCGAGACCCCCAGACGGCGGCGACGACGAAGAAGGTAGCCGGACTTCCCCCGCTCGGTAAAAGAGCTTGGTAAATGGCGGGGGAGTCCGGCGAGAAGACCCACAAGACGGAAGAAGACCCCCGGAGCAGTGCAATAAACTATTTTTTCAAAAGTGTGGGTGTTTTTTTTTTTACTTTACATTTTACACCTTAGGTGAATGGGTAGGGGTACATCGTACCCCATACTCATTCACATAGGGTGGGGGGCCGGTATCTGGGGGCCCCCTTATTAAAGGGGGCTCCCAGATTCCGATAAGCCCCCGCCCGCAGACCCCGACAACCAACGGCCAGGGTTGTCGGGAAGAGGCCCTTGTCCTCATCAACATGGGGACAAGGTGCTTTGGGGGGGGGGGGGGGGCGCACGGCCCCCCTTTCCCCAGGGCACCCCCCATGTTGAAGGCACGCGGCCTGGTACGGCTCAGGAGGGGGGGGGGGGGGGCGCTCGTTCGTCCCCACCCCTTTCCTGGCCTGCCAGGCTGCGTGCTCGGATGAGGGTCTGACATGGATTTGGGGGGAACCCCCACGCCGTTTTTTCGGCGTGGGGATTCCCTTTAAATCCATGCCAGGTCACGGAGCTAGCGCGGCGGCAGTAACTGCCTACGCTAGCTACGTAACCTGAAGTCACGTGCTAAATGAACGGACTTGCCGATGAGCGGCAAGTCCGTTCATTTCAAAAGTCCCGCGGACTTGCCCACTAACGGCGGGATTGTCCGCTGGACTGCCAAGTCCAGCGGATAATTTTAAAACCAAACTTAAAACTTTGGTCCGCCGGACTTTGGCGCCAAAAAGTCCGCCGGCGCCCACACACGAGGGGATTATCCGCTGGACTTCAGTCCAGAGGATAATCCCGCGGGATTGTCCCTTCGTGTGTACGCGGCATTAGTGGATCACTTTTGTAGGACTGAACTATGTTTATTAGGTAAATGATGGCTCTAACAAGAGATTTCCAGGTGGAGAACCTGCTAAAATGGTGCGTTTTAAACTGGTTGAGAAAAGTTGTAACTGAGATATAAACCTGAGGGTGGATTTCCTGATCCTTGTCTACATCTATTAAATAAAATGTGACCAAGTCATTAGTGTTGCAGTCTGGACTGTGCAGAAAGGTGGGACCTGTGAACCATGAAGTACTTTCAAGGTGACTGACTGCAACAGGACTGGTTGCTAGGTCTGCAGGATTGCAGTCTGTAGGCACAAAATGTCATTGTTCTGGGTGGACCTCCTTATCCTCAACACTCTGTTATTGACTAATGTGGATTTTCCATCAGAAAAATCTTGGATGGTTTTTCCAATGGAATTCCGCTCAGGCTTGGCTTGCATACACACGGTCATACGAAAGTTCGCAGAACTTTCGACCGCCAAGAACGCGGTGACGTACAACACAACGACAAGCCGAGAAAATGAAGTTCAATGCTTCCGAGCATGCCTCAAATTGTTTCCGAGCATGCGTAGGAGTTTTGCGCGTCGGAATTGCTACAGACGATCGGAATTTCCGATGGGAACTTTTTCCGACCAAAAAATTGAGAACATGCTCTCAATCTTTTGCTGGCGGAAATTCGGCCAGCAAAAGTCCGATGGAGCATACACACGATCGCATTTTCCGACCAAAAGCTCTCATCGGTCTTTTGCTGGCCGAATTTCCGATCGTGTGTACGCGGCAATAGACATATAAACGTCTAGTTTCATTGTAGATGTAACCTACTTTACTGTCTGTGTAGAACTTGGCTTCTTGAATCTGTATGTTTGTCTCCGATGCAATTAGTTCAGCTAGCTCTAAAGCCAATACTGCAGCACAAAGTTCCAAACTAGGTATGGTGTGTTCAGGGAGTGGTGCAAGTTTTGCTTTACCCATTACAAACCCCACATGGCATTGCCCTTTAGTGTCTATGGTTTTGAGGTAACAAAAAACAGGAAATCGCCCCGGGACTTTAAATGAGGTGAATGCGGTTAGCCAACAATTGACAGAGTACATGCAGGCACATCCCGCCCCCCATGTGAATGGGTGGGAGTACATTGTACCCCTACCCATTCACCAATAAAAGTGACAAAAAGTAAAAACCACAAAAGACAGTTTTTGAAAATTCCTTTATTAAAAAAAAGTGTCCCGCAATGTCCATCCATCTACAATCACGCCGCCCGACGGACCCAAAAAATTGAAAAAAAAAATATATAGGCAAGGGCGGGGCCACCCAGTGACGTAACCCGAGTGACCCTTCTGACATCATGGGACATCCGAGGGGGCAGGGTCATCCAGTTACATCAGTGGGTGGCCCTGCCCTTGCCTATATAACAGCTGTCACAGCAAAAAGAGAGCAGTCGGCGGGAGCCCTCCCATGGAGGCGGAGGATTTTTGTTTTGATTTTTCTATTTTTCGGGGTCTGTCAGGCGGTATGATTGACAATGGATGTACAGTGGTGTGAAAAAGTGTTTGCCCCCTTCCTCATTTCCTGTTCCTTTGCATGTTTGTCACACTTAAGTGTTTCGGAACATCAAACCAATTTAAACAGTAGTCAAGGACAACACAAGTAAACACAAAATGCAATTTGTAAATGAAGGTGTTTATTATTAAAGGTGAAAAAAAATCCAAACCATCATGGCCCTGTGTGAAAAAGTGATTGCCCCCCTTGTTAAAACATACTATAACTGTGGTTGTCCACACCTGAGTTCAATTTCTCTAGCCACACCCAGGCCTGATTATTGCCACACCTGTTCACAATCAAGGCATCACTTAAATAGGAGCTGCTTGACACAGTAAGGTCCACCAGAAGATCCTTAAAAGCTACACATCATGCCGAGACCCAAAGAAATTCAGGAACAATTGAGAAAGAAAGTAATTGAGATCTATCAGTCTGGAAAGGGTTATAAAGCCATTTCCAAAGCTTTGGGAATCCAGCGAACCACAGTGAGAGCCATTATCCACAAATGGCGAAGACATGGAACAGTGGTGAACCTTCCCAGGAGTGTCCGGCCGCCCAAAATTACCCCAAGAGCGCAGCGACGACTCATCCAAGAGGTCACAAAAGACCCCACAACAACGTACAAGGAACTGCAGGCCTCACTTGCCTCAGTTAAGGTCAGCGTTCATGCCTCCACCATCAGGAAAAGACTGGGCAAAAATGGCCTGCATGGCAGAGTTCCAAGGAGAAAACCACTGCTGAGCAAAAAGAACATCAAAGCTCGTCTCAATTTCTCCACAACACATCTTGATGATCCCCAAGACTTTTGGGACAACATTCTGTGGACCGATGAGACAAAAGTGGAACTCTTTGGAAGGTGTGTGTCCAAGTATATCTGGCGTAGAAGGAACACTGCATTTCAGAAAAAGAACATTATACCAACAGTAAAATATGGTGATGGTAGTGTGATGGTCTGGGGCTGTTTTGCTGCTTCAGGACCTGGAAGACTTGCCGTGATAAAAGGAACTATGAATTCTGCTGTCTACCAAGAGATCCTGAAGGAGAATGTCCGACCATCTGTTCGTGTACTCAAGCTGAAACGAACTTGGGTTCTGCAGCAGGACAATGATCCTAAACACACCAGCAAGTCCACCACCGAATGGCTGAAGAAAAACAAAATGAAGACTTTGGAGTGGCCTAGCCAAAGTCCAGACCTGAATCCTATTGAGATGTTGTGGTATGACCTTAAAAAGGCCGTTCATGCTCGAAAACCCTCTAATGTAACTGAATTAGGACAATTCTGCAAAGATGAGTGGGCCAAAATTCCTCCAGGACGCTGTAAAAGCCTCATTGCACGTTATCGCAAACGCTTGGTTGCAGTTGTTGCTGCTAAGGGTGGCCCAACCAGTTATTAGGTTTAGGGGGCAATCACTTTTTCACACAGGGCCATGATGGTTTGGATTTTTTTTCACCTTTAATAATAAACACCTTAATTTACAAATTGCATTTTGTGTTTACTTGTGTTGTCCTTGACTATTGTTTAAATTGGTTTGATGTTCCGAAACACTTAAGTGTGACAAACATGCAAAGGAACAGGAAATGAGGAAGGGGGCAAACACTTTTTCACACCACTGTACATTGCGGGACACTTTTTTTTTTTTTTTTTTTTTCCTTTTTTAACCCCCCTGGCGGTAATCCCGAGTCTGGCTCGGGGTGGAACTTCAGTACCATAAGCGGTAACCCCGAGCCAGACTCGGGCTCGCATTGCAGGATACAGGGAGACTTACCTTGTCCCCTGGATCCTGCGATGTCCTCCCGCTGTGTGTGCGAGCTGTCTCCTCGCTCGATTCACACAGTGCCGAGTGCCGCTGATCTCCGTTCCCTGCAACGTTACGACGCACGGGAGCAGAGATCGGCCCCAAATGCAAAAAAGTAAAAACACACAACGCGTACAGTACTGTAATCTTACAGATTACAGTAATGTATAAAAAAATTACACATCCCATTTGTCCCTAGTACTCTGTCCAGTGCCCTGCACGTAGTTTTATATTATAAATACTGTTTTTTTTTCTGCCTGGAATTTGGAGATTGTCCATAGCAACCAAAAAGTGTCCCTTTATGTCAAAAGTGATTTAAAGTGGTTCTGCACCCATTTCATTTAGTAAATCTCTTTGCCTTCCAAATCAGGCAAAGAGTACTAAATGAAATGTGTTTTTTTTTTTTTTTTTTACTTACCTTGTAATTGATGACTTCCGGTCTTCTCTCTCTTCGGCGGTGGGCGGGGTCTCTGCGTCGATCGTCGTCAGGCCGCACTGTCTCCTGGGATCTGGTGTCATTGTTCCCAGGAGTCAGTGCGGACATCTTCCGAAATCTCGCAAGATTTCGGCCACATCTTCCAAAATCTCGCGAGATTTCGGACACATCTTCCGAAATCTCGTGAGATGTCGGCAGATGTGCCGTTACTGCGCACGCGCGAGTAACGGCGGTGCATGCTGGGCCATCTAAAGTGCCTGTGGGGGTTTCACATGCCCACAGGCAAGATGGCCCCCAGCACAAAAGAAGAAGATGAGGAACTTCATCGGACGAAAACCGGCGGCGATCGAGATGGAAGATGGAACAGGTGAGTCCCCCAATAAAGGTAAGCATCCTTTGTATACCCCCCCAAAAAAAATATACAGAGTGCAGAACCGCTTTAAGACCTGCTAGAAAACAGCGATAATAAATTAGAATCACTTGCAGAATTGAGCAATAGAGATTTGTGGGGAAATTCGTCATCAAACACTAAATCTAATGACAGCGACAATTCTGCAACTGAGCAAATTTCAGTGTTTTTGAATTGATTAAATTATTTAATAATTTTTATAGTTATTTATTATATTTTAATTTATGATTTTGTGTTTATCATACTCGGGATGTCTACTAGACTCTGGTTTGGACAGATTTAAGTGAGTTATTCCTAATGCCGCGTACACACGATCGGAATTCTTGTCGGAAAAAACTCTGACGGTTTTTCCAACGGAATTCCGCTCAAACTGTCTTGCCTACACACGATCACACCAAATTCCAACAGTCTGTAACACAGCGGCATAAAACACGTTCGACAGCACTCTAAAAGGGAAGTTTAATTCTTCCGAGCATGCGTCAAATTGTTTCCAAAAATGCGTCGGAATTTTGCGTGTCGGAATTGCATACACACGTTTGGAAAATCCGATAGAAAGGTTTTCCGTCGGAAAAATTGAGAACAGGTTCTCAATTCAAAGTCCGTCGGAAATTCCAACAGAAAAAGACCGTTGGGCATACACACGGTCGGAAAATCCGATGAACTGCCAAGTGACCTTCTGTAATTGGCCACAGAGGTCACATGGTACCAGCAGGGGGCCGGTACAGTGATCTGTCATGTCCACTGGACACAGGGGGTGACAGATCACGCTGGAGCGTCCTTTTAGAACAACAGTGCTCCTGTCCGGCCATCATTGTACAATAGGTCTGGCAGGAAGGTGTTAAATTATCTACAAATTTTTATCATATTTTTACTGACTCTAAATTCTGCTGTATAGTTTTGCTGACATCTAAATGCAGCACTTTAGGAATCAATAGGGCCATACAGTTAGCTGTATCTGCAGACAAAAATATGTGCCACATTTAGCAGCATACACAGATGGAAGGACATGGCTGCATCCTGAGCCATATACATCTGTAGATTTTATAGTAGTACGTGTGTAAATGTCAGAACGGTTGTAAACGTTTAAAGCAGGGATTCTTAACCTGGGTCCATGGACAGGTTTCAGGGGGTCCATGAGTCAAATAAAAAATAACTTCTATATTCACTATACAGCCCTCCACCTTGTCCCAATCCATGGTTTCCCATTGAAAGAAATTAAAGGAAACTTACCAAGTCACTGCTTATAGCGCTGAACCCGAAGCATCTCTTGACTAGTTGTTGGTCCATGTTTACTATTTAAATCTGTTATCATTCTCTGCACAACCGACAGCTTGTGGTACTTCATTGATTTCCATTTTCCAATAGTACAATAGTAGTAGTAGTAATAGTAGATTTGAGCATAATTAACTTTTTTTCACAAAAAGAAGTGAGTTCTTTATTAAGATTTATTACTGTATTCAAACTATATGTACGTCATATATGTATAAGGCAATCAAATTTCAATAAAATAGACTATGTATATTCGTTGCATGCTGAGTAGTGTTTATGTGTACAATTCTGGGAGGGGGGGTTATAGCTTTCATCAGATTCTTAAAGGGGTTTGTGACTCAAAAAAGGTTAAGAACCACTGGGCTAAATGATGTACTTTAGGAATGTATTTTCCACAGGATCATCTGCTAGCTTTGTCAGCAAAAACATGCAAAAAATACATATGTGCTTGTGTGAATGAGTCATAATTGTACCCATCTGTACTTAACAGTTGACCAACCAGAATCTGAGAAAAAGTACAACAGTGCACATACTGTAAATGAAGAGGCTAAAGAATCGCTCTTCAGTCCTATACCCACATACAGTACTTCATAGTTATATTACAGTATATAATATGTTATAATTATATAATATGTGGAAGGAACAGATCCTCTATTGTGGGATTATTGCATACATGCCATGGACACCCACTGAGCCCTAAGCACCCTTTGTGGGTGATCTGACCCTGTCAGAACTAAATTGCTGGATAGAATTTATTTGACCTTTTAGGCTTCATGTACATGGGATGTTTTTACAAACTCTCCTCAACGATTTGACTTGACAGATATTAACCCACATTTAAAACATCTGTTTTACATGCCACGTTTAGCAGCGTTTTGCCGCGTTTGCATTTAGAAGCTTTTTTTTTTTAAATAACCAAAAATGAAAAACGCCTGTAAACGAAATGCGGCTAAATGCGAGTTACCTCGTTTAGCCACGTTTAGAAGCATTGAAATGCTTGTAAACTCAGCTTCTGAACGCATTTTTTTGCTTTGCAAAAAATGCATCTAAACTCAACTGCCTAGAAACGGCTGTAAACGACCCTGTGTACATGGACAGATAAGATAACATAGAGGAGTGTTCAGGGGCAGTTAAAAAAAACCTCCCAACTGCTCCTAAACGTCCGTTTACCAGCAGCAGTGTACATGAGGCCTTAAGTGGTCAAAATCACCATGACCATGTAATCAGAATACTAAACATACCCTTTTTAATACAGTAGATATTTATTACATTTGTAGTTATTTTAATGTTTTTGCATTCCAGTGAAAATAACCAGCTTATCCAGTCTTAACTCAAATGTCACTAGTGTGATAGAATAAAAAGAAAAATACAAAGACAATGCAGTGATAAATATAGTAAGAAACAAGATAAAATTATGTGAAAGCCATGTAAGTTGAAGGAATCCTTCCAGATATGTGGTCCTGCCGCACACCTGGAGTAACCATTTAGGAAAATAACTGAGATTCCAAAGCCTGGTCATCTATCTCCATTACCATCCCTACAATAAGTGATGGTTTGTGTTGTAGTGATGTAAAGCAGAGATGCAGAATCATCATGAATCCAATCACATAGATATCAATTTCCGTCTTTGAAGTATCCACTTATCATTGCAATTTACATTATTATCATTTAATTTTACTTACTGGTAACTTACTGAGTTCCTCGCTTCTGATTCATCTGTACGCATATCATTTTCCACGTAAAAAATATACTTATACATTAAGGCAGTGCAAGAGAAAATGTTATCGGGCACTGTCTCTATAACACGCAATTACATTAATCAGTGCAGAATGAGCCACTAAAAAAATGGCTCTGTCACACAGACAGTTGTCAGACTGACAGGAGTCTGGGCATTTAAACCAACAAGCATGTGCTTAGCAAGAAAGGACTGTGGGTTGTACAAGGTAAGCCAGAGGTGCTTACAGTTTACTCCCCTGCCACCAGTGATAACTTTGTTGGCGAAAATATTTTCGTAGACAAAATGAATACTATTTTAGTCTACTAAAATATGACTAATACTAAAACAATTCAGATGACTAAAACTAAAATTGCATTTTAGCCAAAAGATTATGACTACAACTAAATTGAAATTTGATGTTAAAATTAACACTGGTTATTTACAGTGCTGTGAAAAAGTATTTGCCCTGATTTTTTATTATTTTACATTTTAGTCGACTAAAATCTCCAGTACATTTTAGTAGACTAAAACTATTTTAGTCGACTAAAAAAAAGGGGTTTAGTTAAATTGTAATGCATTATTTAGGCATTTCTCTAGAATTTCCAAGCTCATTATAATACACCTGGAGTAAAAATCGAATAACTTGTTATTATTTATGGTATGAAGGTTTGAACTTGCACTACAGACACAGATTTAGCCATTGAAATACAGTGCTATGAAAAAGTATTTGCCCCTTCCTGTTTTTATTATTTTTTTGCATATTTTCCACACTTAAATAAATAATTAAGATCATCAAATACATTTTAATATTACACAAAGATAACCTGAATAAATACAAAATTCACTTTTTAACCACTTTCAGACCGGACCATTTTGCTGGCTTAAGACCAGACCACTTTTTGCAATTCGGCACTGCAACGCTTTAACTGACAATTGCGCGGCCGTGCGACGTGGCTCCCAAACAAAATTGACGTCCTTTTTTTCCCACAAATAGAGCTTTCTTTTGGTGGTATTTGATCACCCCTGTTTTTTTTTTGTTTTTTTTTTGCGCTATAAACAAAATTTTTTGGAAAAACACAATATTTTTAACTTTTTGCTATAATAAATATTCCCCAAAAATATATAAAAAAAATTTTTTTTGCTCAGTTTAGGCCGATACGTATTCTTCTACATATTTTTGGTAAACAAAATCGCAATAAGCGATTATTGACTGATTTGCGCAAAAGTTATAGCATTTACAAAATAGGGGATAGTTTTATGGCATTTTTATTAATAATTTTTTTTTTTACTAGTAACTGCAGCGATCAGTGATTTTTATTGTGACTGCGACATTATGGCGGACACATCGGACAATTTTGACACATTTTTGGGACCATTGTCATTTTTACAGCGATCGTGCGATTAAATTGCACTGATTACTGTAAAAATGACACTGGCAGTGAAGGGGTTAACCACTAGGGGGCTAGGGAGGGGTTAAGTGTATGCTAGGGATGTGTTCTAACTGTAGGGGCTGTGTGTTACACTACACTGATCAGCTCTCCCGATTACAGGGAGAGCTGATCAGTGACAGTGTCACTAGGCAGAACGGAGAGATGCTTGTTTACATCAGCATCTCCCCGTTCTGACTCTCCGTGAGACCCGAATCACGGAGCTCGCGACGGGGACTCACGCCTCCGGCAGCGCGCATGCAAATGTCACGGCGGAAAATTCAAAGGGACGTACCTGTACGCCCTTATGCCTGTCCGTGCCATTCTGCCGACGTATATCTGTGTGCGCCGGTCGTAATGTGGTTAAATTATAATTTCATTTATTAAGGGAAAAAAGCTGTCCAAAGCTGCCTGGCCCTATGTGAAAAAGTAATTGCCCCTAAACTTAATAACTGGTTGTGCCACCCTTTGGGGCAACAACTGCAGGCATTTGCGATAACTGGCAATGATTCTTTCACATCGCTGTGGAGGAATTTTGGCCCACTCTTCTTTGCAGAATTGTTTTCATTCAGCCGCATTGGAGGGTTTTTGAGCATGAATGGCCTGTTTAACCACTTGCCTACTCAGCATTTAGTGCTGTCGCACTTTGAATGACAGTTGAGCCCGTATGCAACACTGTACCCAAACAAAATTTGTATATTTTTTTTTGAGACAGGTAGAGCTTTCTATTGGTGGTATTTAAAATGTACTGGAGATTGTAGTCAACTAAAATACAACTAAAACTAAAATGGCATTTTAGTCAAAATGATTAAATCGAAGTTTGATGTCAAAATTAACACTGACTGCCACACTGTTTGTCATGTGAGTGAAGCTCTGTGTAGGCTTCCTGTTGATCACCACACAATTATAGACTTTCTTCCCACTTCACATCCAAACGCTATTTATTGTCAGTCAGCTGTTCAGGTACTGTGGGAGGAAAGCAAAAGAGCCACATGCTCCCACCATACCTGGAAGTACTGCCCGGCATGCAGGGCTGGACTGGGACTAAAATTTGGCTCTGGTTTGTACACTTAATAAAATCTTTTGACAAGGAAAATTTGACCCTGGACTTCATCCAGACTGGCCCACTTTACTCCAAACACCTGGTGTTGGCGCTTCAATCATCACGGTGCCATGGTTGTTATGGTGTCAGGATGATTGAAGCGCATTATTTCTATTATTACTGAAAGGGTCATGTAAAAAGCCCCCTTGTGTTTTATAATCTAATATACGAACTGCACCTTTAAAAGTTATCTTGCTCATTAAGTAAATATATATTGTTGTGTAAGATGGGTCTTGTGTTGAAAACGAAACTAGACATACGAAGTGAAGTATGTGTCATAAGATGGTCTATAGTTATATCTGTCTAGGTGACATAATGTTATTGTGACGTAATGATATTGTGACATTGTGATTGGTTGATGTAAATTGAACATGTACCCTTATTGGTGCAATTTGGTCAGTAACGCCTATCTTTCATTCTTACTTAACCCCCCTTTGGGGATAATAGATTGGAACCGTGTATTGTAGTGCAATCTGTCTTGTGTCAATCATTGTGTCCCCTATGCATAGAGATATATTTGGGTGAAAGCAACGGAATCGGCCAATAAGGTAATTATAATTAGATAATAAGATAATAGTCAGGACTAGTGATTAAAGGTGAAATTGCACCTTTCAGTGGTGTCAAAATGTTAAATACTCGGGTAATTCGATAATTTTTTTTAATGTAGATTACATTTCATAGAGATTTACCGTATTTATCGGCGTATAACACGCACCGGCGTATAACACGCACCCCAAGTTTAGGAGGGAATTTTAAGGAAAAAAAGTTTTAGGAGAGAAGTTTAGGGAAATAAAAAACTTACATTTAGGCGTCATTTGCAGCTTGCCCAGCGTCATTTGCAGCTTGCCAGCGTCATTTGCAGCTTGCCCAGCATCATTTGCAACCTGCCCAGCATCATTTGTAGCTTGCCCAGCGTCATTTGCAGCTTGCCCAGCGTCATTTGCAGCTTGCCCAGCGTCATTTGCAACCTGCCCAGCGTCATTTGCAACCTGCCCAGCGTCATTTGTAGCTTGCCCAGCGTCATTTGTAGCTTGCTAGTGTCATTTGCAGCTTGCTAGTGTCATTTGCAGTTCGCCTGTGTTTAAATTTCCCGCCGCGAGAAATACCGCGCATGCGCGGCCGAAAAAGGCCGAACCGTGGCCGAAAAAGGCCGAAAAAGGCCGAAAAAGACCGTGCCGACTGTTCAGCTCCGCTCGGAGTCCCGCCTCCCTGCTGTTTCGGGAGCGAGCGCAGGGAGGCGGGACTACGAGCGGAGCTGAACAGCCGGCTTCGGTCTTTTTCGGCCGCGCTTCGGCTTTTTCCGGCCTTTTTCGGCCGCGGTTCGGCCTTTTTCGGCCGCGGTCGCCATTTTTCGGCGCCGCAACCGATTTTTGACATTTTTTTTGGGGGTATCGGCGTATAACACGCACCCACGACTTTCCCCCGATTTTAAGGGGGAAAAAGTGCGTGTTATACGCCGATAAATACGGTAGATTAAAGGCAGAATTGTTTTTTCTTGAGTATTTTTGTTGGGGAGGGTGCAGGCCACTTCGGTGACAGAGTTGGTTAATTCCTAGCTTTCGCCTGGGTTGCCCACAATATAGGACAAATGCCTTAGGTCAGGTACTTAGGAAGTATTTTAAAGTTTGTGCTAAATGGTATTACTTCACTAGTAGCATAACTTGTGATTGATAGAAATATATTTATTATCGCTGTATGTTTATCTGAAAGCCTGAGGATTCCCTTTGTGGTGGACTTGGAGGTAGGCAGAGTACTTTGTTTTCTTTAGTGGTGTAACGCTACCCCTTTAGGAGCCGCTGGTGAATATGGGTATCTCCCTCCCTGCACGGCCAGGCACACAAATTTTCCACCCATGCTGGGGTCAGATATCAGACCTTTCAGCTTTGTTTTTGTATTTCATTAGGGGAGTTGAACTTGGATAGGAGATAGGGTTATTATGGGATGCCCACTTGATCAGCACAGAATTATTTAGGGACACAACTATATACACACAGTATATACACTTCCTCTTCTACCTCCAGCACAATCTTGCTTGTAGAACTAGATCTCCCAGGACCAGCTAGCACTAACAGGATGATCCAACACAGACTCAGTCAGATCCAGAGCAAGTGCCTTTTGCAGGCAGAGACTGCGGACTCCTTTCATAGTGTAGCAGAAAAGAGGTCCCAGTGCTGTCCTAATCCTGTGGCTACTGATCACAGTACCACCTCTTCAGGCACTGCTAGCCTGCCTGGCTGCAGCTGCCCTTATCACTAGCCCTCATGGCTAAAACACTCCCTTGCCTGGCAGTGTTCTCCTGCTGTCCTCTCCTTGCTCCCGTGCCTACTCGTCAGGATCCCTCTGTGTGTCATTGGAAGGGTCCCTTCCACATTCGAGCCCAGGCCTGAGTTCACCCCCAGAATACGGGGTTACTCTCAAAGACCTAACACTCCATCTCCAACTTCCAACCAAACTCCACTGCCCCCAGCTTGGCTGACCCTGAGTATTTGAGGGGGCCTGCCCCCTGCCAACCAATCTGTTGGGTATTGGTCATGGCCCTCATGAATATTCCAGGCAGCTCCTCCTCCCCTCCATTCCCCTTCTTCTGAAATTTTCTGCTAGTTTACAGAAGTATGAGGAGGTATCAGAGATGCTGCCTGTGAGTCATACTAGCCTCCCTATGTCACTCAACCCTGACCCAGAAAAACACACAGGCTTGGCTGCCAGTCAAGCCTGCACAAATTTACCTACACTCAAACAAAATCTAAACCTAGCAATCTAGCAACACTAGATGGTGCTACAGTGGTTCAATTCCCTGCTGCTTTGTTTCTACTTCTGTTACTTGGCTTGCTTTTATGTACTTGAACCCTATATCTACTCTGTTCAACCTTGGTTTGATTACTTGTATGCCTTCTGATTTTGGATCTGCCTACTGACTTTGTACCTACTACTGGCTTCTACTATCATGATGCTGACCTATCCAGCTTTGTTTCTACCAATGACTTTGTACCAAATATTTGCATCTGCTATCTTGGCATACATCCGGACCTTTCTTTCATCCATCAACTTGGCGGCTGTCAGACTCTACGACCCTTATTTTCAAACGTAGGCAACAAAATATCCACTAAGCAGTGGTGGAGCGAGAAGCAGGTGCCTGTGGTATCATTCTGGAAGGGCAAAAATTAAATGCATTTGCAGAAAAGAGGCTATAGCCGAGAGGTAGACCCTCACAGCACAAACCATGTCAAGAAAATAGAGAGAAATCTTCTTAGGATGTTTTAGAGAAGAACATACATTGGGGAGGACAATGGCCTGGTTGAGGTAGGAGGAGGAAACCAACTTAAGATGAGAGGCTTTAGGCCTTTAGAACAACCTTGTTCCTGTGTAACACTGGAAAAGGCTCTTTACAAGATAAGGCTGCTAATTCATAAAGAAGAGATAGAAACAGGAAAGACCACCTTGTAATTGAAGTCAGAAACGAGAATCTCACTAACAGGTTTGAAGAGTGGTCTCTGAAGGACTGAAAGAACCAGCTTAAGGTCCCACAAAGTCGTAGGGGAACATTCAAGGAGGGAAATGTGTGTCACACGCTGCACCGAGGTCTTCACTAAGAAATAAGAGGTCAGATACTGATCCAAATTAGACTGGAGGAAGAACAGTATATGTCCCACTGAGTATTTCCTAGGATGACACTTCCTTGCCCTCGTACCACACACAAGTCATTTTCTCAGGTGCAATGATAGATTTTTTAGAGAAGTCAACTTCCTAGCCCTCAAGAAGGTAGGGGTGACCAAATCTGATATGTGACTGTGCTTCGGAACCTAGGCTTCAACAGTCATGCCATTAAAGTCAGCAACCGAAAAGCACTATAGAGGACTGGCCCTTGGAACAGAAGGCCTGAATGTTCATATGCAAAAGGAGGGGTGCAACTGCGCAAACCAAAAAAGGGGGTGGGGGGAGGGGAGAGAGCTGAAATGAATCAGCTACCCAACAATAACAACCTGTGAACTGAATGTTTATAGATCGTTTTACCAGGAGTATGTCCACGTACCATATCCTTCTGGGCCAGTTTGGTGCAATGAGAGTTGCCAAAATGCTCTCCATCTCAAGCCTGCAGAGTAGGCATTGGAGGATCTAGAGTGGTGGAAAGGTGTAGATCAGGTGGAATTGATCTTACAGAGTCACCAGTGCACTTTGCAAGCTTGAGGGTCCTTGCACCTAGCGCCAAATCTGTCCAGTTTGTTGCTGAATCTGGATACCAGTAGATCTTTGTTCAGCATCCCCACCTGCAGCAAACAACTTGGAACACCTTTGGGTAGAGAGCCTATTCTAAACAGACCTGACGACTGAGAAACAACTGTTTAACTGAGAAAATTGTTCTGACAGTTTTCCATGTCAGGGATGTGGACAGTGGGCAGGGCCAAAAGGTGCAGTTCTACCCAAAAATGATAGTTTGCTTTGAGTGGCATGACTTCTGTTGCCCCCTCAATGATTTGTGGCTGACAGGATGTTGATGTGAAGCCAGGCTTCCTCCAATGACAAGTCCTCTGTACCACAAGGGCATCCAGGACTCATCTTGAGCCCAATAAGCTGGCATGTGTCATGATAACTTTTCATGTCTTTGGGGAAAGGCTTTCTCTGACTCTAGCGCCATGTTAAAAATCCACCACACCAGGGAGAGTCTGGCCTTGCTGGGGTGGTGTAAAGGCCGAGTTTTTTGTCCCACACTGCTGGAATATTGAGTAGCAATTGGTTAGCAGTAAAACTGGACATTCAGCACCGCCTTAAAGGAGGGTGCTATCATGCCCAAGACAGACAAGTCTCATACAGGCATGGATTAAGGGTCAACCTTGAGACAGAATGGCTCCTGGACATTGGCTGACAGGTTTAGGGAGGACTAATCCTTTATCTGAAGATCATCCAGGTAACCCACAACATGTATCCCCTGAGAATGGAGAAACGCTAGGACCGACCGGGGCAAGCACTGTGGTGAAAACAAGCCAAAGGGAAGGGTGATAAATGGAGGAGGAGAGTAATGACTGACCTGGCCAATTCCATACAGAACTTTTGAACCCTCAGGAACAAGTTGAGAGTTTCCAGATCTAGAAGGGGCTAAACATATTTATTTGCCTTGGGAACAGTGCACAGGTTCAAGTAGAACCCTAACTTCATACTTTATGTGAGACTGGAGCAATCATCCCCTCCAAAAGGAGATGATGAACACCAGGTAGACAATCCACCTGTCTTTGGGGGAAAGGAGGCAAATTTGAGAGCATGAAGTGAGGAGGAGGCAAAGGCCAAAAACTCCAGTTTGTAGCTGCTGGAAATATCTGGACCCAAACGTCAGATCTCTTGGGACCAAAAAGCCAAAAATGCTGACAGATGTCCCCCCTACTCTGACAAGTGGAGGTGCCTCATCATGGAGAAGAGGCTTGGAGCCAGACTTGGCTGACTTGGAGGTTTGTCTTCTTACAAAAGAATGTTCTAGACTTAGACTTGGAGCTGGAGGCCTGAGAGAAACAACAGAATTTTTTTCTAGTCTCAGGAGTTAAAGGTTTACCTGCAGGTGTGGAAGCCCATGATCTCCTTGATGTACTTTTCTAAGGAGGGACCAAACAGGTGTTTTCTCTTGAGAGGCATCTGCTGGAGACGCTTCTTGCACAGGAGTTTTGCTGACCAACAACTAAGCCAAAGGATCTTCTGCATATGGATGAGAGGAGGCTCAACATTGAAACCTGAAGAAAGCCATTCATACTGTAGCATACAACCACAAGTAAAAGCTCTAAGTAGTGGCGAATGAAGGGATGCGTTAAGATGGAGCTATGGTCTTGGGCCATGCGTTTGAGCCAGAAAGTCTGGCAGACGGCCATGAAGGAAACCATATGTTGCATGGCAGGGCCCTCCAAGGAGAATAGGGCCTTAAAGAGGGCCTCTATTCTTTTGTCCTTGAAAACTGGATTATCTTTTACAGGGACTGCTATAATCTTGTTAAGACAATAAATGTCTGGGTCCGCCAAAGAGACTGTCCATTTCTGCAGGAAGCCCTCCTCAGTAGGATATTGCTAAGCAAAACATTTTGGAAGAACAAAAGAGCTTCTAGGGGTGAGTCTAATCACCTTTAAAAGTGAGTGGACTGGGAAGGTCTTAGCAGGTTTGGGCAAATTTAGAGAACCCATGCTGAAGACCTTAGGGTGTGCAGACTGCTTTAAAGCTAAACAAGAGTCTACAGCATTAGTAAGGGTAGCAATGCTATCCTAAAGCTTGGATAAATCTCTGCAGAAGGCATCTCAATCTTGATCAAATTCCTCAGAAGAAGAGGGGGGGGGATAGCACCATGGGATTAACGCAACAAGAGGCACCACATGCCAAGGTACATGCTTACGCAGGATTCAGTGCCTGTAGCAACATTACAGGCTGGTCCCATGTTCTCTCAAGGCAGAGTCTGGGTACAGTCTCCCTAGACTTATCCGACGAGTCAACTGATCCAAAAGCTGCAGAAAGGAACCGCAGTGGTTATAGTGCAGCCAGGAATCTTGATAGAAGAATCTTTGAGAGACAAAACCACTCATAAAAGAGGTAAGTTTCTCTTAATAGTGAAGGTGTCCATCACTTAGGGATGCTAGAAAAAAACTGAGGCTAGCTGGGAGGTGTTATATAAGTATTGTCCCTGCAGCTTTTTTTATTTGGTATAACCCATGGTAAAGACTAAAGATCCTGTATCATGCATTACACCAGTGGTTCTCAACCTCAGTTCTCAAGTACCCCCAACAGGCCATGTTTGCAGGTTTTTCTTTAGAGAAAGAGAAATTGCATTACACGACTAAGAAACCTCAGTTTTTTTTTATGATGCTATGTACATTTTGTAGACTTGAACAACATGCAAATTTTGGACTTGTAGTTCATTCATTGTTGGATCTCTGTGTATGAATCAACTGTTCAAACTTGCTGCCTTTTTGAAGCCTATGTGCCTGTTATGTGTTGGGCTTACAGCTTTTTTTGTTCCTTTTTTTGAATTTTTATTTTTTTAAGAAAAAAAAAAAGTAACCCTATCAATGTCTAAGTATTTACCTCTATTTCTAAATACTATTACTGTAGGAGGACTTCCTCTTGGAATGTTGTCTGCCTTTTTAAAGTCTTTTTCCCTTTGAAATCCACTGGTCCCTTAAGAACAGTGTATGCACTTCTCAAGAATTAATATAGCGAAGTTGGTATTCATGGATTAAGAGTGCAAGTTCAATAATGAAGATGAATTAAGATGAATATGACATTTTCTAACACTAGATGGAGCCATTGTAAGCCTAATGTGTATTGAGCTATGAGCTGATGATTTTTTGGGATTAGAGATAATGTCCATAGCAGAGCAGCTCATACAAAAAAATACTCCACGTTAAGAACAGTGGAGTAAAAAAGCCCTTTTTTGGTTAGGTGTACAATTTCTAATGAATCAAATAAAGATCAAGATCAAATCAAATGTTGAAAATGATTTGACATTGCATTTATTCTTAAAGTGATTGTGAAGCTACTTTTTTAATTTTTTTTAAATAACAAACATTACTTACCTCCACTGTGCAGTTCGTTTTGCACAGAGTGGCCCCGATCCTCAACTTCTGGGGTCCCTCGGCGGCTTTCACGGCTCCTCCCTGCATCGTATAACCCACTAGGTGAAGTGCTCCCCCGGGGGATTACCTTGATGCCGAATGTAGGGCTCAGCCTTGCCCCCCGGCGCCCGCATTATTGGATTTGATTGGGAGCCAATGACTGTGCTGCTATCAATTTATCCAATCAAAGAACCCCGGGCAGAGGAAGAGGCGCGCATCTCCGCTGTGGCAAATTACAGGACTCAGGTGAGTAAAACGGGGGGGCTCGGTGGCCGGTCACTATAAGAAGTTTTTTCACCTTATTGCATAGGATGCATTAAGGTGAAAAAAACACAAGTGTTTACAACCCCTTTAAAGTAGACATAGCTAAAATGAAAATGTCTCCTATAAAAAGGGAACTCATTTGAGTCCCATGGGTAAAAATGTTATCTGCTTAGAACCTGGTGCATACAGTATGCCACCACAAATCTATTACCAACATTCACTCTATTTAACATCTGAGGACTATAACGTAGGCTTTTGATTGATTTTTAAAAAGGAATAAAAAGTAGCCAAATGCAGTAAAAATCTTTACATTTCTTTAGGTATTAGGGTGCATTTCCTCATATTTGTTTACTTGATATCTATATACTCATATCTTTATTACTCTTAAATGGTTTATCACCATAGGTGTGTCCACAGGGTGTGCCGGGGCACACCCTAATCACCCTGTGTGGCACAGATTCCCCCTGTTTAAACCCCTGATATTTCCCCAAGGCCCCCTAATGGGGCTCTTAAAAAATTTGTAAAAAGCTAATATAAAAAATGTACAAAATCTTAAAAATAAAAAAGGACACCATCAGTATAAATACCCATGCGCACACACATATGTGTTTGAGCTTTGAGCTGCACACCCTAATGCAATAGGCTGTGCACACCAATGTTTATCACTCTGTTGATAAAGTGTATGTAAACCCTAAGAACAAACTTCTCCTATTTGCTTGATTTTGGTTGTTAAATAAATTTATGAAAACATTTTTTTATATCTGTTTTATAAGGGCAAAAAATTATCAGAGCTAATCTTTGTCCTCTGCACACTGCCTGTGTTATCTTAAGAAGTCTACATCACCCCTACTAGTTCTTATCTTGGGACTACATTTCACATAGTGCCCATGCTTAAAGTATATGTGAACCCTTACCTTCTAAAACAACCCATTCAGTTTAAAAGAGAAATGGAAGACAAAACATTTCTTATAAGCGATCACATTCCCTCTGTTCTCAGCTGCATAAGGAGTTCACAGAGCTAGGGGAGGAGAAACAGCAGCACGTTGGTCTTCCCAGTGAATATCTGTGCAGGGAGGCATGTCAGCGCAAGTCTGATCATTGTAGGAGAGCAGACTGAGTTCCCAGAACAGCCAGAAAACTGACCACACTGTGCTATCATGCCTAGCTTGGTCAGTTTTTACTATGAAAGCAGAGGGACTAGCAGGGACACAAAGAAAGCAATAAATATAAAGAACAGCATACTTTTTCATACAAGTGCATGGCACAGTAAGCACATATCAGGAATATGAAATGTCGGGTTGCCAAATAAGAAATGAAGGCAGGGGGGTGGATTGAGTGGTTCAGCAAAAGGAAATTTGGCAGGGGTGATGCCACTAAGTCGCATAAATGTGTTGTGTAGGAAATTAGGAGCTTAGTGCATTTGTAGCAGATCAATCAGTATTTTTTGTACTTGCAGGGTCATTAAAGGGATACAACATGGGGAGATGTACATGTTTTGCAGAGATGTACTGCATATTTTTAGTTTTGTCTTTACATAGGCTCTAGGGTAACAATTTAACTGTGTATTTTTATAGGTTTATCTTTACAATCTTCAATGAAAAAATGAATGTATAAAAAAAGAGCCAGTTTCAGGTTGCTTTGAGAGCTAATTAATAATATGTCATACATGTCGGCAGTTAAAAGGTTTCACACACCTGACTGAACACTTTTGTCCTCATTTTATTTTATCCAGCTTTTATGAATGAGCCCCTTAGTGTTAGTTTACAGCTTGTCCTGTGTGTGTGATACAACACCTGTGAGCAATGAAAACCCATCATTCAAAGATTTTCTTGAACAGTAACTGCACACACACTTTTTTTTATGCACTGTTGTTGGATGACACGTACCAATGGTATTATGTGCATTTATGCAACATAAAAAATAAAGCTATCTTATTACACATGGCTTATGCACAGTCACAGTTCAAAATGCCACTTTGACTTAGGACCAGATTACCACTCTATCCTCGGGCAGCTCACTCTTTCAGGCCAACTGGAAGCTTACCTCAGAATCGATGGAAGTTGTAGCTGGGAAGGGAGAGGAGGTTCATGAAAACTCTTAACATGTTAAATGTGGCTAGGTGTTAAACTTACAGATGCAAAAGGGACAAGAAAAGAAATAGAAGTTGAATAGTTTCCATTGGTGTTAGTGTTGGTAGTTGTGGCAAAAATTGTACTGGGGAATGAGAAGGTGGGCACAGCTTGCACTACCTATTATCGTATGCTACCTATGCTGTTGCTCATGGAACCCAGATCTCTTCTGTCATAGGATTTTCAATCAAAAGAAATAGAAGTTGAATAGTTTCCATTGGTGTTAGTGTTGGTAGTTGTCTTGTGGCAAAAATTGTACTGGGGAATGAGTAGGGGGGGAACAGCTTGCGCTACCTATTATCGTATACTACTTATGCTGTTGCTCATGGTACCCAGATCTCTTCTGTCATAGGATTTTCAATCATCAGTTCAGCTATCATAATTAAAGCTGAACTAAAAAAAAATAATTAGCCCAGTAAATAAAAAATGAAATTAAAAAAAGCTTTGGCTTTAATGCTTTACCTTCATTCTGACAATGCTCCCTGCAGTAATTCCCTTCTGCCAGTAGTTATCCCGAGTTACCAGATCTCTAACTCCGGTAGACAATATTATTCGGAGTATTATTGCACTGAACAGCACTCACACTTGATTACATAAGCATCGATCAGTACAGGTTCACACGCTGCCACCAGCAGACAAAGAGGAATGTCCCACGGTGCCATCATACCAAACAGAAGACCCTTAAAAAAGACATTGTGTACAATATATATATCTATATATATATATATATATACAGTATCTCACAAACGTGAGTACACCCCTCACATTTTTGTAAATATTTTATTATACCTTTTCATGTGACAACACTAAAGAAATGACACTTTGCTACAATGTAAAGTAGTGAGTGAGAATGTCTAAACCGCAGGCAACAAAAGTGAGTACACCCCTAAGTCAAAATGTCCAAATTGAGCCCAATTAGCCATTTTCCCTCCCCGGTGTCATGTGACTCGTTAGTGTTACAAGGTCTCAGGTGTGAATGGGGAGCAGGTGTGTTAAATTTATCGCACTTACGCTCTCATACTGGTCACTGGAAGTTCAACATGGCACCTCATGGCAAAAAACTCTCTGAGGATCTGAAAAAAAGATTTGTTGCTGTACATAAAGATGGCCTAGGCTATAAGAAGATTGCCAAGACCCTGAAACCAAGCTGCAATACGGTGGCCAAGACCATACAGTGGTTTAACAGGACAGGTTCCATTCAGAACAGGTCTTGTCATGGTCGACCAAAGAAGTTGAGTGCACGTGCTCTGCGTTATATCCAGAGATTGTCTTTGGGAAATAGACATATGAGTGCTGCCAGCATTGCTGCAGAGGTTGAAGGGGTGGCCTGTTAGTGCTCAGACCATATGCCACACCCTGCATCAAATTAGTCTGCATGACTGTCGTCCCAGAAGGAAGCCTCTTCTAAAGATGGTGCACAAGAAAGCCCACAAACAGTTTGCTGAAGACAAGCAGACTAAGGGCATGGATTACTGGAACCATGTCCTATGGTCTGATGAGACAAAGATTAACTTATTTGGTTCAGATGGTGTCAAGCGTGTGTGGCAGCAATCAGGTAAGGAGTACAAAGACAGGTGTGTCTTGACTACAGTCAAGCATGGTGGTGGGAGTGTCATGGTCTGGGGCTGCATGAGTGCTGCCAGCACTGGGGAGCTACAGTTCATTGAGGAAACCATGAATGCCAACATATTCTGTGACATACTGAAGCCGAGAAGGATCCCCTCCCTTCGTAGACTGAGCTGCAGGGCAGTATTCCAACATAACGACCCCAAACACACCTACGAGATGGCCACTGCCTTGCTAAAGAAGCTGAGGGTAAAGTTGATGGACTGGCTAAGCAAGTCTCCAGACCTAAACCCTATTGAGCCTCTGTGGAGCATCCTCAAACGGAAGGTGGAGGAGCGCAAGGACTCTAACATCCACCAGCTCCACGATGTCGTCATGGAGGAGTGGAAGAGGACTCCAGTGGCAACTTGTGAAGCTCTGGTGAACTTCATGCCCAAGAGGGTTAAGGCATTCCTGAAAAATAATGGTGGCCTCACAAAATATTGACACTTTGGCCCAATTTGGCCATTTTCACTTAGGGGTGTACTCACGTTTGTTGCCAGCGGGTTAGACATTAATTGCTGTGTGCTGAGTTATTTTGAGGGGACAGCAAATTTACACTGTTACAAGCTGTACACTCACTACTTTACATTGTAGCAAAGTGTAATTTCTTCAGTGTTGTCACATGAAAAGATATAATAAAATATTTTCAAAAATGTGAGGGGTGTACTCACTTTTGTGAGATACTGTGTGTGTGTGTGTATGTATGTATGTATGTATGTGTGTGTGTGTGTATATATATATATATATATATATATATATATATATATATATATACATATATATATACATATACACACAATGGACTTGCCCATGCATAGTAAAATACCAGTGTCTACTAAGGCCAATCCCCACCTCTAATATACAGTGGTGTGAAAAAGTGTTTGCCCCCTTCCTCATTTCCTGTTCCTTTGCATGTTTGTCACACTTAAGTGTTTCGGAACATCAAACCAATTTAAACAATAGTCAAGGACAACACAAGTAAACACAGAATGCAATTTGTAAATGAAGGTGTTTATTATTAAAGGTGAAAAAAAATCCAACCCATCATGGCCCTGTGTGAAAAAGTGATTGCCCCCCTTGTTAAAACATACTATAACTGTGGTTGTCCACACCTGAGTTCAATTTCTCTAGCCACACCCAGGCCTGATTATTGCCACACCTGTTCACAATCAAGGCATCACTTAAATAGGAGCTGCTTGACACAGTAAGGTCCACCAGAAGATCCTTAAAAGCTACACATCATGCCGAGACCCAAAGAAATTCAGGAACAATTGAGAAAGAAAGTAATTGAGATCTATCAGTCTGGAAAGGGTTATAAAGCCATTTCCAAAGCTTTGGGAATCCAGTGAACCACAGTGAGAGCCATTATCCACAAATGGCGAAGACATGGAACAGTGGTGAACCTTCCCAGGAGTGGCCAGCCGCCCAAAATTACCCCGAGAGCGCAGCGACGACTCATCCAAGAGGTCACAAAAGACCCCACAACAACGTCCAAGGAACTGCAGGCCTCACTTGCCTCAGTTAAGGTCAGCGTTCATGCCTCCACCATCAGGAAAAGACTGGGCAAAAATGGCCTGCATGGCAGAGTTCCAAGGAGAAAACCACTGCTGAGCAAAAAGAACATCAAAGCTCGTCTCAATTTCTCCACAACACATCTTGATGATCCCCAAGACTTTTGGGACAACATTCTGTGGACCGATGAGACAAAAGTGGAACTCTTTGGAAGGTGTGTGTCCAAGTATATCTGGCGTAGAAGGAACACTGCATTTCAGAAAAAGAACATTATACCAACAGTAAAATATGGTGGTGGTAGTGTGATGGTCTGGGGCTGTTTTGCTGCTTCAGGACCTGGAAGACTTGCCGTGATAAAAGGAACTATGAATTCTGCTGTCTACCAAGAGATCCTGAAGGAGAATATCCGACCATCTGTTCGTGTACTCAAGCTGAAACGAACTTGGGTTCTGCAGCAGGACAATGATCCTAAACACACCAGCAAGTCCACCACCGAATGGCTGAAGAAAAACAAAATGAAGACTTTGGAGTGGCCTAGCCAAAGTCCAGACCTGAATCCTATTGAGATGTTGTGGTATGACCTTAAAAAGGCCGTTCATGCTCGAAAACCCTCTAATGTAACTGAATTAGGACAATTCTGCAAAGATGAGTGGGCCAAAATTCCTCCAGGACGCTGTAAAAGCCTCATTGCACGTTATCGCAAACGCTTGGTTGCAGTTGTTGCTGCTAAGGGTGGCCCAACCAGTTATTAGGTTTAGGGGGCAATCACTTTTTCACACAGGGCCATGATGGTTTGGATTTTTTTTCACCTTTAATAATAAACACCTTCATTTACAAATTGCATTTTGTGTTTACTTGTGTTGTCCTTGACTATTGTTTAAATTGGTTTGATGTTCCGAAACACTTAAGTGTGACCAGAGGCGTTGCTAGGGGGGTGCGGGGGGTGCGGTCCGCACCCGGGTGACACCCGCTAGAGGGGTGACACCCTCCCTGTTTTTTTTTTGATTTTATTTTTTTTTTTGAAATTTTTTTTGAAATTTTTTTGGGATTTTTTTTTTTTTTTTTAGCTGCCGTTTTTTTTTGGATTTATTTATTTATTTTTTAACTGCAGTGTGCCCCCGTTCACTTCACCCCCGCAGCCCGCTGGCCCTGGGCTGAAACAACATTAGCAGCAGCGCCTGGTGGTCTGGTATCCTCCTTCCAGCCAGCCTCAGCCGGCCCTGTCACATCTCAGTGTGGAGTGCAGAGTGCAGACACAGGCTGATGACGTGACAACACTGTGTCTCCGCTCCGCCCGGGCGGCACGGCAGCTGGAAGTTGTAAAGCTGCCCTCCTGAGCCTCCTCTCCAGACGCCCGGCGCCCTTATTGTAATCAGGTACGGGGGGGGGCGGGGGGTCCAAGCCAGCCCAGCCAGGTTGCTGAGACAGGCAGCTGAGTTGTGTGTGGTAGGGGGGGCCGCCGGCGGGGGGGGGGGGGGTCGCCATGGTACCCACTACCCACACAGACACGCCACCAAAGAGCTGGTGGGAGGAGGAGGGAGGATATGTCTGTACTGGGGGGGTCTGCACTGGGGGGGTCTGCACTGGGGGGTGTCTGCACCCAGGGGGGGGGGGGTGTCTGTACTTTGGGGTGTCTGCACTGGGGGGCCTGTCCTGGGGGTGTCTGCACTGGGGGGTCTGTACTGGGGGGGGATATCTGCACTGGGGGGTCTGTACTGTCTGTCTTTTGGGGTGTCTGCACTGGGGGGTCTGTACTGGGGGTCTGCACTGAGGGGGGAAATCTGTACTGCCGGGGGGCCTGCCCTGGGGGGGGATATCTGTACTGCTGGGGGGCCTGTCCTGGGGGTGTCTGTACTTTGGGGTGTCTGCACTGGGGGGTCTGTACTGGGGGGGTATCTGCACTGGGGGGTCTGTACTGTCTGTCTTTTGGGGTGTCTGCACTGGGGGGGTGTCTGCACTGGGGGGTCTGTACTGGGGGTCTGCACTGAGGGGGGAAATCTGTACTGCTGGGGGGCCTGCCCTGGGGGGGATCTCCACTGAGGGGGGGTCTGCACTGAGGGGGGATATCTGTACTGCTGGGGGGCCTGTCCTGGGGGTGTCTGTACTGAGGGGGGTCTACTCTAAGGGAGGTCTGCACTGAGGGGAATGTCTGTACTGAGGGGGGGCGTCTGTACTGCTGGGGGGTCTGCACTGAGGGGGGTTTCTGTAATGCTGGGGGGGGGGTCTGCACTGATAGGGGTATCTGTACTGCTGGTGGGGTCTGCACCGAGGGGGGATATCTGTACTGCTGGGGGGCCTGTCCTGGGGGTGTCTGCACTGGGGGGTCTGTACTGGGGGGGATATCTGCACTGGGGGGTCTGTACTGTCTGTCTTTTGGGGTGTCTGCACTGGGGGGGTGTCTGCACTGGGGGGGTGTCTGCACTGGGGGGGGTCTGCACTGAGGGGGGGAATCTGTACTGCTGGGGGGCCTGCCCTGGGGGGGATCTGCACTGGGGGGGGTCTGCACTGAGGGGGGATATCTGTACTGCTGTGGGGCCTGTCCTGGGGGTGTCTGTACTGAGGGGGGTCTACACTAAGGGAGGGGTGTCTGTACTGCTGGGGGGGTCTGCACTGGGAGGTCTGCACTGAGGGGAATGTCTGTACTGAGGGGGGGCGTCTGTACTGCTGGGGGGTCTGCACTGAGGGGGGTTTCTGTAATGCTGGGGGGGGGGGGTCTGCACTGATAGGGGTATCTGTACTGCTGGTGGGGTCTGCACCGAGGGGGGATATCTGTACTGCTGGGGGGCCTGTCCTGGGGGTGTCTGCACTGGGGGGTCTGTACTGGGGGGGATATCTGCACTGGGGGGTCTGTACTGTCTGTCTTTTGGGGTGTCTGCACTGGGGGGGTGTCTGCACTGGGGGGTCTGCACTGAGGGGGGAATCTGTACTGCTGGGGGGCCTGCCCTGGGGGGGATCTGCACTGGGGGGGGGGGTCTGCACTGAGGGGGGATATCTGTACTGCTGGGGGGCCTGTCCTGGGGGTGTCTGTACTGAGGGGGGTCTACACTAAGGGAGGGGTGTCTGTACTGCTGGGGGGTCTGCACTGGGAGGTCTGCACTGAGGGGAATGTCTGTACTGAGGGGGGTGTCTGTACTGCTGGGGGGTCTGCACTGAGGGGGGTTTCTGTAATGCTGGGGGGGGGGGGGGGGGGGTCTGCACTGATAGGGGTATCTGTACTGCTGGTGGGGTCTGCACTGAGGGGGGTGTCTGTAATGCTGGGGGGGGTCTGCACTGGGAGGGGTATCTGTACTGGGGGGTCTGCACTGAGGGGGGAAATCTGTACTGCTGGGGGGCCTGCACTGGGGGGGTCTGCACTGAGGGGGGTATCTGTACTGCTGGTGGGGTCTGCACTGAGGGGGGTGTCTGTAATGCTGGGGGGGGTCTGCACTGGGAGGGGTATCTGTACTGCTGGGGGGTGACTGCACTAAGGGGGGGGGGGGGGGTGTCTGTACTGATGGAGGGGTCTGCACTGAAGGGGTGTCTGTACTGAGGGAGGAGGTTTATACTAAGGGAGGGGGGTCTATATTGATGGAGGGTGGTCTGTAATTAGTGTGGGGGTCTGTACTGAGGGAGGGGGATCTATACTGCGGGAGGGGGGTCTGTAGTTAGTGGAGGGGGTCTGTACTGAGGGGGGACTATAGTTGGTGGAGGGCCTGGTAGTGTTGCCATTTGCGACAGGGGGTTGACACTTGCAATAAGTGGGTTGAGGGGGGCTTTGCACTACAGCTATTACAGCTATTTGGTGAAAAGTTAAAAAAGAATGCAGCCACATCTAAGGACTGTACGCTACCATTTATTACAATTTTGTTGTTGGGTTATTTTCCTTTTGTTGTTGGGTTAGTTATCCTTTATGTGCAAAAAATAAAAGATGAACTACACTTGCCCCTCTGCTACACATGTTTAACCTACCTCCGAGAACAAACAAAGCTGAAACATTCACCTGCCCAATATTTTGCAGTACAATCACTGCAAAGACTTTTTGGAAACTTTTGTAGTTTATTGCCACTACTATTTCTCTTCATGTGTTTTGCACTTTACATTGCCAGAAACACATAACTTCTTCCTGGACTGCTTGCTGTATATCCAAGTGTCACTAACACACATAGAGCAGCAACTATGACTAGGGACTGTACAGGCCTCTCGGGGGCCACTACACACCATATTAACTAATGCAGCAGAAATTACCAAATTGAGTTCTGGAATCATACATTTCTTTTCTCCCACTTTTTCTACACAGATATACTCACTCCTACCAACAGACATATACAATGGAAGTAGCAGAAAAACTCTGGATAGCCGCACACCGGAAAAAGATAAAATCCTGTGTTGTTTATTGATAGCTGCTATGATTAACCACTGATTCTAGTGCAAAACGCGGCAGATTTGTACCCCCTTTTTTCCTTTGCTGTGGACCATTAGATGTGATCCTTGATTTTCAATAAACAACACAGGATTTTATCTTTTTCCGGTGTGCGACTATCCAGAGTTTTTCTGCTACTTCCTGCCTATTGTGTTATTAGCCAGCACCTGGGGCTCCTTGATAGGAGAAACAGCATTCGCCCTGAAGGGCTATCCTGGAGCGGTGGTTCCCTTTCTCTATCTAGACATATACAGTGCCTTGAAAACATATTCATACCCCTTGACATTTTCCACATTTTGTCATGTTACAACCAAAAACTTAAATGTATTTTTTGGGGATTTTATGTAATGGACTAACACAAAGTGGTACTTAAGTGGGAAGTGGAAGAAAAATGATAAATGGTTTTACAAAATTTTTCAGCCTCTTTAAGGGCTCTTTCACACGGACGGTCCGTATGTCCGTTTTTCATCCTTCCGTTTTCCAATGCAAAACGGACATACATGTATCCCTATGGGATAGCGGGTGTCAGCGGATGTCATCCGCTAACACCCGATCTCGTCCGTCTCCGCTATGGTCCGTTTCTGTAGACGGAGGAAAACCCTATTTTTCCATCTGTTTGCAGAGCGGATGACGACGGACTCTACGGTCCGTCGTCACCCGATCTCCCATAGGGGAGAGCGGCGCTCTGACAGGTCCGTCCCTGCAGTGTGCAGAGACGGACCTGTCATCTGCCTGCTCAGTGGAGATCGCTCCGGCGATCCCCGCTGAGCAAGCGAATATCCACGGGGCGGATCTGCACTGATCCGCCCAGTGTGAAAGAGCTCTTACTCTGATACCCCTACTTAAAATCTAGTGGAACCAATTGCCTTTAGAAGTTACCTAATTAGTAAATAGAGTCCACCTGTGTGTAATTTAATCTCAGTATAAATACAGCCATTCGGGGGAGCCCTCAAAGGGTTTGTTAGAGAACCTTAGTAAACAAACAGCATCCTGATGGCCAAGGAACACACCAGACAGGTCAGGGATAAAGTTGTGGAGAAGTTTAAAGCAGGGTTAGGTTATAAAAAAATATCCCAAGCTTTGAACATCTCACGGAGCACTTTTCAATCCATCATATGAAAATGGAAAGAGTATGGCACAATGGCAAACCTACCAAGACATGGCCGTCCACCTAAACTGACAGGCTGGGCAAGGAGAGCGTTAATCAGAGAAGCAGCAAAGGGGCCCATGGTAACTCAGGGGGAGCTGCAGAGATCCACAGCTCAGGTGGGACAATCTGTCCACAGGAGAACTATTAGTCATGCACTCCACAAATCTGCCCTTTATGGAAGAGTGGCAAGAAAGTCATTGTTAAAAGTAAGCTATAAGAAGTCCCATTTGCAGTTTGCGAGAAGCCATGTGGGGGACACAGCAAACATGTGGAAGAAGGTGCTCTGGTCAGATGAGATCAAAATGTAACTTTTTGGCCTAAAAGCAAAACGCGTGGCGGAAAACTAACACTGCATATCACCCTGAACACACCATCAGTAGGGACAGGGAAGCCGGTCAGAGTTGATGGGAAGATGGAGCCAAATACAGGGCAATCTTAGAAGAAAACCTGTTAGAGTCTGCAAAAGACTTGAGACAGGGGTGTAGGTTCACATTTCAGCAGGACAACGACCCTAAACATACAGCCAGAGCTACAATGGAATGGCTTAGATCAAAGCATATTCATGTGTTAGAATGGCCCAGTCAATGTCCAGACCTAAATCCAATTGAAAATCTGTGGCAAGACTTGAAAATTGCTGTTTACAGATGCTCTCCATCCAGAGCTTAAACTATTTTGCAAAGGAGAATGGCCAAGAATCTCTCTCTAGATGTGCAAAGGTGGTAGAGACATACCCAAAAAGACTTGTAGCTGTAATTGCAGAAAAAGGTGGTTCTACAAAGTATTGACTCAGGGGGGCTGAATACAAATGCACGCCACACTTTTCACATATTTATTTGTAAAAACATTTGAAAACCATTTATCATTTTCTTTACCACTTCACAATTATGTGCCACTTTCTGTTGGTCTATCATATAAAATCCCAATAAAAATACATTTGTAGCGGTTGTCTCTCAGACCACCCATGTCCCATATCTCCCACCGGCCATGCCGATACATATATAGGCAGGCTGGCAGGGGCACACACACACCACTCAGCAGCTGTGAGCAGCTGCGGGGGATTTAACCCCCTCTCCTCTCACTGTGCAGTGAGTGAGAGACAACACAGACACAGCAGCTCATTCTGCTCCCTCCCCTGCTTCCTCATTGGCAGGGGGAGGGAACCAATGGGACTCCAGCACAGGAGGAACAAAGCACCATGGGACATGTAGTTCCCAACACTAACGGCCCCATAGCAGTTCCTGGTGACAAAAACGACACAGACCAGCTGCCCTCAGGAAAAAAGAAGGAAGGGACACCAGGGGCTGACTTGGAGTTAGGGAGAGACTATAAGGCAAGGATAAGACTGGAAGCTGGTGAGGGTGCTGCCATCCAGAGTCAGTGTGCCTGTTGCTGCCACAGTTCCACGGCCGTTTACAGACATCCCACCAGAAAGGGACCCCGGTTGCACCTTCAGGTGCATTCCTGAGACGTGAGATGTTCCAGCTGAGGGGTAGCCAATCTGGCTTTCTGAAGAGTCTGCTTGCCAGGACATCTCCTTTTTGGGCCCTGGGTCATGGATTGGTGAGCGGGCACTTACCCACCTTAAAGAAAATGCATGCAGACAACGTTGCCTTAACTGTGCCCACACTTGTAGCAACACTTACACCCTGCTGAGCAGTCACAGTATCCATCTTGCTTACCAGGATATTACCAGCACACTGTACATCACTTTGCCTGCCAGGATACCTTTAAATACACTTTACTCATGCCAAACAGGACACCAAATGCACCAACGCAAGGTTAGCAGAAGTTATTGGACATTTCCAGTGCGAGGACCTTGTTCTGTTTTTCTTCATTTAGCAGTAACTCAGTGCAAATAGTTATACTCACTAAGGTGGAACTCTAACTTTAAGCTTAATTTTGATAATTCACTTTATTGCCTGTTGTATCACGTGTTTACCCTCTGGGTCTGTGGTCTCAGGATTTTAGGGAAACAGACCGACTGTCATCTAGTCAGTCCTGTCTCCTTTCATGCCTGAGTACATAGACCACATTAGAGCCATTTAAGCCGTTTAACTGTGCTATTTGAAATCTGCATATAGTGCTGATTTTCACTGTTTTATAGAACTAAGTTTAGCTATCTCTAACTACTGGGTGGCCTTCTTATTGTAAACACATTTTCTGGTTCACCATAGTTTGTGTCTTTCATTGGTGATGTTTGCACTAACATTATTGTCAGGTGTGCCAGAGGGGCTGAGACTTGTGGTTGAGAGGCAGAGCACAGAACCAAATATACTTAAGCGGCTCCTCCGGGGGTAGCGCTACACATTTTTGGTTGACATGACAAAATGTGGAAAATTTCAAGGGACTGTAATCACTGCTTGTTCTCTCCTCCATCTTGTGTGTAAGGTGAAGGTCATTCTTTCCTTATTACACTTCATAGTCCTGGGGGCACGAAACAGGGGAATGCCTAATAAGTATCCTCAAACAAATTACCTATGGGCTAATCAGCAGTGAGGCAAGAACATTGTTGTTAGACTGTGCTTGGGGATACGGAAGACTCCAGCCTTGCCTTCCTTTTAATTAGTTGCTTGGTGACATTACCACATAATGAAATACCACTAGGCAAATGCTCAACATTACTGCAACAGGGTAGAATGTACGTGCCTATCGGATTTCATCCATTTCTGGCTGATTAAAGATGTGTCACCTATGGAGTCTCTACAGAGAATTGTCCAATTTCACTAAGAAGGACAACTTTAGCTTGCCATCTGACTAATCTTCAGCTTACAATGTCTTACTGAGAGGAGAGATATGGTGGAGAACTAACTGGGTTGTCATTTTAATTGTGGAGACAGCATTACTGAAGGTGCACTTTAGAATGAGATTTCCCTACTTTTTACAGAGGTGCCAACAGTAACCATGATGATGATAGTGATGAAGTATTACAATTGTGGGGGATAGACTGATGCAACAGTGGCCTCACACTCATGTATGCAACAGAATATCATGCTTTGTTTGTATGTATGCACTTTGACTCATCAAATTTAATAGCAATGACCGCTAAATCACTATGATTTTGAAGCCTTTGCTAAAAAAGCACAATGGAAGAGTTTGGCAAGGCTACTGTAATTCATTTTTGAAGCTGTGCTCAGCTAGTAGCAACAGTGGGGCGGCACAGTGGTGTAGTGGTTAGCACTCTCACCTAGCAGTAAGAAGGGTCACTGGTTCGAATCCCAACCACGACACTCCCTGCCTGGAGTTTGCATGTTCTCCCTGTGCCTGCGTGGGTTTCCTCCGGGTACTCCAGTTTCCTCCCACAATCCAAAGACATGCAGGTAGGTTAATTGGCATCTGTCCAAAAAATTGGCCCTAGTATATGAATGGGGACCTTGGATTCTGGGCTCCTTGAGGGTAGGGACTGATGTGAGTGTGCAATGTACAGGGATGGGGACAATTGTAGACACTCGCTCAGGTTGAACTGGATGGACTGATGTCTTTATTCAACCTTACTAACTATGAAACTATGAAACTATGAAACATAAGCAAATAATTATGAGAAATCTCTTCCAGTAAATTAAATGTCACCACATCCCCCATCTGCCAGCACAGGCAAACATAAAAGCTCAGATAGCTGCTGCACCTTGCTGTGACACTTAACAGAAGCTGTAAGCAGTATCAACATAAATTAGTGGACTTGAGGTGCTAAGTCTTGACCACATAGATTGGATCTTGGTACCTGCTTGAATGGTTCCAAGAGACTAGACAGGAGGATGTTTTGCCATAAGTAGTATGTGTTAAAGTGGAATAAAATGCATTTTATTTTAAATAAATGGGCCCTCAGGTGGTTTATTTTACAATACACCGCATATTACCATATTGTGACAGCATTCCTGTCAAGGGATGCCCTCTGATGATGCGCTGTCAGCGCTCCCTATGGCTAGGATATGCCATCTTCTCCTGGTCTTCCTTCCGGGTTCCGTTGATGTGTGATGACCTCACTACTGCGCACATGCACAGGAGTCACATCATTATGGCACAGAGCTGTGCCTTTATTCGATTCCACAGTGAAAAAAATAAAAAGCAAGCACCGCGCTCAAATATCTAAAAAAAGCAAAAATACTAATGGTAATAACAGATGTAAATGAAAACCTAGCAGCAGCTAAAAAATGTGATATATGCACAACCCAAATAGAAATAACAGAAAAAAGCTGCGCTATGTGCTTGACTACTAATAAAGCATACAAGTGAAAAAAAAAAATTGATATTATAGCAATAAAGTTCAGTGAAGTCCATATAAAAAAAATCCAATGGTGAATAGGTGACTTATATAAAATAGTGACGTGAAATCCAATAGTAGATAGGTGACTTGTGTGAAATAATGACACCAACACTGTGATCCACCACCACACGGATATTGTGCTTACCAGAAGGCAAGCTATAAGGAGCCTGTAGGATTATAATATCCTGATGTTGAATCAGCAGCGAGAACTCCACACAGCCAACTCCACACATCACCTCCATAGTGATCAATATCGTTGTGTTCTTAGGATGGATCAACCTGGATATACTCTTGGGGTGGATCAAACTGGATGACTCCTTCCCTTAGCTCTACCACAGAGAATCTCAAGAAGTCCCAGAACAGGAGACCACAAATCAAATTTTTGTAAAGAAACTGTATGTTTGGGGGTTCTAAGCAATTCTCCAGTGTCAAGCAGTGATTGGTGTAATTTCCAAGTCATTTACACAGGAGCTTCCTGTCTTAGTAGCCCCAGTCCTGTCCTGTCTGGCATCGATGTCATCAGGAAGCGTGATTTGTGGTCTCCGGTTCTGGGACTTTTCGAGATTCTCTGTGATAGAGCTGAGCAAGGAGTCATCCAGTTTGATCCACCCCAAGAGTATATCCAGGTTGATCCAGCCTAAGAACACCGCCCGATATTGATCACTATGGAGTTGGTGTGTGGAGTTCTCGCTGCTGATTCAACATCAGGATATCATAATCCTACAGGCTCCTTATAGCTTGCCTTCTGGTTAGCACAATATCCATGTGGTGGTGGATCACAGTGTTGGTGTCATTATTTCACACAAGTCACCTATCTACTATTGGATTTCACGTCACTATTTTTTATAAGTCACCTATTCACCATTGGATTTTTTTATATGGACTTCACTGAACTTTATTGCTATAATATAAAAAAAAATTTTCACTTGCATGCTTTATTAGTAGTCAAGCACACAGCGCAGCTTTTTTCTGTTATTTTTATTCAATTCCGCTTTAGGTTTTGCATAAGTGACAACTTTTAGTCAACGTTTTTAATAATAAGTAGATTGAATAATACCTCTAGCTTAGAATCACGTTTCGTAATCTACCAGACGTTACTGACATCCTCTATGCTCAAATCTCAAAAATCCACGATCTGTTATATCATTAGTGCTAGTGCTAGTGCTACCTTGATATGGCTTCTCCAAAGGAAAGAAGAAGTAATTTTTCAACATCAGCTTATTACAAGGGCCTAATGACCCTAGTATAAACTGGGAAAAAAAAATAAAAAAAAAAATATATAATTTAGTATCACCAGTAACACCAGCAGCAATATATGTTATCATTTATCAAATACAATGTATCTACCTCATTCCCCAATACAATCTACCAATTTCACGCTTATTGGTATTTTTCAGAATAGAACCATATGGTCATCTCATCGCTTTATATATATTTATCTACCTATTGTTTGAAGATATTAGCTATCGGATTGCTCCCCCAGGACACATGGCACGTAATTTCCTGAGGGCTCCTTTGTAGATGTAAGTGGCCCTCAATACATGTCTCTTTACCTAATTGGGTGGTATGTCCAAATTAATGTGTTGCACTCCCACCTAATCAAAATGCAAATAATGTTTGTGTTTTTCTCTGTTTTTGAACAGGATCTCTGTTTTAAGTCAAGAATGTAAGGTCCTGAGGAAGCAAAGATGTGAAACGCATCGACCTCTTGACATTGTACTAACAGAGATCTATAACCTAATAATGACCGATCAAATCAATAAGAGGTCATATTGATTAGAGCCATACAATTTAAACTGATTTTGATGGTAACATTTTTTTCAAATAATGTGTAATAAATACTATTCTGTTTTCTGTCCTTCACTGGTACCGTTAAAGTCTGTCACATCAGTCCTATCTTTTAATGTGCTCTGTACCAGTGCATATTCATAATTAGCATTATTAGGTTAATTAAGTTATTATACTTCTATGAATTTAAAAGAGTGAGATTACTTAGGATCGAAAAAACCTTTCACCAGCACCAAGTATCCTGGTTATGGAATAAAAGGGACTGTCCATCTTATGACTACAGCACCCAACATTCACATCAGCTGCTTATGTTTATATGCTGAGCCATTGACATATGGTTTTTCAGGTTCTTTTGGAACTCTAAACTACTATATTAGCAGTACTATTATTATATTACTTTATTCAAATAGGACTCTCTTTACTCCACAGCAGAAACATTATTTTCATTACCATTACTTTAACCTTTAAATGCAAATATGCGCCATGCTCATAAGAGGTTGATAATTACTATGAACAAAAAAGTAAATAACTTCAAGTTTTTCATTTCTTTGCACATTTTCCGAGGTCCTCTGTCATTTTGTGTCTTGACATGACAAATTAAGGTGTATGTTGTCAAAAGAAAAAAATTCAAGCTTAACTTGTTTCAACATACTTTGTCTGCTTCTAGATCAGTTTTGGAGCAGCAGCGTGTTAATTATTATTGTTTGGACATATTTTAGTCTGGCATTCTCATAAGCATATTGCAGAGTTGTTAGGAGTTGTAGATGTTGAGGACCTCTGAAATAATGCATTCTCCTGTCAAATTCCCAAACCCCGATCTTATCATTGAGTTTGAAGGCTGAAATAAATTGTTTACATGTTTTAAACTTTGGTAGAGTAAAGCAATGAGATATTTTGTCTTCACAGCTCCTGTGTCTTTTGTATGTGTATGTACATGCAAGCAATTCGTAATCTCATGAAAACAAAAATCCACTAAGCATAATGTGCACCTAACTGGCCACATAACGTAATTCAATACCAATCTGGATTTGAAAAAACAAAACAAAAAACAGTCCTTCTTGCTTATGAAAAAACCCATGCCAAATCCAGACACAGACACCAGCAGCATCCATAATCTAGGTTAGTCTGATTGTAAATCTACAGCAGGTAGACAGGCCAAATGCTATTGTATGTAAAATTAGGATTTTAGGCTAAAATCCTTATTTATATTTGGTTAAATATGCAGGTAGCTTGCTTAATGATGGTGAATCATTAATAAAACCAATGACTGTCCACTTTAAAATGCATTCAATGACAGCAAATGTTATAATTGTCATATTATGAACACCACCAATGTTACTGAGACCTTGGTTTCCCATTTGTTGGGTAACCCTCAATCGAAGCCATGACAATGAAAAGAAATGAACACTTGAGTAAATGTGTATATAAGTTTGGCTACTTTCGTTTCCTCAGCCAAACATAGCTGAATAATAGCTAAATTGCGCTGTTCAATAACAGGCCAGTGAAGCCTACTAGGGCAAAAGTTATTGCAAAATGGCAGCAGGGGCCTACACTGTAGCTATTCAGTAACTGAAAACAGAGACCTGTATTATTGTAACCTCAGGCTCAATATTGGGATGCAAACTACTAGATTTGCTGCTGTAGCAGGGGAACAGGGAAGCTGTGTTGGCACAGAAACTGTTGGTAAGAGATCACCTGTTGGTGGTGCCCCAGTGTCAGTGAATGCCCCATATAGTCCAGTCAACGTGTGATCCAGGCATGTAAGTAGACTTATCAATAGTGTAGGTGCATCCATAAGGCCTCTCTCCAGCCAACCCTCTATCACCAATAGATAGAGTCATGCATTGCATGACTTTATCTATGGCCACCGCTGCCACCCCTTATTCAGGCGCTGGCCCCTTTTCGGGCCATAGGCTCTAATAGGTGTCAAAAAAGGTGACCTGTGAGCGCCATGCTGGGCGCTCACAGGTCACTCAGCTGTGTTAGAAAAGCGAATGAATATTCGACTTCCTAACACTAAATCGCCTGTCCGCCAATCAGGTGCTCGGATCTGTAACCTGTCACCTGATTGGCTGAAATGACAGGCGCTGTGATTGGACGCCTATTAGGTGTCCAATCATAACAGAGGATGGGAAGAGGGGATGGGAGAAGACATCGAGGAGTTGTCCCACCGTAAACCGAGACAGGATAAGTACAGACGGCGGGCGGGGGGCTCACTGGCAGAATTTTATATGTCACAGTGGCTGCATTTGATGGGGCACAGTGAGGCTGCATTTGATGGGGCACAGTGAGGCTGCATTTGATGGGGCACAGTGAGGCTGCATTCAATGCTGCACAGTGGCTGCATTCGATGCTGCACAGTGGCTGCATTTGATGGGGCACAGTGGCTGCGTTTGGGCACAGTGACTGCGTTTGATGGCACAGTAGCGGCAATTGATGGGCACAGTGGCTGCGTTTGATGGTACAGTGGCGGCAATTGATGGGCACAGTGGCTGCGTTTGATGGCACAGTGGCTGCGTTTGATGGCACAGTGGCTGCGATTGATGGTACAGTGAGGCTGCAATTGATTGGGTTTTTTCAGAATTTTTCAGGAAACCCCCCCAAAACTTTTGAGCACCAGCTGCCACTGCTTGTCAACTGATGTTTCAGTTCATTGCCTTGCCAATAGGTCATATAACAGGATGGGTAATCAACCACAGGATCTGACACAGAGTAACTGTAAGTTGCAGTTTACTAAGCAAATGTAAATTTAGACTCAATAATGCAAAACATGCATGACAGAATGGCAAAGAGCATGCATAATTGGCCTTGGGGCTCAATCAGTGTAACATGTGGCTGCATAGCAGTCTCTTTAAGGCTCTATAACAACAGAGAGTCTAGCTGAGAATTAGTATTTTAATCGGGGGCGGCCCGTCCATTAAGGGCGCACAGGCACCGCAACCCCCTCTGTCACACCACCCCCCTCTATGAATAATGGATAGATTCATGCATTGCAGGCGTCTGGCCCCTTTTCGAATTCCGTGCGCCTGAATTACAGTGACGGGGTGTTTTTTAAAGCACCCGATTAGAGCCATAGGCTCTAATAGGCTTCAAAAAAGGTGATCTCAGAACGCAGAGCATTGCACTCGGAGTCCACCCATATGTGTAAAGCCCCATACACACGGTCGGACTTTTTCATGGATTCTGTCCGATCGGACAATGTTGTTGAAAAATCAGACCGTGTGTATGCACCATCGGACAGTGTTAGTCGGTTTGTCCGACGGACAAAGTCTTATCTCCTGCTGGAAAGATTTGCCGTCAACCCGGTCCGATCACACCAAACCCGATCGTGTGTACGGTTGTCCGACCGGACAAAGTGCTACGCATGCTCAGATCACATTACAAGACCAAAGCTATTGGCTACTAGCCTCTACGTAGTCCCGTCGTACGCAACAAACGTCACCATGTTCAGAATGATCGGATTTTCCGACAACTTTGTCCGACCGTGTGTATGCAAAACCAACATCGGACAAAGTACGACGGACATGATCCGACGGACCTGGTCCGCGGATTGTCCGACCGTGTGTATGGGGCTTTAGAAAAGCAGATTTATATTTGCTTTTCTAACACTGAACCGCCTCTCCATTAATCAGGAAGCGCGGTTTTAATACCCATCACCTGATTGGCTGAAGGCACAGGCGCCCCTATTGGAGGCCTAGCAGAACGGAAGAAGAGAGGAGGGGGAAGCATGGAGGACGCCGTCACCGGCTGCCTGACCTGCCACTAAGATGGGGTAAGTGCCGGGCAGACAGAGGGTGAACAGGGGCCACAGTGGCGGCATTTGATGGGCAGAAGAGGCGGCATTTGATTGGCAGAAGTGGCTGCATATGATGGCCACAAGTGGCTGCATATGATGGCCACAAGTGGCTGCATATGATGGGCACAGGTGGCGGCATATGATGGGCACAAGTGGCTGAATTTGATACCATGCAACTCTCAGAACTCTATGTACCCCCTCTCAGCACAAATCATCACCACCCCAATCCCCGTCTTATTACAAATCCTCTCTCCCACAAATTCCCTCTCCTAGCACCAATCCCCACCCCCAAATTCCACCTTACCAACACAAATCCTCTACCCCCATCCCCCTCCTAGCACTAATCCTCTCACCCCCTCAGAACCCTCCCCCCCAACACAAATCCACTCACTCCCCAGCACAAACCTCCCCCCAATTAACTGCTCCCAGCATAACCCATCTACAAATCCCCATACCCTTCAAATTTCACCTGCTCAGAACAAATCATCGCCCTTAATCCCCCTCCTAGCAATAACCCTCTCCCAACCCCTTTCCCAGCACAACCCCTCCAACAAAAATCCTCTCTGACCCTACAATTTCAACTCCTCAGCGCACATTACCCCCCATTCACCCTCATAGGAGTTATATCCATTATTGCCCAGCACTAATCTTGGTCACCCCTAAAGTCAGTCTGCCCCCAGCCCCAGTAGCATTCCCCTCCCAAACTTACAGACCTTAGAAAAAGAGCAGCAAGGGAGATGTTTTTCCTCTCAGGCTTCTCCCTACGTGTGTCATGTGAAACATCAGAGCTTTGGAGGAGCATGGGTAAAGCTTCTGCAGTGGTTCAACAAACTCTTAATAAGTATTTACACTGCACCCATGAGATCACTACATTGGGGAACTGGGACACCCAGAAGGAGATGTGGTGCACATACTCTGTGCCTGGTGCTAGCAATGATACTGTTCTTGGGTCTTCCATAAAATCAGTGCGCTATTAGGTGCCTGCTCTATAGATTTTCTCTTACTATGTGTATGCAACCCTTGATTTACACACACACACACACACACATATATATATATATATATATATATATATATATATATATATATATATATATACATACATACAATATCTCACAAAAGTGAGTACACCCCTCACGTTGACACTTTGCTACAATGTAAAGTAGTGAGTATACAGCTTGTATAGCAGTGTAAATTTGCCGTCCCCTCAAAATAACTCATACAGCCATTAATGTCTAAGCCACTGGCAACAAAAGTGAGTACACCCCTAAGTGAAAATGTCCAAATTGGGCCCAAAGTGTCAATATTTTGTGTGGCCACCATTATTTTCCAGCACTGCCTTAACCCTCTTGGGCATGGAGTTCACCAGAGCTTCACCACTGGAGTCCTCTTCCTCTTCTCCATGAAGACATCACGGAGCTGGTGGATGTTAGAGACCTTGCCCTCCTCTACCTTCCATTTGAGGATGCCCCACAGATGCTCAATGGGGTTTAGGTCTGGAGACATGCTTGGCCAGTCCATCAGCTTTACTCTCAGCTTCTTTAGCAAGGCAGTGGTCATCTTGGGGGTCATTATCATATTGGAATGGAGACTGCGGCCCAGTCTCCGTAGGGAGGGGATCATGCTCTGCTTCAGTATGTCACAGAGCATGTTGGCATTCATTGTTCCCTTAATGAACTGTAGCTCCACAGTGCCAGCAGCACTCATACAGCCCCAGACCATGACACTCCCACCACCATGCATGACTGTAGGCAAGACACACTTGTCTTTGTACTCCTTACCTGGTTGCCACCACACACGCTTGACACCATCTGAAACAAATACGTTTATCTTGGTCTCATCAGACCACAGGACATGGTTCCAGTAATCTAAACAGTTTGAAGGCTTTCTTGTGCATCATCTTTAGAAGAGGCTTCCTTCTGGGACAACAGCTATGCAGACCAATTTGATGCAGTATGCAGCGTATGGTCTGAGCACTGACAGGCTGACCCCCCCACCCCTTTCAACCTCTGCAGCAATGCTTGCAGCACTCATACGTCTATTTGCCAAAGACAACCCCTGGATATAACGCTGAGCATGTGTACTCAGCTTCTTTGGTCGACCATGGCGAGGCCTGTTCTGAGTGGAACTTGTCCTGTTAAACCTCCAGTGACCAGTATAAGAGAGTGAGAGCGAAAATACCAAATTTAACAAGCCTGCTCCCCATTCACACCTGAGACCTTGTAACACTAACAAGCTACATGACATCATGGAGGGAAAATGGTTAATTGGGCCCAATTTGGACATTTTCACTTAGGGGTGTACTCACTTTTGTTGCCAGCGGTTTAGACGTTATTGGCTGTTATACTGTTATACAAGCTGTACACTCACTACTTTACATTGTAGCAAAGTGTAATTTCTTCAGTATTGTCACAAGAAGAGATATAATAAAATATTTCCAAAAATGTGAAGGGTGTACTCACTTTTGTGAGATACTGTATATTATAGATATGGGGCCTTGACTTTTTTTTACAAGTAGATATTAATTCCTTTACTTTCTGATATCAAACCATGTTCCTCTTGTTCCCTCTCACACTCCCAAACAAGTTTCAAATGCCAGAACTTAAAAGGGTAGTAGAAGCTCTGACATATGTCATTTAACTGTCAGGGAATGGGGCATCAGGGATGTGCATTTGTAAAGAAGTTAAAGTTCCTTGTACAGCTATATTGCGGTATAGCAATTAGAAATCCAACTGGTCAAGTGTATTTCCAAGATACATGGATGCTGCTGACATGCAGTCAACATTATGGGGAAGTACAATTCATAAATCATTTGAATGAAAATACAATTAGACTCTTTCAAACTGCCTTTTATAGTCTGGCATTGTTCTATTGAATCAAAATATGTTTTTAAGGTGACAATATGCCATCCCCATTAAACTTGTAGAGCATCCTCACATGATAACTGTATTCATGCATGACAGGCATTTTGACATGTAGCATTCTTGCTCTGAAGGGAATGTACAAGTCATTTGGCTAAGAAAATAAAATATTTGCACATAGATTGCAATTTGTCACAACATTACAGTAATGTCTCTAAGTACAGGGCTAAAAAATGTTGTCCTTTATGGGATTAACCAGATTAAGTTAGTTACAAATTAGGAAAACATTGTGTTTGTTCTGTCAAAGCATACTCACTGTGTGCAAACATAGAGGAAACATGAAAGAGACATATTGTATATATGTGACACGATCAACTGATTCCACTGAACTGAATGTATCAGAGTAAGATACATGTATTTTTTGAAGTTTGGTTGGTAAGGATGGGCCTCTATGAAGCTGGAATCAGGAGGTGGAAAGATTGCTATTGCACAGACCTAGTGTTACGTTTTATGGGATTTTGTGTGTTTTAGTTAGTGTTATTTTAGTAACTAATCTGCTCTGTACATAGTGTTAATCTACAAATGTTTACATTTTTAATACTGTTTAAAGAAAAGAAACATGTAAAATTGTGAAAGTGGTATAGAAAATTATTTTACAGTACAACAAGCAACATTTTTTTTTTTTTAGTTTTGGATAAAGTGGGGAGGGATTAGAACACCTATTAGGTTTTTATAGCTGCCTATGCCCCTGTTAGGGAGATCCACTCTCTCTATTTGTTCTGTTTACTATTATCATTGAAAATTAAAGTAAAAGACAATACCAACTTTTTGGTTGTGCCTAAAAATGTAATAGTGGGGAAAATTCCAATGGAAACACCAGTTCTGGTGACCTGGGGGTCCCCAAGGAATTGTCTTCATTTGCAGGGATTTCATCTCACTATTTGTTCTGTTTATTATTATCATTGAAAATGTGAGTAAAAGAAAATCCCAAGTATTAGGTTGGAAAAGGGAAAAAGTATCCTCATAGTGTGGTACTATGGATACTAAACGGATAATAACGTGCCACGTCCTGAAACTAATAGTCAAAGAAGAAAGGGGAGGGACTTTGGACTTTTTAGGCACCAACAATGTTGGTGCCTAAAAAGTCCAAAGTCCCTCCCCTTTCTTCTTTGACCCAAGTATTAGGTTGTCCCCAGAAATGTAATAAAGGGGAAATCTTCCAATGGGGACACTAGTTCTGTGACCTAGGGGTCCCCAAGGATTTCCCTTTATTTGCAGGGATTTCCTCTCACTTCCTGTTTTGGCAGGAAGTGAAGGGAAATCTTCCCAAAGATGGCAAAAAATAAATGGACAAAATAAATACTCTGACCAAAATGAAAAAAAAAAAGTTTTGCCTCTGGTTGTACTTTAAGTTAAACCCTGCAATAATAACCCATAATACAGTATGTGCCATCTAAAAATATACTTTAGTTTCCTTTTAGGATTTATGGTCTAATTGTGACCAATCGTGCCCTCTTAGAAGTAATACAATTTCTGATGAATTATCTTCTAGTGCTATTAAATGCTGCAGCAGCAGCTGGAGTCCTATCGTCCAAATCTCACATCCTCTTCCCTCTGTAACTCTAGATCCAATAGACACAGTCCATCCTACCCAGACCCAGATCATCTACAACACAGATGTCAAACACAAGGCCCGCGGGCCAAATCCGGCCCTCCAGGCCATTTCATGTGGCCCTCGCACCTCTCCTGCAGCTGCAGGAGAGCTCCAACCCTCCAGACCCCTGCTTTCAAGCAATGCATCCAGCTTCTTTCCAGCAGCAGCATAAGGAAAGGGGGTGCACTGTGATGTTAGGGAGAGTAGGGGACCCAACTTCTGATGGTGGGGTTGCTCTTGACATTTAATGTAAGGGGAGGGGATGCACTGGACATCTAATGTTACAGATACAACTGGCCCTTTTGAGGACAATCATAATGCTGATGCGGCCCACAATGAAATTGAGTTTGACACCCCTGATCTACAAGGTAAGCTTGTGACACCTTTAGGGTCAGTCTATCTTTTTAAAAAAGGCCAAAAATTCAACGTTTTGTCTTGTAGCAAATTGGTGGTATGGCCAAAATGTGCATGGTAACGAGCACGGTGTAACAAAACATGTATATTGAATATTGTTTCATCCTTCCTTTTACTGTTGCTTATTTTACCTTTACAGAAAAACATTCTAGAGATGCAGATATGAATACCAGGTAAGTGAATTATTTTGACTAAGGTGCTACATTCATGTAATAGTTACGTGGATGCTTTTATCATTAGTAGAAATAGTCTCAGCAGTGAAATATGTAGATAAGAGGCAGAGCCATTTGTAGATAGAGAACACAGCAAGCCAAGCTGAAAGGTGAACAGTCGGGCACATCAGGAATACACCTGTGCAGACATATCAGAGACGCCAGGACAGAAGCCAGTTTATAAACATTTTCTGTGCGCATCCTGTAACCTGTTCACCTGAAAGTATATTTAAATTGTGTTGACAGATACATTGATTTCATATTAAGTCAACCATGAAAATATTAGGCCAAGTTGTTTCTTCTCTGGAATTCACAAGACAAGCTGTTCAAAGTGACCAATACTGCACTTCTTTAAAATATGTACAGTCTTATCTTGTCTTTTTCTTTTTACTAGCTGACAGTTGGAAAGTGTTTGCAGCCTCAGGTAATAACAGGTTCACAAAAAAGATACAAATTTGTTAGGAATTGTTACACCATTAATATACACTTTCTTGATTTTTTGTAATATAAAACTTTTTGCACAAATACGTATATATCACTGCTTTGTATATTTAAACCTAAGCTTATTTTTTAAGTTCTCGGGCAAGCAGAATTTCAGCTTCACAACCCCCCGAAGCCCCTCCACAGATATACAGGTCTGATGATGTCACATGATCTTTGTCCTCTTCCTTGGCAGCAGTAATGGACAGTCCTTCCTCTTAAACTAAGTTGGGTTCAAGTATTATTATGTGAGTGTTCTGTCCACCAGTACTATGAGCCTAGGCACTCCCCCAAATGAGTCTGTTATTGACACCCTTAGATTCACAAAAAAATGGGTTAGATGACGCTGAGCATCACTGGTAAAGGAGCTGCAGCCGGGATTGGAAGCAGTGAGTCCGGGGGGGGGGGGGGGGGTTAGCACCAGTAGGAAGCTGCGTATTTCAGCGAAAGCTGCTTTAAACTCAACAGGTACTGCCAGTGCAATTTTTAATCAAAAAATAAATCTGGAGTTTCACATTAAACAACCTTAGCAGTGCTCCATCACATAAAGTCGATGATACCCCCGAAAAAAACTTTTTTAATTAAGGCTTGTACCTTGTACAGTAAAGGATTTCAGGTCATCTGTGCCCAGTCTTGCCACAAAGAGTTAATCCAGCTCTGAGCAGTCCTTTTTTCAGTGAGATAAAAACTGACACACTGATAAATAGGAGTCAGTTCTTCCCCCTTGCTGTGAGTGACAGGTGAGAGGGGCATTCTGTGTACTTCAGATCCCCTCCTCCTTTCTTTTCCAGCTCTTCCAGGATTGGATGCTCCACACCTTAGCATAATTGGGCATGCTGAAGTCATGTGGTGACTATTCTGGGTTTTTACTGGATGTTAGTGATCATAGCAGAAGTTCAGTTTAACCACTTCAGCCCCGGACCAATTGTCAGCTTAAGGACCAGAGGTCTTTTTTCAATTTCGCACTGCACTACTTTAACTGGTAATTGTGCGGTCATGCAATTTTGTAACGAAACGAAATTTGCGTCCTTTTCTTCCCACAAATAGAGCTTTCTTTTGATGGTATTTGATTGCCTCTGTGATTTTTATTTTTTGCGATATAAACGGAAAAAGAGCGAAAATTTTGAAAAAAAAAGAGATTTTCTACTTTTTGTTATAAAAAAAATCTAATAAACTCAATTTTAGTCAAACATTTGGGCCAAAATGTATTCAGCCACATGTCTTTAGTAAAAAAAATGCCAATAAGCGTATATTTATTGGTTTGCGCAAAAGTTATAGCGTCTACAAACTAGAGTACATTTTCTGGAATTTACACCGCTTTTAATTTATGACTGCCTATTTCATTTCTTGAGGTGCTAAAATGGCAGAGAAGTACAAAACCCCCCCAAATGACCCCATTTTGGAAAGTAGACACCCCAAGCTATTTGCTGAGAGGCATGTTGAGCCCATTGAATATTTTTTTTTTTAGTCCCAAGTGATTGAATAAAGACAAAAATAAAAAATAATTTTTTTTTTCTTCAAAAAGTTGTCACTAAATTATATATTGCTCACACATGCCATAGTTATATGTGGAATTGCACCCCAAAATACATTTTGCTGCTTCTCCTGAGTATGGGGATACCACATGTGTGGGACTTTTTGGGAGCCTAGCCGCGTACGGGGCCCCGAAACCCAAGCACCGCCTTCAGGATTTCTAAGGGTGCAAATTTTTGATTTCACTCCTCACTACCTATCACAGTTTCGAAGGCCATAAAATGCCAAAATAGCACAAAACCCCCCCAAATGACCCCATTTTGGAAAGTAGACACCCCAAGCTATTTGTTGAGAGGCATGGTGAGTATTTTACAGCTCTCATTTGTTTTTGAAAATGAAGAAAGTAAAGAAAAAAAATTTTTTTTTTTTCTTTTTTTTCAATTTTCAAAACTTTGTGACAAAAAGCGACATCTGCAAAATACTCACAATACCTCTCAGCAAATAGCTTGGGGTGTCTACTTTCCAAAATGGGGTCATTTTGGGGGGTTTTATGCCATCTGGGCATTCCATGGCCTCCGAAACTGTGATTGGCAGTGAGAAGTGAAATAAAAAAATTACTCCCTTAGAAAGCCTGAAGGCGGTGCTTGGTTTTTGGGGTTCCGTACGCAGCTAGGCTCCCAAAAAGTCCCACACATGTGGTATCCCCGTACTCAGGAGAAGCAACAGAATGTATTTTGGGGTGTATTTCCACATATGCCCATGACATGTTTGAGCAATATATCATTTAGTGACAACTTTTTGTAAAAAAAATATATATATTTTTTTTTTTCATTATTCAATCTCTTGGGACAAAAAAAAAAAATATTTAATGGGCTCAACATTGCTCTCAGCAAATAGCTTGGGGTGTCTACTTTCCAAAATGGGGTCATTTGGGGGGGGTTTGAACTGTCCTGGCATTTTATGCACAACATTTAGAAGCCTATGTCACACGTCACCCACTCTTCTAACCACTTGAAGATAAAGCCCTTTCTGACACTTTTTGTTTACATGAAAACATATTTTTTTTTTGCAAGAAAATTACGTTGAACCCCCAAACACTATATATATTGTTAAAGCAAAGGCCCTACAGATTAAAATGGTGGGTGTTACATTTTTTTTTTCCACACAGTATTTGCGCAGCGATTTTTCAAACGCATTTTTTGTGGAAAAAATACACTTTTTTTTATTTTAATGCACTAAAAACACACTATATTGCTCAAATTTTTGATGAAATAAAAAATATGATCTTAGGCCGAGTACATGGATACCAAACACGACATGCTTTAAAATTGCGCACAAACACGCAGTGGCGACAAACTACATACATTTTTAAAAGCCTTTAAAAGCCTTTACATGATACCACATTAGATTCACGGAGGAGGTCTACTGCTAAAATTACTGCCCTCGATCTGACCTTCGCGGTGATACCTCACATGCATGCTGCAATTGCTGTTTACATATGACGCCAGACCAACGCTTGTGTACGCCTTTGCGCAAGAGAAGGGGGGGCAGGGGTGCTTTTTTTTTTTTTTTTTTTAGTTTTTTTTTTATTTATTTAGCTTTTTTATTCTATTTTTAAACTGTTCCTTCCATTTTTTTTCTTTGTTATGATTTTTATTGTTATCTCAGGGAATGTAAATATCCCCTATGATAGCAATAGGCAGTGACAGGTACTCTTTTTTTGAAAAAATTGGGGTCTATTAGACCCTAGATCTTTCCTCTGCCCTCAAAGCATCTGACCACACCAAGATTGGTGTGATAAAATGCTTTCCCAATTTCCCAATGGCGCGGTTTATATCCGGGAGGGGGGACATTCCCTCCTACTGCTTGTAAAAGCAGTCTAGAGGCTAATTACCCGCTAGAATTGCTTTTACATGAAAGCCGATCACTGGCTGAAAAGAATGATACCAAGATGATACCTAAACCTGCAGGCATCATTCTGGTATAACCATTCAAAGTCCAGCAACATACTGGACATATATTGTAATCTTTTTTTTTTTCATGCAGCCTCTTGGCTGAACGAAAAAAAGAGATTGATTGGTGGGTATGCCCACCATTAGAATACCTCCCTTCATCCACCCACTTCTAATGATGGGCATACATGCACCATTTATATATGCCGATGCATGGGGGCATCCTCCCGCAAAAGTTATGCCGTGTACACACGGTCGGAATTTCGACCGTATGTACGTGGCATTAGGAGCCAATCGCTCCTCCCCGCCCCCTGCTGCCCCCATGCTTCGGCATATATGCTCTTTTTTTTAACTGTGGTGGTGAAATCACCTCCTACAGCGTTGGAGTCGCGGCTTTATGTATCGTGGGAGCAAACGCTGTTGCTGTCAAGATAAATAAATCCGCGCTGCAACTGAATGGCGCACCTGAAAACAAAAAAATGCTTAACACTAAAACACAGTAAACAAAATTACATACCTGAAAAGCAAGCATGATAAAACATGATAAAACATAATAAAACATTGCAGAATAGAATGGAGTAAAAAAAGAGCAACAATAGAGAGAGAGAGAGAACAATAAAACGACAACTATTTTTGTTTTTTTTATTTTTTTGAGATTCACAGGTAAAAAAGCTCCTGACTGTTAGCGACTGAATCAAAACGCTACCACAAAAAAAATGTTAGCGATCGCAGGGATCAGGCCTGACTCTGCGAACACTGCAGTTATGTGTGCTTAGTGTTTTGTAAGTGACAGTGATCGATCGATACTGCACTTGGGTGGGCTGGGCTGGGCGGAGGGGGAAAACGCAGGTGCTAGCAGGTATCTGGGCTGATCCCGCTAACAATGCGTTTTTTTGGAACCCTAAACTGCTGGGACGCTAGTATAGATCTGATCAGATCAGATATTGATCTGTTCAGATACTATACCACTAAGGGAGGTGTATGCTTTGCGCGTGGGTGTTTGCGGTACTGGCACTAACCTGGGGCGACGCAGACCTTATTTGACCCTAAAACCTAATTGATATCACCCGCCGGGCGATCAGGGGGTTAAACCGTTATTGGGTAATAAATGGCGGGTGCCCTGACAGTATAAAAAACAAGCTAACTAACCAGCGTCACCCGTAACAGTAATACAAAAAAAAACTGGTTACCTAGCGACACTAATGCAGGGATCAGAAAAACGATCGCTTAGTGACACTGGCAAAAGGGGGTGAAAGGGTTAACTAGGGGCAATCAGGGGGTTAAACCTTTATTAGGTAATATATGGGGGTACCTGACGCTAGATAAAAACCTGACGGGGAACCTAAATAACGAAATAACTAACTGGCTAACCAGCGTCACCAGTGACATTTTATACGGTGATCACTGGTGAAAGGGTTAACTCTAGGGGCAATCAGGGGGTTAAAACCTTTATTTAGGTTGTAATATGGGGGTACCTGACCTATAAACCTATTTATGAACCTATATAAACATGGCGGTTAACCTAAAAAAAAAACTGGTTACCTAGCGACACTAATGCAGCGATCAGAAAAACGATCGCTTAGTGACACTGGCAAAAGGGGGTGAAAGGGTTAACTAGGGGCAATCAGGGGGTTAAACCTTTATTAGGTAATATATGGGGGTACCTGACGCTATATAAAAACCTGACGGGGAACCTAAATAACGAAATAACTAACTGGCTAACCAGCGTCACCAGTGACAGTTATACGGTGATTACTGGTGAAAGGGTTAACTCTAGGGGCAATCAGGGGGTTAAAACCTTTATTTAGGTTGTAATATGGGGGTACCTGACCTATAAAACTATTTATGAACCTATATAAAACATGGCGGTTAAAATAAAAAAAAAATGGTTACCTAGCGACACAATGCAGCGATCAGAAAAACGATCGCTTAGTGACACTGGCAAAAGGGGGTGAAGGGGTTAACTAGGGGCAATCAGGGGGTTAAACCTTTATTAGGGGGGGGTAGGGGGCTACCTAGGACCTAAAACTAACTGCCCTGACAGTTATTACAGTCACACTGACACTAAATGCAGTGATCAGTAAATAAATGATCACTGCAATTAGTGACACTGTGACTGGGGGGGGGGGGGGTGATCTGGGGGGTGATCAGGGGGTGACAGGGGGGTGTTTTGTGTGCCTAACTGTACTGGTGTCAGTGTAGTGTTGTGCACTGACCTTAACATGTTCGCCGCTCGGCGTCTCCGGTCACATAGACCGGCGCACCGAGCGTGACATCACTTCCGCCTTCCTGTCTATACAATAGACAGGAAGGGGAAGCTTTTCATTCGCCAGGAGCGATCGCGAGGGGGTGGCCAGAAACCACTGGCCGTCCCCTCGTCCCGGATCGCTCCTGAAGCGATGCCGACCGTCCCCGCCGGCGGAGGGGGGTCCGATCGGACCCCCCCAACCGCCTAAAGAATGGCACGTACAGGTACGTGGTTCTGCCTGTACGTGCCATTCTGCCGACGTATATCTACATGGGGCGGTCGGCAAGTGGTTAAGAAATACACATGAGAAAATGCATGTTGACAAGGGGAGTGTAGATGTGGGCGGGGAGTCTACTGACATCACAACTCCACCCACGAGCTCCGAACAACAGACCCACCCACAGAATCTGCCTTTTTTGGGTCTCATAACAAACAGGGTAGACATTAGACAGGTAAGGATACATGCAGGAGGCATGTATATCCTTATAGATAACCACAGTAGTTTAGAAAGGATGAGAGTGGGTTTACATCCACTTTAACATTACTAAATTACATGCATGTAAATGTCTTCCAACATATATATCCAAAAGAGAAATACAAGATGGAACAAGTATTGTATCCACCCTGTGGGGTTATATTGTCCTCATATATCTGCCACTAGACGTGCAAGAAAGAGAGTCTCTATATATAGAAGTGACATCCATGAAAAGTACCTTCTAAGAAATGCATTTGTATTCAGCCCCCTGAGTCAATACTTTGTAGAACAACATTTTGCTGCAATTACAGCTGCAAGTCTTCTTGGGGCTGCCTCTACCAGCTTTGCACATCTAGAGAGTGAGATGTTTGCCTATTCTTCTTTGCAAAATAGCTCAAGCTCTGTCAGATTGGATGGAGAGCATCTGTGAACAGCAATTTTTAAGTCTTGACACAGATTCTCAATTGGATTTAGGTCTGGGTTTTGACTGGGTCCTTCTAACACATAAATATGCTTTGATCTAAACCATTTCATTGTAGCTCTGGCTGTATGTTTAGGTTTGTTGTCCTGCTGGAAGGTGAACCTCCGCCAAAAGTCTTTTACAGACTCTAATGCCCCGTACACACGGTCGGAAATTCCGACCACAAAATCAGTTGGATTTTTTCCGACGGATTTTGTCCGACACTGGTGTTGCATACACACGGTCGGACAAACTTGTCGGAAAATACGATCATTCTGAACGTGGTGACGTTTGTTGCGTACGACGGGACTACGTAGAGGCTAGTAGCCAATAGCTTTGGTCTTGTAATGTGATCTGAGCATGCGTGGCACTTTGTCCGTCGGAATTCGCTACACACGATTGGAAAAAATCTGATAGGACTTTGTTGTCGGAAAATTTGAGAGCAGGATCTCAAACTTTTTCCGTCGGAAATTCCAACGGAAAAAGTCCGATGGAGCCCACGCACGGTCGGAATTTCCAACAACATGGTCCGATAGGACATTTTCCGTCGGAAAATCCGACCGTGTGTACGGGGCATTACAGGTTTTCTTCTAAGATTGCACTGTATTTGGCTCGATCCATCTTCCCCTCAACTCTGACCAGCTTCCCTTTCCCTGCTGAAGAAGAGCATCCTCACAACATGATGCAGCAACCACCATGTTTCACGGTGGGGATGGTGTGTTCAGGGTGGTGTGCAGTGTTAGTTTTCCCCCACACATAGTGTTTTGCTTTTAGCCCAAAAAGTTCAATTTTGATCTCATCTGACCAGAGCACCTTCTTCCACATGTTTGCTGTGTCCCTCACATGGCTTCTTGAAAAACTGTAAACGGGACTTCTTATGGCTTTCTTTCAACAATGGCTTTCTTCTTGACACTTTTCCTTAAATGCCAGATTTGCTGAGTGCATGACTGATAGTTGTCCTGTGGACAGATTCTCCCACCTAAGCTGTGGATCTCTGCAGTTTCTCCAGAGTTACCATGGGCCTCTCGGCTGCTTCTCTGATTAATGCTCTCCTTGCCCTGGCCTATCAGTTTAGGTGGATGGCCATGTCTTGGTAGGTTTGCAATTGTGCCATACTCTTTCTATTTTGGATGATGGATTGAACAGTGCTCTGTGAGATGTTTAATACTTGGGATATTTTTTGAGAACCTAACCCTGCTTTAAGCTTCTCCACAACTTTATCAATGATCTGTCTCGTGTGTTCCTTGGCCTTCATGATGCCACTAAGGTTCTCTAACAAACCTCTGAGGGCTTCACAGAACAGCTGTATTTATACTGAGATTAAATTACACACAGGTGGACTCTATTTATCAGTTAGGTGACTTCTGAAGGCAATTGGTTCCACTGGATTTTAGTTAGGGGTATCAGAGTGAAGGGGGGGCTGAATACAAATGCACACCACACTTTTCAGATATTTATTTGTAAAAAAAAAATTGAAAACCATTTATCATTTTCCTTCCACTTCACAATTATGTGCCACTTTGTGTTGGTCTATCACATAAAATTCAAATAAAATACATTTACGTTTTTGGTTGTAACATGACAAAATGTGGAAAATTTCAAGGGGTGTGAATACTTTTTCAAGGCACTGTAGAGTGACACCAGTCATATATGTTTCATATTTTCCTAATTGTGTTGAATTTAAGGTGAGCGGGACCGACTAGTGGTGATTTTGGCTATAGACATCACGGTTTTCTTTGGATGTGCTTTCCATGGATGCCACTTCTATACAGAGACTCTTTCACGCATGGTGGATCATGAATCTATCTTATTTCTAGTGGCAGATACTGTATATGAGGACAATATAACCTCACGGGGTGGATACATTACTTTTGCCATGTTATATATCTATTTTGTTTTTTTTTAACAGAAAAGTTTATCTCTTTTGGTTTTACTGTATATGTTGGAGGACATTTACATGCATGTAATTTAGTGATGTTAAGTGATGGAGCGCTGCTGAGGTTGTTTTTATAATTTTATTTGATACTCACCCCTATGAGTGTATTATATCAGCTGCCAATTTTAGATTTAAATTGTACAAGTATAAGTTAATCAGTGTCATCGATTTTTATTATGTATTTTTGAACATATTTGAAATAGTGGTTAAATTCCTGCCAAGGAGCACTTTATGGAGGTGCTTTATTGAATCACGTGGTTTTAAAAGTAGATGTAAAGCCAATTTTTTTTATTTTGGATAAAGCAGAGAAGAAATATAACAGAATACAAGAGAAGAGGCGCCTCTGGGTGTAGGCTTAAAACCAATTTAATCATACAAATCAGGCAAAATCAGGCAACTCACATTTTTGGAGGTTAAAATGAGCATTAATTAAAAGCAATCCAAGGAGTGGGGATCATCAGATCAGTCTAATCTTCCTGCCGTCTGGGACGCTGGAGCTGTCATATCCAGGAAGACAGAGCGAGGGGTGGAACGCAGGCGGAGGATGATGACGTCACTGGCATCCGACCAGTTTCGTGAGCGTTCGGGCTGAGATGGCAAGACAGCCACGCTCCTTCGTCAAGCTTGACGAAGGAGCGCGGCTGTCTTGCCATCTCAGCCCAAACGCTCACGAAACTGGTCGCATATGACAGCTCCAGCATATAGCCTTAAAGTATAACTGCACCTTTGATGCAGTTGCAATTGTTTGTAAGGGGCATCAGTTTGACAAAAAAAAAATAATTGAATTAAAGTGTATTTAAATCCAAGAACGCTTTACTGTCCTACGGTGACAAAGCCACTGTACTGTATCAATAGAGATGCAGTATTGTCACCCTAGAGGGGCATTGTCAACTTTGGCTGCTTGTTCTTGAGTTGGACTACCAAACACCTTCCCTTTACCTCATATACATTACATACTGTTTAGTAGCTCACATTGGTGAACTGGGCAGGGCCGACAATGCTGCCCAAGATTTCAGCGCAGCTCAAGCAACGAGCACAGGGGTAGTTAGGATCTCAGTGAAATTATGGCTCAATCAAAATGTATTTGCTTAACAAACACATATAGTAAAATGCTTTTAATGGTAAATATAATAGACCAAAACTGAGCAAACGAGTTTAATTCATTGTCAGGCTTTTGTACAGTTTAATTCTATCTTGTGCTGTTATTTTGGTAAAAAAAAGTCTCCTTTTCCGTTTGTCTTTCTCTGTCGACCTCCGTGGAAAGATGGTGTAAAATGTATTAGTTCTTTGTTCACATCCCATGTCTCACTCTCTAGTTCAAAATCACTAATGGTAACCGACTTGTCTGTTGTGACCTACTACTTATACTTAGAACCGGTTCACATCTATGCAGGGTGTTTTTGGCAAATTGCGTTTTAGACAAGTTGTATACGCGTTTTAAGGGTGCTACCATTGAACTCTAAAGAAAACACATTTTGATTAAAGTGCAGGACCTTTTATAGTGCACTGCACCTAAAACGCACAAAAAACTCACAGGTGTGAGTAAGACTTTACTCATGAAATTGTTGCTGGATAATTTGGCAAAAGATCTTTGCAAAGGGTGATTTCCTTTAAAAAGGGAGTTTGTTGCTATGACTACAATACATGTAAGTAAGGAAATTGTTAAAAAAAAAAAAATAAGGAAGAGTTCTAACATTTATTTTTTCAATGTTTCTGGTTGCTTTTCTTGGAAACAGGCCAGAAATGAAATTGATCTGATTGTAGCTTAGAACCCTGGCAACCACAAATAGAAACAACATACACATAGCCAACGCTACATATGTTAAGAGGATTTTGTAGTTTTAGAAGCCTCTTGCAGACAGACAGATTTATTTATGAATTTTGGTAGGATATAAAAAGTTAACCAATTCAGCTCTCGTTCCTCTATACCCCTATGGACCCTATCAATTTTTACATTTCTACTACAGACCACTATGCAGATAACTTTGTCATTACTTAAGATAACAAAGTAATGCATACAGTACATGGGAAACAATCTAGTCTCTATTTGTAATATTGTTTTGCAAAATTTTTTTATTTTCTATGGAATCTAACCAAAAACTTATTTCTGTGAAGTTTTACTATAAATAAAAAAGTATACATTTGTTCTATGTGCAATACAAGGCTTGGAAATTATTATTTTTTTTTTCAATTTTGAGAATTTTCTTGTTATGTGACACTAACAAACAAGATGAATGGTAAAAAATAGAAATAAAAAATATTATTAAGGGTAGAAAGGAGTTAAATCAGTATTAAACCCAAAGGCAAATACTTATTATATTACAGCTTACCAGTTCTTAGATGTGATGGCTGCATTAGTTTCCTTTTTAGGCTTTCTTTCTTCTGTTTCATCTGGTATTCTAGCCAGCAAGACTGTTGTTTTTTATAGCACAAACTCTCCAGCAGAATGCATCTGTTTACATGGATGAGACAAACCACTTAAAGCATAAGTTCACTTTAAAAAAGTTAAAAAAATATGCATTTTATTTTATTTTTGTAACCTGTAAAGTATTGCACCAGCGATCAGCAGATCGCTGGTGCCATGCAGGTCTCCTGCAGACCTGTCAGTGTATCTGTGTGCCCATACATTCCGTAGGGGCAAGCAAATACACTGACAGGAAGAATCAATGAACTACCACGGTGTTCCACAGTGCCGTGGTAGTTCATTGAGAACTACAAGCCGACAGCCGCAAAGGCTGCATTTGTTTCACGACAGGTTTCTTAGGACAAATTTCCTGATGGTGATAACAGTAAATGATACCTGTGTAATGTGACAACACTGGAGAGAAACTCAGGGGCAGAACATTGTCATCCCATTAACAGAATTGCCTTATCATGGACCAATATGGCCGTAGTAATGACTTTTGCAATTCATTTAATATGCTAAAGATTATATGAGATTTTAGTTATTGAATTTAATTTAATAGCACTTAGAAGCACATAAGCTCTAATAATGAGCATCTTGCTTAAATATATGAAAGAACCGCCTCTGTTGCCCAAAAAAACAATTACAGTTCCTAGTAGAAATGTGCAGTTCGTTTCGTTATGAATAAATATTCAGACAAATTTTTCATTATTCGGAGATGCAGATATATACGAATACCCGAATTACAGTATTAACAACGTTTACGGAATGCTCCGAATAACTAAACGAAATTTGTCTGAATTTCCAAAATTCAAATCAAATTTTACATCATATTCCAGATGAATTCGAATTGTAAACTTTTTTCTGAAATCAAAGATTGCGTGTGTTATTAAAGTAACATTTTGAAATAATGCCGTTTTAGTTAAGCCAAAGGTGATTTAAAGAGTTGTAATCAATTGATAAAGATTCTTCTTTTGTTTTTTTCACTTTGCCACAATTGAATCGAAAAAAATTAAAAATCAAACGTTTTTGATTCGGCCAATGCAAAATGTATCGCTTAGAACGTTTTGAAACGAAAAAATCTGTAAATTAGAAGAAAATTTGAAAAAAGACACAAATTCCAAATACAAATTCCTCATACGAATCCCGAATACGAATTGAACGAATCAACCAAATTCAACAAAACTAAATAACAAGGTTAACGAATCTAAACGAAACAAAACAAAACTCATTTTCTCATCATGCACATGTCTAGTTCCTAGGTTATGTTTCTAATGTATAAGAATAAATCTTTTTGGTATCAATAGACAGCACGACTGGATGTTCTTTCAGTCCCTTTCCTTGGCCGCCCTTTGATGTGGCACTTATCGATTTTGGGAATACATAATCATAGCCTTATGCTTAAAACAATATCAAGAAAATATACATATATATGTTCTATTTTCAATTTAAATGAAAAAAAACATAATATGCATTACTTCTTCGTAATACATATATGGGATTTAAAAAAAAGAGTGTCTATTATAATGAATAAATATGTAATGATTTACTTGAGTTCTTGTGTAGTATGTCAGCTTAACTACTTCCCAACCAGCGCACACAGATGTACGTCGGCAGAATGGCATGGACAGGCAAATGGGCGTACAGGTACGTCCCTTTTAAATTTGCCGCTGTGCTATCGCGTGCGCGGCACCAACGGCGCGCGCACACGCCGGTCGGGACCTCAGTGAGTCCGATCGCGGGTCCCACAGACTCGATCACCGCGGGGATATCCGCGATCGTCTTACAGGGAGGAAGAACGGGGAGATGCTAAAGTAAACAAGCATCTCCTCCCGTTCTGCCTAGCAACAGTGTCACTGATCTCTGCTCCCTGTGATTGGAGCAGAGATCAGTGATGTGTAAAACACAGCCACGCCCCCCACAATTAACAACACGCCCCTAGGACACACTTAACCCCTACACTGCAACCTAGTGGTTAACCCCTTCACTGCCAGTGTCATTTACACAGGAATCAGTGCATTTGTATAGCAGTGATTGCTGTATAAATGACAATGGTCCCAAAAATGGCCGATGTGTCCACCATAATGTCGCAGTCACAATAAAAATCGCTGATCCCCGCCAATACTAGTAAAAAAAAAAAATTATTAATAAAAATGCCATAAAACTATCCCCTATTTTGTAAACGCTATAACTTTTGCATGTGGAATCTGCAATTCAACTTAAAAATGCAACATAGATAAGGTGAATCAGTAGCGCTAATATAAACAATGAAAAATATAATATAAAATGCTGAGTAAATACTATGCAAATAAATACTGTGCAAATATATAAACAGTGCTATATAAATATCAAAGTACAAAAATAATAGTGTATAATTGACTCAACGTATAACTTAATAGCAGCGGTGTGTCTATTTCTCTTAGTGACAAGTGAAAAAGTTCATAAATATATAAAGTCCAGATTGTGAATAAATAAATAGGTAAGTGATTTTCCAAGTGTCTTCAGTCACAGTTTCAAAGTGGAGTCTTCTGACTGACTTGAATCTACCACCACACCACGTGATCACACTCCCTCTGAAAGGCCCACTCACCAGCTCACTAGGCCTCACACTCTCGTGTTTGGCAGATGCGTTTTTTACCCACTCCAGGGGTTAATGAAGGATGGCTTGTTTGATCCGTTTAACTCTCAATGCGATTCCATATGTAAAACAATGAGTAAAACACTCCACATAGTGTAAAAACGTATGATAAAATTTATTCACGTAAAAACACTCCAATGGTCAAACTCACATTTCAAAGGTTAAAATCAAGCCTCAAATCCAAAACCACGGCAAGCCAAACAACGCTGATGTATAAAAATATAAAGTATATATATATACTGCGGTCTCGGCGGACCAAGAGGAAGACCCTGGTGGTGGTATAGTTATAGTCCACAGTGGCGTAATATATAAATAAATAAATACAATCTTTACTTTTTGCTCTGTAGCCTCATTCCCGACATGTATCGTCGCTTGGACTTATTCATGGGTATAACTTTTGCGTAAACCAATCAATCGCTTATTGTGATTTTTTTTTTTTTACCAAAAATATGTAGAAGAATACATATTGGCCTAAACTGAGGAAAAAAAATGTTTTTTTTATACATTTTTGGGGGATATTTATTTTAAGTTTTTTTGTTTATAGCGCAAAAAATAAAAACCACAGGGGTGATCAAATACCACCAAAAGAAAGCTCTATTTGTGGGGAAAAAAGGATGTCAATTTTGTTTGGGAGCCAAGTCGCACGACCGCGCAATTGTCAGTTAAAGCGACGCAGTGCTGAATCGCAAAAAGTTCTCTGGTCTTTGGCCAGCAAAATGGTCCGGTCTGAAAGTGGTTAAATAACTGGTATTTTAAAACAAATGTATTAATAGGGAACTGCACCAGTTTCGATTGACACAGACAAGCACATATGTCAATGTCATCCTGGCTGTTATTATCCAAGCATTAGCTGTACATTGATTCCTTATTTGAGTTTTTGTCTTGCCCTAGGTAAAATTCACACTGAATAGGAAGCCAACTACCTGAAAACAACACCTCTTTAATTACTGTTTTCACTTCCATTGTTAAAAACTGTCTAGCTCAAAAATAGCTACGGTATAAGAAAAGCTGGCTGCTAGGAATGTACAAATATACTATTATCATCAATTTTAAATGTCTACACTATTTGGAGGAGAGGTAAAGGATATGTCCACTTTCCAATACCTATCTTAAAGGTTCATATGACAACGTGGCCAATTATAAGACTTAAGAAATTCACTGATATGAAAAAAGGGTTTCAGCTAGTTTGGAACATTTTGCCTGCTTATAGCCTGCTGTTCCCTCCTGTGCAAGTAAAACTACTATTTTTCTTATTATTTTAATGTTTTATATATATATATATATATATATATATATATATATATATATATATATATATACACACAGTATCTCACAAAAGTGCGTACACCCCTCACTTTTTTGTAAATATTTTATAATATCTTTTCATGTGACAACACTAAAGAAATTACACTTTGCTACAATGTAAAATAGTGAGTGTACAGCGTATAACAGTGTAAATGTGCTGTCCCCTCAAAATAACTCAACACACAGCCATTAATGTCTAAACCGCTAGCAACAAAAGTGAGTACACCCCTAAGTGAAAATGTACAAATTGGGCCCAAAGTGTCAATATTTTGTGTGGTCACCATTATTTTTCAGCACTGCCTTATCCCTCAGGGGCATGGAGTTCACCAGAGCTTCACAGATTGCCACTGGAGTCCTCTTCCACTCCTCCATGACAACATCACGAATCTGGTGGATGTTAGAGACCTTGCGCTCCTCTACCTTCCGTTTGAGGATGCCCCACAGATGCTCAATAGGGTTTAGGTCTGGAGACATGCTTGGCCAGTCCATCACCTTTACCCTCAGCTCCTTTAGCAAGGCAGTGGTCATCTTGGAGGTGTGTTTGGGGTCGATATCATGTTGGAATACAGTCCTGTGGCCCAGTCTCTGAAGGGAGGGGATCATGCTCTGCTTCAGTATGTCACAGTAAAAATAAATTGCCATTTATGGTTCCCTCAATGAACTGTAGCTCCCTATATATATATATATATATACAGTGCCTTGCGAAAGTATTCGGCCCCCTTGAACTTTTCAACCTTTTGCCACATTTCAGGCTTCAAACATAAAGATATAAAATTTTAATTTTTTGTGAAGAATCACCAATAAGTGGGACACAATTGTGAAGTGGAACGAAATCTATTGGATATTTTAAACTTTTTTAGCAAATAAAAAACTGAAAAGTGGTGCGTGCAAAATTATTCGCCCCCTTTACTTTCCGTGCAGCAAACTCAATCCAGAAGTTCAGCGAGGATCTCTGAATGATCCAATGTTGTCCTAAATGACTGATGGTGATAAATAGAATCCACCTGTGTGTAATCAAGTCTCTGTATAAATGCACCTGCTCTGTGATAGTCTCAGGGTTCTGTTGAAAGCGCAGAGAGCATCACGAAGACCAAGGAAAACACCAGGCAGGTCCGTAATACTGTTGTGGAGAAGTTTAAAGCCGGATTTGGATACAAAAAGATTTCCCAAGCTTTAAACATCCCAAGGAGCACTGTGCAAGCGATCATTTTGAAATGGAAGGAGTATCAGACCACTGCAAATCTACCAAGACCTGGCTGTCCCTCTAAACTTTCAGCTCAGACAAGGAGAAGACTGATCAGAGATGCAGCCAAGAGGCCCATGATCACTCTGGATGAACTGCAGAGAACTACAGCTGAGGTGGGAGAGTCTGTCCATAGGACAACAATCAGTCGTACACTGCACAAATCTGGCCTTTATGGAAGAGTGGCAAGAAGAAAGCCATTTCTCAAAGATATCCATAAAAAGTTTTGTCTAAAGTTTGCCACAAGCCACCTGGGAGACACACCAAACATGTGGAAGAAGGTGCTCTGGTCCGATGAAACCAAAATCGAACTTTTTGGCCACAATGCAAAACGATATGTTTGGCGTAAAAGCAACACAGCTCATCACCCTCAACACACCATCCCCACTGTCAAACATGGTGGTGGCAGCATCATGGTTTGGGCCTGCTTTTCTTCAGCAGGGACAGGGAAGATGGTTAAAATTGAGGGGAAGATGGATGCAGCCAAATACAGGACCATTCTGGATGAAAACCTGTTGGAGTCTGCAAAAGACCTGAAAGTGGGACGGAGATTTATCTTCCAACAAGACAATGATCCCAAACATACAGCAAAATCTAAAAAGGAATGGTTAACAAATAAACGTATCCAGGTGTTAGAATGGCCAAGTCAAAGTCCAGACCTGAATCCAATCGAGAATCTGTGGAAAGAGCTGAAAACTGCTGTTCACAAACGCTCTCCATCCAACCTCACTGAGCTCGAGCTGTTTTGCAAGGAAGAATGGGCAAGAATTTCAGTCTCTCGATGTGCAAAACTGATAGAGACATACCCCAAGCGACTTGCAGCTGTAATCGCAGCAAAAGGTGGCTCTACAAAGTATTAACGCAAGGGGGCCGAATAATTTTGCACGCCCCACTTTTCATTTTTTTATTAGTTAAAAAAGTTTCAACAATCCAATAGATTTTGTTCCACTTCACAATTGTGTCCCACTTGTTGGTGATTCTTCACAAAAAATAAAAATTTTATATCTTTATGTTTAAAGCCTGAAATGTGGCAAAAGGTTGAAAAGTTCAAGGGGGCCGAATACTTTCGCAAGGCACTGTATATATATATATATAGATATATATATATATATATATATATATATATAGATATATATATATAATATATAACAAATCTTTTAAAGGCTCCATGCAAACTAGACACTCAAAAACCACTAAAAAAGCACTGGATACATTTTTTTAAATATTTATCATTTTTTGCTGGTGTTTTTGTAGTGTTTAGGAGTGGTAGTGTTTTTGCTAAGGAGTGGGCGGCTGCCAGTGTCCTTTAAAAAGGAACTGCATCACATAATTTGTAATAAAAACATCTTTGACATTCTGCAGCTTCCCTCCAACCACTTTGCATATTTTATATATACTGTGATTCTGTACTTGCCAAATATGTTGCAAAAATCTCCCTTCACTAAGTCTGGCTGCATCCATTTTAACTGTGGGCAGCTGAAGCTGCTGCCTGATCACTTCCTGGATTTACACAGGCACACCTCCAGCTCTGCAGCTCTCATTGGCCTTCTTATGACTCATCCCCCTCCCTTCCTGGCAAACTCTCACCAGAGTGAGAGAGATGTGCATGATGTCATAAGCCTAGGCTTTTTACCAGATAAGAAACAGGAAGTGGGCTGTATAAGGTATTTACTGGTAGAAAAAAAATGTTTTACTATCCAAAGATAAAACAACAAGGGCAGAACATCTAATAGATGGAAAGTTGAAAAAATGACTAAAGTTCCACTTTAACAACCAGTGAATAGTTGGTTGTTAAGGAGCCGGCTTGTTAGATTGTGGCCTTGAACCTTGGACCTCCGCTGTGTCTGGCAATGAGTCTTCTCACTGAGCTATCTGAGATGCTGGACAGCGCCTTGTCAGATCCTTTAGACAACCCTGCCTTGAATCTTGATGTCAGCTGAACCTTGAACTCTTTGCTCCTCCCACGAACTTCCTGATATAAGCCATGTCTCTGGACTTCCTCCTTGCCAGAATATTGTGCTATCTCCAGCCTGTATCTCGCTCCTGTCTTCCCTGCTGCTGTTCATATTTGCTACTGCTCGTTATCGACCCTTGGCTTGTTCACTGACCACGCTTCTGATTGATCCTTACCTGCTCATCCGCTACTAAACCCCGGCTTACTCACCTCCTGATGGGGCGATCCTAAGGACCGCGACCTGGTACTAACATGCAGCTAAATCTAGCTCTGGTGAACACCGGTTAGTACTTAGACTCCGCACCTCAGGTGAGCCTGTGTCATCTGCCAGGGTGACTGCCTGTTTAACTATCCTGCTGGTTAGTGGTAGTCCTGCAACTGCTATAGCAATTGGTCTTCGAGCCTGACCCCTGATCGTAACAGAATAAAAGAGTTCAAGGTTCAGCTGACATCAAGATTCAAGGCAGGGTTGTCTAAAGGATCTGACAAGGCGCTCTCCAGCATCTCAGATAGCTCAGTGAGAAGACTCATTGCCAGACACAGCTGAGGTCCTAGGTTCAAGTCCACGTCCTAACAGGGCTGTCCTTAACAATGAATGACTCATCAGCTGTCAACGGGATTCCCCACTGACAGCTGAATGTAAACAAAAGAATTGCTGGCAATAAAAACTGAAAAAGAAAAAATAGCTTGGGGATTCCCCCAATCCATACCAGGCCCCCATGTGGGTCCTCCTAAAGCACCCTTGACCTCATGTTGATGAGGACAAGGAACTCGTCCCCACAACCCTGGCCTAGTGGCATGTTGAAGGGGGCGCTCGCTTATTACCCCTAGGGTCCGTTTGTCAGGCCTGGGCTCAGCCCTTCCTTCTCTGAGCTGGCCGCTCAGCTGTTGGCTAATTGCCAGCTCCCATCTCTCTCCACTCAGCTGTTGATGATCCTGCTCGTCAGTCCTGCCTACTTAAGCCGTCCAGTCCAGAGGAGCTCTGCCTTCACCTTGGTCACATCACAAGAAACTATCGCCTGTGTTCCTGTTTAAAGACTGACTTTGCTGACATCCCTACTGGCTCCAGATCCTGCTTGCTGTTCCACTACGTTGATCCTGACTTTTGGCTTGGCTGACTATCCATTCCGCTTACTGAACTTTGGCTATGTTTTGACTACGTTTGTTCTTTTTACTTTTATTATTAAACAAGTGTGATTTAACTGTACTTCTGCCTCGGTCTGATTTCATGGTTTCTGACAGTAGGTGAAGGCCATGAATTCAGAAGATAGTCAATCCACTTGTTGGTAATATTTTTTCCAGATTGGATGAGCAAGGTCAGCGCATGGATCAGTTTGCCATAGCATTACAAACGCTCCTGAGTCACACAGCTCATCTGGAATCTCCCACTGTGGCTGCTCCAGTACAACCTGAGTTGCAGGCCATCCCTTCTGCTGCTCTAGTCTCTGTGCAGGCACCCACCTTGAGTATTACCTCTAGAAGTGCTATGTCTGGTTCTGCTCCTCTTCCCCAGCGACTTGGGGCGATCCAGTTCAATGCAGAGGATTTCTCAACCAGGTTGAGATATACTTTGAGATGCTACCCCAGGTGTTTCCCACGGACAGAAGAAAAGTAGGTTTTGTGATATCTTTGCTTTCTGAGAGAGCCTTGGTCTGGGCAAACCCTCTATGGGAGACGCAAAAACCTGTTGTCTTGAGTTACCCTGAGTTTGTGGCCTCCTTTTAAAGGGTATTTGACGTTCCTGCAGGCCCCGCTTCTGCTGCCAAGTGCCTCATGTCCATCTAACAGAGTACGAGAACTGTTGCCGACTACGCCATTGAATTCCGTACTCTGGCAGAAAAGGTTGCTTGGAACAATGAGGCCCTCATGGCTGCTTTTTCTCATGGTCTCTCAAGACAAGGATGAGATAGCAGCCCAAGATCTACCCAATGAGCTGGAGAAGTTGATCACATTTGCCATCTTCATTGACTCCAGACTCAGAGAAAGACTCTCTTTTAAGGAGCGCTTGCAGAAGCTTTGCAGCCCCACCCATGCCTCCCTCACCTCCCATGCCTCCTGGTACCGAGTTGGTCAGTGAAGATGAACCCATGCACTTGGGCTTCACGCATCTCTCTGTGGATGAGAGAACCTTTAGGAGGAGGGAGAGATTGTGCCTTTATTGTGGCCAGGTAGGTCACTTTTTGAAGTCTTGTCCTACCCGTCCAGGGAATGCTCGAACCTTGAGGTTGTGTCACGGACAGACCTTAGGTGGCGTTTTTTCATCCCCAGTTATCCAAAAGGATAAGCCCCTGGTTTTGGTCACCCTTTCTTGGGCTGAGTCGTCCATCGCGATACAGGCTCTATTCGACTCTGGGGCTGCAGGCCTGTTCATTGATGCTGCCTTTGTATCGAACCACTCGATTCCGCTGCAGCTGCGTGACACTCCACTTGCCATTGAGGCTCTTGACGGGAGACCTCTACAGCCTGCCCAATCCGCCAATCAGGTGCTCGGGTCTGTTACCTGTCACCTGATTGGCTGAAACGACAGGACGCCTATCAGGAGGCATGAAGGACCCCGTCCATCGCCGTCACCCGCTGCCCCACAGACACAGGGTAAGTGCCGGGCAGATGGCGAGCGGGTGGGGGGCACACTGGCAGCATTTGACGGGCACACTGGCAGCATATGATGGGCAGTTGGGAACACTGGCAGCATTTGATGGGCACACTGACAGCGTTTAGGCACCTTAGCAATATATAATGGGCAGTTGGGCACATTGGCAGCATATGATGGGCACAGTGTCTGCGTTTGATGGCACAGTGTCTGCGTTTGATGGCACAGTGTTTGCAATTGATGCTTTTTTTCCAACATTTTTTAAGTTTGTTTGTTTGGAAAATTGAAACCTAAATATTGTGAAATTTGACTCTAATTTAAACCAAGTTTATTCACTCTTTGTATTCTGGACAATACACTGTCATAAATCATTGACCAGTCAACAATGGTATGGGCAGAATTGGTGAAAATATGTTAAATTAATTCAGAAAACAAACAGTTTAAGTTTCCCACAGTATTGTCTTTCAAAGTGTTATCAAAATCCTAAAGCCTTTATGTAAAGCTTTCTGAACTTCAACTTTAAGCAGGGCATGGAAATGAGGTGCAGAAAGCCAAGTATGGAGACAATACATAAGTCAATGAACACTTAACATATACGTTTCGGAGGCTTTGAAAGTGTTCCAAGAATGCAGGTGTGCTAATTGCCATCCTGATGATATGCCCCCTCCACTCTGCTTTGTGTCATCACTTCTCGGCAGGTAAACGTGCTCAGCTAAATGTACAGGGACAAGCCACCTGACCTGTCTACGTCAATTACTACCTTCAATTGGACAACAGTCACCTTGCTTGGTCAGTTAAAAAAATAAAAATAAGAAAACTTTCTTCATTGATAGTATACTGTATTCATAACAGAAGTTGTTAGCACTTTTGCATATGACCACGTTATCAGTCATTAAAATATTGTTGCAATGCTAATTATGACAAATGTGTTATTTAGAGTAAATTAGGTGTCAAAGCTGACTAAACCCTATTTGCAATATCCTGTAAAACTGTATTACAATAAAGAATCGAATTGAGAAGATTTTGGTCAACCATGTCTTCCTGAACCCCCATGTAATATAGAACAGGATATCTATATATGCTATTTACAGTGTTGGCTGAGAACCATGAACAACCATTTATTTTTATTTTTTAATGAATGCTCTATTGTTTAAAGTTGAAAGTAAGAGATACAGGGTACTAAATAAGACACAGTCCTCAATATATATATTATATATAATAGTAAATAATAATGGTATAATGGTAAAATATACAGGTAAAATCTAAACATTTAATTTTATCTACTCCCTATGACACAACATTTCCTCAGTAGGTAGAATCTATAGTAGCCCCCACACTTAAAACAACTGGGAAAGGGAGACGTCTTTATTTCATTATAAGACTAGTTGCAGTTGTGTCTGATTTTAAACACTAAGACATGATTACCAGACAGGGCAGTTAAAGTGGAACTATACCGTATCTGAGCATCACAAACCAAAAATGCTATTCTGTTCATTTTTAATATTCAAAGCAAACTCACCCATCCATCTATGTCTCCATGCTTTATTTAGCTGAGAAATCATTTGAAAAACACCCTCTAACATTTCTGGCCAATGCCGTCTTGAGTAAGGGAAAATGATTCATGTAGCATGTACTTCCTGGAATCCATCTGCCCTTAGCTCAGGCATGAGGGTGTTCTTAGCTGGAAAAAATCCTCCTCCCCTTCCTGAAGACTCCTGGGATGTATGACATCATTTACCTTGGCATGGAAACCAGGGAATAACCAAAGAAATGTAAAAAAAAAAAAATGTTTAAAAATAGTCAACGTTGATTGAGATAGTGAAGTTCCACTTAAGGTAAAGTAAAAAAAATCTCTTTTTGTTAGGAAATGTTCCTTTTTTTGTTTTTCCATCAAGAACACCTAGTCTGGTTCACTATCCTCTTGCAAGGCTTGACAGACCAGCTTTTCCCTGCATAAGCTGCGCCTTAATTTTCAGGGCGGGGAGACAACTTTGCAGTTGCTTACACAACTTGCATTTTTGATGTTTGGGTTTAGAAAATTGTTTCTTTTTTTTTAAAGAGATTCGATTTATTTTAAACCACAAGGAATATAAAAAGGTCCATCATTCGGCTACACATACGATGGCATGATAAATAGTTAAACTGAGGTCAAACACGTACAGTATGTTAACATCTTTTGGTAACGCAAGATAACTAGCTTTAGGAAATTGTTTCTGAGAGCTACAAACTGGAATTTCATTCCCTCCCTGCTTCCAGAGTTGCCAACCTCCTGTAGCATTTTTTACTGACAAAACATGAAAAATTTACTGGTAGAGCACATTTTTTACTGACAACCTGAGAAATTACAGAACTCCTATTGAAAACGAATACAGTGAATATTTAAATAGTATAAACATGATATGGAAACACTAACAATAGCTATACCAAAGTAGTTGGCTTGATTTACACTTAAAAGGCAACACAGCATGAAATTATTAGCCCCTGATATTTACTGGCAGTTGTAAAAAAAAATCACAGATTTTTACAAACTGTCAGTAAATTTACTGGCGGTTGGCAACCCTGCCTGCTTCCTTTATTTCCTACCTTCATGCTTCCTGTGTAACTGCACAAATTAACAGTTCTCAGTTAAGTCCCCTTGGTTCTTCTTTACCTGGGTGTCATTGCCCCAGTTCCTGGGGCAGCATGGTTTCAAGGTTTTTTTAAACTGTTCACCATTGCCATACCCAAAGGGGCCATCTTCCTCATTTTTGATATCAAACTCTGAATGTCTTCATTTTATGCCAGACATTCCACTGGAATCCACTGGCTATGTCTTGGTTTCACTGCACCAGGGAGACTTTCTGGCTTTTGTAGACCTAAATTAGTATCTACATGTCCTCATCTTTCCAGTGCATCGATGTTTCCTACGTTTTGCCGTGGGCCACGTTTAATTATCAATTTGTAAGCCAGTTTCATTCTTGTGGCATCCCATTGTAAGATACTTGGAAGACTTTCTGTTGAGAAAACAGTGGGTGTAGCCTGTGTTGAACATGTGACTGGACAACGGTCCAGATATTACAGCAGTTTGAATTACTTATAAACCTTCAAAAATTTTTGCTGGAACGAATTTGTTATTTGGACTACCTGGGTCTAACGCTGGACACAACTTAGGCTAGAGTATTTCTTCCACTGAAAAAACTTCAGAAACTCGTGAGATTCAAGCAACCTAGTCCAGGAGTCATTCAACTCTCTTTCAGCACCAGCCTATCTATATTTCTCTGTTGTTTTTAGAGATGAAGAGAATTTAGATGTTTTGCAGCACAGACAATGGTCTTCTAAAGTGATTGTTCACCTGTCATATTGTTAGACTGATGCCGGACTATAGTTTGTATCCTGCATCTACACTATCTGTGTTTGACCTGAATCTGCTAATATCAAAGGTATGGGTGATGGACATCAAATGTCTTTACCTTGTGTCAGACAAAGGATATGATACCTGTTTTGGTTTTTGACCTCTGGGTTCTTTAAATGCTTTGAAATCTTTGAGAATGGCACTCCTTTACAAAGCATTGTTAAGGTCTAGGGTATCAATTATCGCTAACTGGTCACTTCACGCGTTCAAAATAGTTAGTCAATGACCAGCCTATGGATACCTTTCCTTATACATAAGGGCTTGAGACATACGGTATATTGTTATATGCTCCTCATACAAGTTTTATATTTGTGTATCAGTCAATCACAGCTGAACTTCAAGCAAACTGCTCAATACACCGGTGAAATACATATTAATGCTTTATTATCTGCCAAAGGAATAGTATTTCTGTCCATCCAGTCCTGAAATTTACAGCTCTGCCACACAGCACAGTCCTTCTGGCAGGGTAGGGGACCTGTTTTCTTTTATGTTGCAGTCTAATTTTTACTCACAGGTTTTCTTCCCACACTGGCCAGTGAGCGAGCAGCAGCACGCTATTTAACTATCTGTTGCCCTGCTCTCTCCTCCTATCAGTATATTCCTTCCACTTCAGCACACATGATTGGCTACTTCTGCTTATTCTCCTCCCCTCTCTGAACTTTGCTGTACAGGGACTGTAGGGAGTCTGATGCAAAGTTAAATTCAATACAGTATTTACTGCTTGCATTTAGAAGAAAATAACGATGTATTAATGATTACAGAGTTGCACTCATGTGTGTCTTTAATATCTGCCAGGTTTAAATATGTTTGTGCATTGCCCAATATATGACTTTATATGGTCCAACCTGCTCTGGTTTTTCAATTGATTTCATTAGATACATAAAAAACAGTGAAACAGAAACATTCACCTAAAATCCTAAATTTATAGAATATATCTACATTGCCAGTGCCTTATTTCCTATTATATCATACAAACCTTCTTACATTGTGAACTGAGCAAGTCACTTGTGTCTGCTGGTTCAGACAACTTAGTTGAAGCATATTGGCAGCAAATACCTTCCCATCTATAGTACAGTGCCTTGAAAAAGTATTCATACCCCTTGACATTTTCAACATTTTGTCATGTTACAACCAAAAACATGTATTTTATGTGATAAACCAACACAAAGTGGCACATTTTTGTGAAGTGGAATGAAAATGATAAATGGTTTTCAAAATTTTATACAAATAAAAATGTGAAAAGTGTGGTGTGCATTTGTATTCAGCCCCCATTTACTCTGAAACCCCTAACTAAAATCTAGTGGAACCAACTGCCTTCAAAAGTCACCTAATTCGTAAATAGAGTCCACCTGTGTGTAATTTAATCTCATTATAAGTACAGCTGTTTTGTGAAGCCCCCAAAGGTTTATTAGAGAGCCTTAGTAAACAAATAGCATAATGAACGACAAGGAACACATCAGACAGGTCAGGGATAAAGTTGTGAAGAAGTTTACAGCAGGGTTGTACCTTTACTTTACCTTAAGTGGAACTTCACTATCTCAAACATCTCACAGAGCACTGTTCAATCCATTATCTGAAAATGGAAAAGTATGGCACAACTGCAAACCTACCAAGACATGGCCATCCACCTAAACTGAAAGGCCGGGCAAGGAGAGCATTAATCAGAGAAGCAGCCAAGAGGCCCATGGTATCTCTGGAGGAACTGCAGAGATCCACCGCTCAGGTGGGAGAATCTGTCCACAGGACAACTATTACAAACCTAGCCTTTATGGAAGAGTGGCAAGAAGAAAGCCATTGTTGAAAGAAAGCCATAAGAAGTCCAGTTTGCCGTTTGCGAGAAGCCATGTGGGGGACATAGCAAACATGTGGAAGAAGGTGCTCTGGTCAGATGAAACCACAATTAAACTTTTTGGCCTGAAAGCAAAACGCTATGTGTGGCAGAAAACTAACACTGCACCCTGAACACACTATTCCCACCATGAAACATGGTGGTGGCAGCATCATGTTGTGGGGATGCATTTCTTCAGCGGGGACAGGGAAGCTGGTTAGAGTTGATGGGAAGGTGGATGCAAAAGGCTTGAGACTGTGGTGGAGGTTCACCTTCCAGCAGGACAACAACCCTACATACATACAGCCAAAGCTACAATGGAATGGTTTAGATCAAAGCATATTCATGTGTTAGAATGGCCCAGTCAAAGTGCAGACCTAAATCCAAATGAGAATTTGTGGCAAGACTTGAAAAATGCTGTTCACAGACGCTCTACATCCAATTTGACAGAGCTTGAGCTATTTTGCAAAGAAAAATGGGCAAAAATGTCATTCTCTAGATGTGCAAATCTGGTAGAGACATACCCCAAAAGATTTGCAGCTGTAATTGTAGTGAAAGGGGTTCTACAAAGTATTGACTCAGGGGGGCTGAATACAAATGCACGCCACACTTTTCACATATTTATTTGTAAAAAAATTTGAAAACCATTTATCGCTTTCCTTCAACTTTGTGTTGGTCTATCACATAAAATCCCAATAACATACATTTACGTTTTTGGTAGTAACATGACAAAATGTGGAAAATTTCAAGGGGTATAATTACTTTTTCAAGGCACTGCATGTTATGCTTCTCAAAACTTAGCCATGAAGTTTATACTGTTCACAATCTCACAGGAAAAATGTTTACGGTACAGGTACATCTGCAGTGTGTTGTCTCCTAAGTGACCCTTTGCAGGGGGAAATACTGTAAATATACCTTGCTTGTTCCTCATGATTCATGCAATCTGGCATTGCATTTGTATTTATGTTTATTTTACTGCTGTGCATTAGTTTCAGGTATACTGTATAGTTATTTATGTGCTTTCTAATGTGGTCACTGGCATCTTAAATTACAACATTTTCTGTTCTTAGAGTGCTCAAGACCAGAACAGATTTTCTACAATGGATATATCCTGCTTGTGTATTAAGTTTGGAGCTTGGATTTGACTGCCTTCCCTTTCCAACCAATGGCATTCACATTCAAACTTACATTATTTACAGTAATAAGTAGATTGGGGGGGGGGGGTGAATGGCAGCATATACGATGAAAATATTAGGCTACTATCCTCATCTGCAGAGCGTCTAAAGTGTGCGTCAAAAAATTTCAATTCAGCTGTATGAAGCTGTATATTAAGACCAGAGATTTTTTTAAATATGGGTGTACCTGTCAAGGCCTCCTAAGATAAACTGCACACATTGACCTTCACCAGCCCCTAACCCACATCCCCCACAGTTCTCCTAAAATAAAATGCTCTAACCTGCCGACCCCAGTTAATTACTCTAGTTCTGGAGCCTCGGTCCACTTCTGTGTTTACATCAGCAGGGACAAAATTTTCTTTAGTGCCAGCCACTTAAATAGGGCTGTATTTTAAGACCAGAAATTTTTGGTATACAACTTAATTTAGGTTACTAGAAACTTAGTGTGCAACTAGCAGTGACAAGTAATTTGCTGCCAAGGATGAGAAGTAGCCTACAGCTCTGGAACCATGGCCAGTGTGTAGCTGAAGTTGGGGGTTAATGCGGGGTTAATGCAGTTTAGCTTACAAGATCTAGGGAGGAATAGCAATTGTTTAGTAAAAGGTACTTCTGTACTAATTATTTTCTAAGTGCCCTGTTCACACCATAGATGTGCAGTGGTGTGCAGATTAGGCAGCTCAACTGACATAGTATGAACAAAAGAGAAAATCCCAGATATCAAGGAAAACGTGCCACAAATTTGTTCAGTGTTGAACTGTAATGTCCCGTACACACGATCGGAAATTTTGCCAGCAAAAGTCCAATGAGAGCTTTTGTTCGTAAATTCCGACCGTGTTTATGGTCCATCGGAATTCCCGCCAGCAAAAGATTGAGACCATGTTCTCAAATTCCGATTGTCTGTACAAATTCCGACGCAAAAAATTCCTATGCATGATCGGAAGCATTGAACTTATTTTTCTCGGCTCGTCGTAGTGTTGTACGTCACCGCGTTCTTGATGGTTGAAAGTCCATAGAACTTTTGTGTGACTGTGTGTATGCAAGCCAAGCTTGAGGGAATTCCGTCGGAAAAAACATCCAAGTTTTTTCCGACGGAAAATCCACTCGTGTGTATGGGGCATAAGTCTGTTAACTTGCTGCAAATTTTTGCTGGAAGAGCACTTGAAGCACAAGTTTTAGTTGACATTTTTACAACTTGTAGCAAATTTAGCATGGCAAGCCTCTAGCAAAAGCAAAGTTGTAGAGGTGAGTCTACAGCAAGATCTCTGCAAGTCACGGTGACCCGTGTGGTGGGATGACTATTGCACAAGATAACTGAACCAGAACTTGCAGCAGACTTTGAAAATATTTGCAAAGAAAGTTTATCTGGAGTCATGCAATGCAGACTTGTTGCCATTGTGCAAAAAAGCCTGGCAAGTCTAGCAATAGCTTAGCAAGTCATTTTCAAATGTGCAGCTCAATTGCTTGCTATCTGGGATATGTGAAAAAAAATATTACTAAAACTAAATCTGAACGGATTTTTATTCTCGACATAAAGTTTAATTTATATCAATTGCGACAGGCACAGACTTCGGGGAAGAGAATAGAATTTTGTCGCTGAGGATTTAAACACGCCATGGCTCTGAAATAAAGTCAAGTGAACATATAGGGTCGGTATTAGTACAGTTTAGCTTTGGAGAGCAGGGCGTGGATAAGCGATAAATTAGTAGAAGTTATGCCTGAAGGATTCACTATGCAGAAGGATTCTGCTGCACTAAATGACCTCTTTAGTAAGGGCAGTGTTAAAGTGATTGTAAAGTTTCCTTTTTTTTTTTCCTTTTAAATAACAAACATGTTATACTTACCTCCTCAGTGGTTTTGCACAGAGAAGCTTGAATTCTCTTCTTCTCGGGTCCCTCTTTGCTGCTCCTGGCCCTTACCTCCTGTCAAGTTCCCCCACAGCAAGCAGCTTGCTATGGGGGCACCCAAGCCGAGTCACAGCTCTGTGTGTCCATTTAGCCACGGAGCTTCCATTCGGCCCTGAACCCCTCTATCCTGATTGGCTAACTGACTTTGATTGACAGCTGTGGAAGCCAATGGCACTGCTGCTGTGTCTCAGCCAATCAGGAGGGAGAGTACCGGACGGCAGAGGGATTCGTGGACATCGCTGGACAGCAATGGGGCTCCGGTCAGTATTAGGGGGTGCTGAGGAGGCTGCTATACACAGAAGGCTTTTTATTTTAATGCATAGAATGCATTAAGATAAAAAAAACCTTCTGTCTTTACAACTCCTTTAATAAATAGCACTGTCCCACTGCAGTTAGCGCACATTTGCGAAGTGGCTAGGTTAGGGACAGGAACTCGCTGGTAAGGGACTTTAGAGCAGGGAAAGGTTAGGATGAAGAAGGGACTCCGCACATGATTCTGCCAACCACTATAACCCATGGGATCAGGGATTGAAACTACCTACTGCTTCCCAAGCGTTTATCAGCCACCTCCTTGTATTGTAAGCTTGCTCTTGTGTCTTCTACAGCTTAGAGACTGTGCTATAACAATCCTACTGTGAAGAATCATTACACTGAGTTGGTCATGATATTTAAGCCCTCTCGACACCTTTTTGGAACTACTAGGAGAGCTCATGCTGCTATTACCAAGTGTTGCTTGTTTAACTTTATTCTAATATACCATGCCCCATTCCTTGGTCTCTGTGTGCATATGCTCCACATTGGGAACCAACCAGCTGCCCCTGCTAACATACCTGTACTTTCAATGTATTTAAGTACATTAAAGGGTCAAGCTACCCAAATAAATTTTAGTTATAGCTGGTGCCTGGTAGGTCGAGCCAGCTTCTGGATTCTTGTAAATCCTGGACACTCCAGTAAACTTTTTAGTCTTTTGGGTGTTCCCATGTACCTTTATGTGTTTCAGTGCTACCTGTTGCATTTTTTCATTTACAAATTAACGGGGATCAGTGGCCAAACATCCTTAGTAGCTGCCCAATGGCCAAAGAGGATAACAGTAGGACCTGGAAGATGCAGCAGTGGAGATGTCAGCAGCACAGAATTCTGGAATTGTTTACACTGAAGGACAGCACAGTAGAAGGTGGGTTTGCCATAACATCCAAGTATGCCGTTCATACTGCTGTACATACTGAGACATTATGTTGAGACCTCCAACAAAATTTTAGTTCAACTTTAAGCGCAGAGGGTCCCTGAATGGTATAATATATTGTCAAGTGCTTTAACTAATCAAAATTAGCATCTGTTTGGGTGGAATAACACTTTAAATGGAAGCAATGCATTGTTTTGTGTGTTTGTGGAAAACATCGATGTTGACAAGGTGTAAAAAACATTGTGGTTTGCGCTGCTTTGTGTGGTTTGTATACATGTTTTGACAAATGCATTTGGATGAGAGTAATATCTTTTAGCAGTGACTGGCTTCACTTACTCCAGATCAGCAAGGGGATACACAAGTCTTCAGAATGTGCTGTGTGTACAGAAACCTCGGTCCAACAGTTCTAGAGGATACTTTTACATAAAAGGAGGGACCATTTCCTTTAAAGTGTGCACCTAAACTTTGTTTATTTCTCACTACGCCTTTGTCATGCGACCCTAAGAATCCTGAACAAAGAACTGCTGTCAAATGCTGTCAGAACGCCTCATTTGTCTCTCTTTTAGATGTCGTGCCTTGGTATTCCATGTAGCACCATTTCACATTGGAGGAATATATTGTAGGTCCTATAGCTGAATGTTGTTTTATGGGTATATTATGCTTTACAATTTGTTACTTGTCAAAGAAGTACAGACTTTTCTTTGAAAATGGTTTATTATAATGTAAGAGATCAGTCTTAATTTGTCTGTTCAGTCAAGGGAGATATAAGCTTTCACAGATGCTTTGTGTATGCCATACTAACCTACTGGCATGCAAGGATTGCACAGGTGCCCCTAATAAATATACGCCAGATACCTCTGCGGAGGAAGAGACCCAGGAGGTCTTATGTGATCTAAATTCACAAAAACATTTACTGTAATCTCTTACAGATTGCTTTGTCATCATTTCATCACTGCTGATCAGACAATTTATGGTCCTCGCACACAAGCGTAATAAATTACTGATGTATTACTGATGTAGCTTGCAGGCAGAGATTGACAGAAAGATCCTGCATAAAAAATAAATAAAAGATAAGTAAAGTGCTTGAGTATACACATGTATAGATGCATATACCGAGGGCCGCAAAGTCGGGTTGGAAAATGTCATTTTTTGCTACAGAAAAGTGCTTGACATTTTCCGACCCGAATTTGGGGCCTCGTATCTCGGGGCCACTTGGTGCCAGGAACCCCAAATTTGGTTTGCAAACCAAGTTGAACCAACATTACAACATATCCAAAGCACCAAGTGGCCCCGAGATACAGGGCCCCAAATTCGGTCAACTGTGTCCATCTGCAGCAATGTCATTTCGGGACCCTTTGGGTCCAGAGACCCAAACCTAGGGGGCATCTAGGAACCCTTTACTACCAAGTTTGAAGTTCAGGGGACCTATGGCTGCAAATGGGCACAGTGAGGCTGCAAATGGGCATTGTTGACCCACTTTTCCACTTACAGTAGCTGCGCATTTCTCACTCTAGGCTTATACTCGAGTCAATACGTTTTCCCAGTTTTTTGTGGTAAAATTAGGTGCCTCGGCTTATATTCGGGTCGGCTTATACTCGTGTATATACGGTACATAAAACCCATAACATAACATAAAAATTAGTAGATGATACAAAGTTACTTGTAACATATATGACTGAAATTAGAATACTTCTTATTACAGGAATGAGTATGGAGAATAGAAATAAGTCAATAGAATATTGTACCTATAGTTTTGAGTGAAGAGCCAGGTAGTTAAAATATGTAGGAGATGGTATATTAGGAGTGTTACCGGGCAATCGAGAGAAATAGGTACGTTTTCCAGGGCCAAGTTCCTGCAAATTGGCTTGGCATTATCTGGAAATATGAGTAATAATTCAGATTATCCCGCAAGACTCCTATTAGAGTAAAAATAACTAGTGTAAAGAGAAGGGGAAGCTTAGATAATGTTATGAGGAAGAGACATTGGGATGTAAAATGGGATATGTCACCAGAGGGGGTCAGTAGACACGGGAGGTAAAAAATGAATGAATAAATTAAGCCCTTAAGGGAGTAGTAAAGAGGTGTCAAAGCTCGGTGGTAGGAAATGTTCAATCCATGGTGTCCACAGGCCTTCAAATCTAGATATATTATCAAGATAGATAGCTTCTGTTTTAGCATGGATTAGGTATTGGGTAACACTTTGTTTGACTAATGATATATCAAGTGAATCTGTTTTCCAAGCTTTCACTATGACCTGTTTTGCTGCTGATGTTACAAAGAGCATCAGTTTAAATTGGCGGTTTGACAAGGCATGTGGTTTACTATTCAGGAGAACAAATAATGACATATTACAATCCACGGTTAAACTATCAAGAATAAACGAATTAGAAGAATAACGTTCTTTTGGGAAGGATAGCTCTAAAAACAATCAGTACTGTATAGCTTGCTTAAATATTTGACCTATTGCAATTTGCAAGCTGTATTAGTTCTCATTAGTGTTGGTATATTGGCCTAATTGTCCAGTATTGGTAGATGCAGCGGGGCTGATTTACTAAAAGATTTGAGAATGTTCACACAATGAAATGTCTGAAGATTCAATTCCATTATCTTAATATGAAAAAGAAGATCTAATTTTATTCCAGACTTATTTCATCTGCATTGCACATTAAAATGGTATTAAACCATTGATAATGGTAAATATGAGACTTTTTGAATGACATTCTGTATTTTATAATGTTTATTTGTAATAAATACAAGTAAATGAATTAAAAAAAAAAAAGACCTGAAACCAAAAATGTAATATATGGCAGCTTACCAACAAACATTAGATATGTCTGCATTAGTTTTCTTTTTAGACAGTTTTTCCTCTGTTTTCACCTGGTGATCTGGCCAGTAACACACCTCCTGTATTAGAGTGTCCTCACTCTGGATGAAGTAACACAGGGACACCTTTGGACAGCAGCATTATCAGTCTTGGCGGAGGGGAGTGTTATGCCCTGTACACACGAGCGGAAATTCCGCCAGTAAAAGTCAGATGAGAGCTTTTGGTCGGAAAATGCAACCGTCTGTATGCTCCATCGGACTTTTGCTGGCGGAATTCCAGCCAGCAAAAGATTGAGAGCAGGTTCTCAATTTTTCAGTCAGAAAAAGTTCTGATCGGAAATTCTGATTATGTGAATATGTGTCCCTCGCGCTACTTGGAGTATATGTAGTAGTCAAAATAAATAAATAAGTAGTGCTCTGCTGCAAAATGTGGTGTGTTCACAAATACACAAAATAGTAATAAATATAAAGAGAATTTCGCGCAATATATAGCTAAAAATAAGGTGCAATAATGAATATTCAAATATAAATACAATAGTGATATCAATACTACTGGTGAAAGATAATAAATAATACAGTACTAATAAGCATCAATGTCTACATTAAGTAGTAAATAAAGTGACGGGTGCATATGTGCAAAACCTTATTAGAAGTACCCTATAAGGTGCTGTGGGATGAGAGTAAAAATAAATTCAAACAATCAAGTAAATTCAAACAATCATAGTGCATTCAAGTGCTATGCGATTAAAGTGCTATGCAATTAGATGATTAATAGTGAAATGTCAAATAATGGATGAGTAATCAATGACAGATGAATGGTTATCAGATGCTAGTGGAAAGAATATTAAATAAATAAATAAATAAATATAGTCCCAGGTTGGATAAAATATATATGAATAAAACAGTGTCCAAGTTAGTCCATCCGGTCCTGATGATATATATGGTCAGGTACCGTATTCGCTCTAATTATGCAGTAATAATATATTCCATTCATTCAGGTTATCAGCATTAACTGCATGATATATGTATTAAATCCTGTATATTTTCTGCAGCGGGTACTTGGTCCTGATTTTCATAAAATTCAATCCAATCGCTAGTCTCTCAAAACTCTCACCTCAAATATGAAAGATTGTAGCTTTTCGGGCATATCCTATAGCCCCATGGATTGTGGATACAAGTTGTTCAGCATAAAACTGGTAAGAGTAAAAAACTTCTCCTTTAAGAACGTTTAAAATCTTGATTCCTCCACTCCACTAATATTCTTTCCACTAGCATCTGATAACCATTCATCTGTCATTGATTACTCATCCATTATTTGACATTTCACTATTAATCATCTAATTGCACAGCACTTTAATCGCATAGCACTTGAATGCACTATGATTGTTTGAATTTACTTGATTGTTTGAATTTATTTTTACTCTCATCCCACAGCACCTTATAGGGTACTTCTAATAAGGTTTTGCACATATGCACCCGTCACTTTATTTACTACTTAATGTAGACATTGATGCTTATTAGTACTGTATTATTTATTATCTTTCACCAGTAGTATTGATATCACTATTGTATTTATATCGGAAATTCTGATTGTCTGTACCAATTTCGACGCGCAAAATTCCTACACATGCTCGGAAAAAATGTGACACATGCTCGGAAGCATTGACTGTCACTGCGTTCTTGACGGTCAAAAGTTCAGAGAACTTTTGTGTGACCGTGTGTATGCAAGGCAAGCGTGAGCGTAATTCCATCGGAAAAATCATCCAAGATTTTTCCGACTAAACATCCACTCGTGTGTACGCAGCATTAGATGTACTGTAATATCATATTTGGATGCACTAACAAGTGTAAGCCAAACTCCAGCAAAAATGTTAGAAGCAGTTACAGCAAACCGTTTTTGTTTTCCTTTTGGGATAAAGGTTTTGCATAAATAAATTACAGCTGATCCTTGCAAGTACCCCTGTCAGTGTTAAATAGTTTGTCTCATCTCTGTAACAGATACAATCTGCTGGAGAGCTTGTTTTTTTGAAAAACAAAAACCGACCAACTGGCTAGATCACCAGAGGAAAGAAAGCTTAAAAAAGAAATTGATAGCAGTCATCGCTTCTAAGAATAGGTAAGCTGCAATATAATAAATGTTTGCTTTTGGGTTTTATACCACTTTAATGTATAGTTGAAAGGTGGGTATTTTTTCACAATTTATTGTGCGGACATTCTGAAATCCATTTGTAAATCTGGGCAACATGCTATACTGCTGACATGCCCATTCTATCACATTTTTTATTTATTTTTTTATTTTTTATTTTTTAAAGGTCAGCTCACCACCCAAGACTGGTAATTCAGTTACTGGTAAGCATTAGTGGGTTCATTCTCCCACTGTCTTCAATGGGGAAATATTCAAAACAAGACTTTTTTTTCCTCACGACTCCATCAAGGCCATAATAAAAAGCCTTTGACTCCCTTAGATTTTCCCTTAAGTTTAGTGAATGTGCTGAAAATTCACTTTGCAAAGATTACCCTATCATGTGTGACCGCCTAATGTACATGTACTGCGGCAGGTCGGCTCTATTGCGCAAAAATCACCTACTTGTACGTAATTTTGTGCAATAGCCACTGGGTGCACCCTGTCAGAGGCACGATTGCACACTAATTGGACAGAGGGGGAGCCAATCAGCAGGTCCGGCAGACCTGATGTCTGCCGGCCACCGGCGATCATTCCCGAGAAAGGCAGAATGGTGGTCTGCCTATGTAAACAAGGGAAATCACCATTCTGACAGGGGAGAAGATAGAGATCTTTGTCTTCAGTTCACCCAGTCAGAGCAACCCCCTCAGAGTTAGCAAACACCCCCTAGTGACACATTTAATCCTTTGATAGCCCCTGATGTTAACCCCTTCCCTAGCAGTGTCATTCGTACAGTAACAGTGCATATTTTCAGCACTGATCACTGTAATAATGTCACTGGTCCCCAAAAAAGTGTCAAAAGTGTCAGTTAGAGGTCCGATTTGTCCGCCGCAATGTCGCAGTCCCGCTAACGATTGCTGATCACCGCCACTACTAGGAAAAAATAAATAAATAAAAATGCAATAAAAATATTCCATAGTTTGTGTATGTCATAACTCTTGCGTAAACAAATCAATATACGCTTATTGGGATTTTTTTACCAAAAATATGTAGTTCACTTTGGGATGATACCTTAAGGATACTTGATTTAGAGTTTAGGTTTTAAATTGCACCATATACACCAAGAAGTTTTGACACAATTGGAGGTTCCTCTGAGATCTGATCATTAGATGATGGTCTAAAGTACTGGGACTAGGCTCATGGGATCAAGCCTAAGCACAACACTTAATTAAAATATTTCCAAAGCCAGTTTAAAAATTTGACAAATAAGCATTCTATCCAAAGGACTGATTGAAAAGGCATTGCCACGTCAGTTGTGTATGGAAGAAAGAAGATTTTTCATTCAGTTTTGGAAAGGGTACTTTAACTTAAATGTGACATAGCTTCCCTTTGTCCCTGTTTGGGGGACTATACTTCTTTTGGAACCAATTTCCTCTGTCTCATTTTCCTCCTCAGTTGTCCCAAAGTTTTCATATGTCCTAGGAAGCATATGGTATGGACCTGGCCTGGGCGGTACCTTATTTGTGAATCCAGTGAGTACGGTATATGCAAGGTTTTTGAAAATAGATATCAAATGCAATATGTTATAGATTAGAGTAGATACTGGCATTAAGATGTTGTTGCTAAAGATGTCCCTACTTGTACAGATTTCTATTCTTCCACTCTCCTCAAGAAGCAATATATCCTGCAAAACACATAAAGGAACCCAACAGACCCCCATGAACAGTACCAGGAAGATTTAAGATTAACACAAATACAGGTTGAGATGCCCTGTTGATATATAATATTGTATATGGGGTGCCATTTATAAGGAGGGAATAATTATTGGAACAAACTTTCTTTCAAAAAGTTTGTCTTGATTTTAAACTATGTGTTTTTAATTAATAAATATTTAGCATTTTTGTAAAAAAAATTGCTGTGTAGTCCTTGGGTATCTCAAAAGTCCACATGATATAACTTGGATGTCCTACCATACCACATAGTCACCACTAATTAATTCTATCAAAATGTATTCTACATTAAAGCGGAAGTAAACCCATCGATTTAAAAGTTTAAAAAAAAAAGGCATGCCGGGAATGCTAACTGCACATTGGCTGTGCTCTCAACCAAACAGTCAAACCATCCAATGGCTGGTGTCATAACGGATCACATGTGCAGCACTGTGGCAGTTGAAGATTAAACAGAGGCAAAGATGGCAGCTTCCTTGGCTGAAAACGAGAGGGGGGTTTACTTCCACTTTAAACTAAACACTAATAGGCTTGATTTACTAAAACTGGAGAGTACAAAATCTGGTGCAGCTATGCATAATAGCCAATCCGCTTCTAACTTCAGCTTGAACTAGTAATTTAAAAAAATCCTGCCCACTGATTGGTCTCTGTACAGAGATGCACTTGATTTTGCGCTCTCCAGTTTTAGTAAATCAACCTCTATGTCTGCGAAAATAAAAAAATAATAATGTACTCATAAATTTAACCAATAATATTTATGTATTATTCCCTGATAGTCTGCAGTTTGGGGAGTGGGAGAGATTTGTTCATTGCCTACGTACTTTGTTCTCAAAGTTGTCCCTCTTTCTCATATCAGAAAGTTGGAAGACATGAATTGGCTAAGCTGTGGAATATTTTACTTCACAAGGTGGTAATAGCAACATAAAATTCAAAAAAGGACTATATAATGTCGCTTTTAAAACATATGATAAAATAGTTTTTATAACAAAAAAAGAAAACAAGGAATATGTTAATCCAGGAAATTCATAAGACTGGCCTTGAGGAGTCAGGAAGAATTCTACTTTTCTTTGTTCAAACTAAGGATTATGGACTAGTTTGTTATCATTTTTATTCAACCATATGTAAATGTAAAAATGAGGGTCCAGTTGACCTATTGAAAGGTTTCTTCTCTCTTTTTCTCCTCAATGTGTCAACTAAAAGCATCTAACATGATTACAGACTATATACAATTAAGAAGCATAGTTCAAGATCACAAAACCTTAGACCTTTAAGTCAATTTTAGGAAAACTAAGTAGAACTTTTCTGACACCTGTAATTAGTTACTTCCGCTAATATAACTGTCTGGCTTTTATGTGGAATGATGCCCTTCTTCTACAATGTAAGTGTGACTGACAGCTTATGCATATATATATTATGTACAGATCATCAATCAGTTGGACATGTCCCTTTAAGCTAAATACTACACATTTAAAGGAGAAGTATAGTCAAAGCTATTTTGACTATACAGGCATACTCCACTTTTAAGTACACAATGGGAAGCCAATGAGATTCTAATCCCAGCTTGTTCAATTAAGCTTTGGTAATAAAACATGGAAGCTTATTGGTTTCTATGCAGAAGTGAGCCTGATTTCGCACATTCCAGCTTTAGTAAATAAACCCCATTGTGTACTTAAAAGTGGGGTATACCTGTAGTTCTCCTGTAATTCACAGGAGTGCACTTAGTTCTGTACTCCTGTGACTTATTTTCAGTCAACAGCGTACTAGTCCACTGTTGGCTGATGTCACAGAGCCAGTCCAGGCTCTGAAAGGATCCCAACCATATGGTCGGGATCTATCCAGATGCCTGGACCACTGGCCTGCTCAGCCTCTCAGCGAGGGACACTTTGTGTGGATGGCGATCACACAAGACTGGTGACAGTGAGTTAAAAATAAAAATATATATAATTTTAGTGTCCCTAAACAGTGCCAGACCAGTTACATTGTCCTTGATCATCTCCACACCAATTACAAAGTCCCTGATCACCGCCACACCAGTTATGGTGTCTGTGATCATGGCCACACCAGGTGTAGTGTCCATAATCACAGCCACACCAATTGCAGTCTGTGATCAAGGCCACACCAGCCCCAGTGTCCCTGATCAGCGCCACACACCTCATATTGTCCCTAATTACTGTCACCCACTCAGTGTCGCTAATCCCAACCACACCTCTCACAATGTCCGTGATCACCACCACACCAGTCATTTTGTCTCTGTTCATTGCCACACCAGTCCCAGTGTCCCTGATCACTGTCACACCACTCATATTGCCCCTGATCACAGCACCATCAGTTAAAGTGTCCCTAAATAGCACCACACCAATCATATTGTCCCTAATCACCACCACAGCAGTTACAGTGTCCCTGATCACCGCCACACCAGTCATAATGTCCCTGATCACCACCACACCAATCATTTTGTCCTTAATCACCATCACACCAATTACGGTGTCTGTGGACGCTGCCACACTAGTCCCAGTGTCCCTGATCACCAGCACACCAGTTATGGTGTTTCTGATTATGCCACAGCAGTGCAGTGTTGCCTCTGCCTGCTGCTAGTACCAATCCTAGCCTGTTTATTGACCACATTTCTGCCTGCTGCCCAGACTGATCCTTTGCCCGGTTGCTGACCATGTCTTTACCTGCACCCGAACTGACGCATCTGCACATTCCACTGACTATGTTCCTGAGTCCCAGTTATCCCCTGCAAACAACTGCACTCCTGGAACCACAGGAACTCTTTTGTTCTTCCTTTCTTTAGCCTCTTGTACTTCCTGACCAGTGAACAGGCATTCCTTGGGGCAGTCACATACCAGTTGGCTATGCTTCTCTTATAGGAACTGGGACTGCTATAGGTGACTCTATATTCCCTGATCATTCATATAGAGGTGACCATTTCAGTACATGTGGTATTATACTCAGGAGAAGTAGTAGAATGTGTTTTGGGGTGTAATTTTAAGTATGCTCATGCTGCATCTGGGAAATATCTTATTAAATGGCCAACTTTGTGTAAAGAAATTATTATCATTTTCTTTCTGCATTTTTCAAAAAACTCATTACGCTTCTTAAAAAATACCAAGGGAAGTGACTCATTGTTTACAAGGACTTACCTACCCACACCTAGCCAAATGACCTACCCATGAACACTCAGTACTGAACTGCATGCTGGGTAGGATATAAAAGGACACACGCGGACATTTTCTTTCTCTTCTGGATGCGTGGCCTGCCTGCAAGGATCTGTGAGGAGGTGTTCCAGAGAGTGTGACCTGCAACAACTGCGGAGCAACCAGCGACTCTGCCTCATACCTGTGTGCTGAGGAGACAGAGTGACTGGATCGGGAAGGATCCAGAGACACCTGATGGAGCCATTCGGAGGGTCCCGGTCATCTTTCAGAACAGAAGCAGCGTGACGGTGCTGGCTTAAAGCAAGACTGAGACAACCGAAGCAGAGGTTTTCTATTCTTCCAGGCCTGGTTGGGTGAGAGGGCTGCCGCCCATAATTCTTAACACACTTTTACACACTTAGACTCAGACCACAGTGTTGCTGGAACCTGCCTCAAGCCTATACTCCACTGGGAACTGACACTGTGTGATTTGGAGACAACTACACCGGGGGCAGTTATAAGTGTGCTACATTACAAGAACAGTTCCAATACTCATTCTACACTATTCTTTGTTTGTTAAACCCTTTGTATTACAATTGCTTCAATACAATAGCTAGTAGAAGACAGAAAGGACTGCATTATAAACCAGGGGGAGCTCCTTAGCCATTGTATTGTGTGGTGTTGTTAATTTTGCATTTCTGTGTTTGTTACAGTGTGCTGGAAGTGGGAAGGTGCCCAGAGCCAAGACACTGCCACTCTGAGCATTGGTCCCACTTGGAGACACGCTTACAGGTGTTAGCCAAATAAACCTTTTATACTGAAGAAGTTGTGAATATTCATTGCATTGCTCCCTTACATTTGTGTAGCGGTGCAGTTATTATAACCACTGTTCATACCTGTTCTAGTAAAATTCTTGTGTTTATGCTTAATATTCTTTAGTAAACTTATTCTAATATTTACTTATAAAACAGTGAGTTTGTGTTATTGCAAGCATGGAACCCGAAGTGTCAGAGGTAAGGGTAGTCCCCAATGTCTGGGATGGCCAGTGGGAAAATGAACAGCTTTGCAGCTCCCAAGGGAGTAGTGTGCTACACTTTGTATAATTATTTTGAATGAATATTTAAACTTGGCCTTTTTCTTTACCATTACCTGCCTGTTGAAGTGTTACCATTGCACTGTCCTACTGGCAGGACTGCGATAAGTTACGTATATGCCAACTTTGCCATACAGCATAATGAACATCCGCAGTGCATGATGCAGACCTCCATTGTACTTTAAGGCAGCCTTTCTCAACTTTTTTTTTACCCCCAGAGTAATCCTTAAAATAATTTCCAGGTCTTGGGGAACCCCTACTAAAACCAAATGATTAAGGGTCAGTAGGAAAAAATGTCTCTTAAATTGGTACCATTGGGAATAATGCCCTTCTTACAATAGTAGTCAGAATGTCTTCCTTACAGAAAGCTAAAAAGATCAATGGTGTCATGCTGCTGGCTCTGTCAAGTGGCATTGGCCCTGGAACTATGCAGGCATCACCAAATGGTAGGTCAATCTATCACAGCTTAAGGAACCCCTAGCAACATCTGGAGGAACCCTGGTTGAGAATAGCTGCTTTAAGTCTTGCCCTATACATGTGCAACCTGCTGAAAATATTGCTCAATGTAGCACAGCGTGACTGTGGGCAGGCTATGCCAGTGAAAAGAGCAAGGCGCTGCATTGGAGGTCTGTACTTACACTGCATATAACAAATAGATAAGGAGGTTGAGGTGGGTGGAAAAAGACTAGGTTTTTAAAAGGTACAGTTACCATTAAGTCAACTGCATAACATTTGCCATGGGTGGTTACCTTCTCAAATAAATTTTAATGTTGTATTTTGGAGATTCATTTCACAGAGACAGAGATTGGGAGGTATCTAAAATAGTAAAGAAACAGCCCTACACATTACTTAATGTTTAGACATGCATTGCTTATCCTGTTGATCAAAGAGTCCTACGATCATACTCATAAAGAGCTTATAGAAATATGCTTGGTGGAATTGTTTTGAATGAATATTTAAAAGAACACGTAATGTTTTACTTATTTAAAAGCAATAAGTAAAAAATGAATCTGACAATAGGATGTGTTTATATATATATATATATATATATATATATATATATATATATATATATATACCTTTATGCAATTATGCTCCCAGCTGTTTGAAGGAGCAACTGTAAAGCTTTTAATATTGCCATGGTACACTATGTTATGTGTATGCGAGTCAAAAATAAGCATGTTTTTCACATTCTTTTGTGCCCTATTAGGAGCGATGGGAGCTGGAGATTAAAAAAGTTTGACGTGGGAATTCTTATCTGACCAGATAATGAAAAGCAAAAATGTACTATCTTCCCGAGGAGGCATGAAGCTGCTGGGTGTCTGGGTGAAGATAAAGATCAGAGTGTCAGGATATTGTACTTTGTTGCTGATAAGAAGTCTGGCAGGTGCTAAATGACTATTTCTTCTTCTGTATAGAACATTAAGGCCCATATTTACTAAACAACAGTCTGTGTTAAGACACTTGAAAGAATTTGGTGCACTGAATGGGCTACAGAACGTGTTGTATAGTTGGAAGCTGTCCAGTGTCACTATAGCAGTTAAGAGTGAGAAGGTTCACTTGGAAATTTATGCACACCCTTAACTACTAGAATCATGCCATGCCAACACATACTTTATACTGAGACATGCCATTAAAAAAATACAGGCGTTAAGGCATACATAACTGAGCACATAACCCAAATGTTGTCCACTGAGATACATTCTTCATCTATTTCCCTGGAATGTCACTCAAAGTATTTTGCCCCAAGCACAGCGTTCATTCATCCTTGTACTACACATGCGTGGACAATTTCTCGTGCCACAAGAATGCCAAAGGAAGTGCAGAGCAGAATGCTAGGAGAGATTAAAGCATTTGCATTACAACAGAGAAAATGTTTAGTATGTATTGCATTGGTGGAATAATCAAGACCTCCATGATGAAATAATTATATATTATATTATATTATATTTAAAGTGGTGGGCCACCGTGAAAAGCAAAACTAGATAAAAATGTTAGTACAAATTTAAAATGAAGAAAAAAAAAATTTTTTTTTTTACTTACCAGAAATGGCTGTTGCTAGGCAGATCGTCCTAATCTGCCTCTTCCTGTTCCTCGGTGCTGTTCTCCTAGCGCCGCCTGCTAGTGAATGGGGCGCGGTGTGTTATGGGAACTATGTCCCACAACACATCGCGTTCCCAATTCACAAATTCGACTCGCGCATGCGCAGTAGGCTGCGCGCCGACTCGCGCATGCGCAGTAGGAAACGGGCAGCGCTCGCTGCCCGTTTCCCTTACTGAGGATGGCGGTGCTGGAACAGGATCGCCAAGGGACATCTCGGCCTCCACGACCGACATCGCGGGCGCCCTGGGAGGGTAAGTGTACTTATTAAAAGTCAGCAGCTACTTTTTTTTTTTTAAATGTTTTTTAGGTGAAACACCGCTTTAACAACTTAAAAAGTGGGGCTAAAGAAAAACTACAGTCTACACAAAAAAAAAAAAAAACAATACATTAGTTAGATCCAAATAGCTTTGCTACTATAAACAATAAAAACATTTTTATTGTTTATAGTGGCAAAGCTATTTGGATCTAACTAATGTATTGTTTTGTCCAGATTTCTGTGAACATTACTAACCCAACTTAACTGATCTGGCAAACAAGTTTTTTTTTTAAGTTTTTGACAGGGCATTAAGGGTTTTACAGTAAATTTTTCTGATTTTGATTTCTGTCTGGATCTCAGTTTGGGAGATTTCCTCGCAGTTTGTGTTCCCATGATTTTTGAATTAAAAAAGATTGTAGCACCCTGGTGTTTAGGCAGGGTTGCTAACAAATTTAGTTTGCCAGGTAGTAATTGTCCTGGTTAATTGTTAGAAGATCCACTGATTCCTTGCTAATTCTGGAATTGCTGCACCTTTTCTCCTCTGTCACTAGGTGGCACTGTGGCTGGTGACATTAGATCAACAAGGGCATAGCAAGGTTAGATTATGAATGGATGGGGTGTCTCACACAATTGGCAGGGGTTTCTTTAGTCCCTTGGCCTGCTGGGAGAGTCTATTTATTTGGGTGGAGTCAGGTGATCGGGATTCTGTGCCACCTGGATGGCTGTCTAGGTGGACGTGTGTTATGTCGCCCCAGGTTGCTAGGCCAGAAGCCAGAGGCCTATCATGGGGGCACCTGGCTGCTAGGCTGCCTATCCAGGAGCAGGAGAAGCAGCATAGAGTTGGGACTGCAGGATTGGTGTCCAACCGAGTTGCGAAGGTTCAGCCGGACAGGGAACCAGTTGTGGTCAGAGGTAAAGGGGAAGCAGTCGCCACTAAGGGACCATCCACCTTATTACCGGAGACTACTGTGAGTAAACTTGAGCAAGTACCAGAGCAGTCTTCTCACCAACCGGGGACGGTGAAGAAGTAGAAAAGCTTCAGCGAGTGCCATGCCAGGGACCCAGTGGGTTAGCAGGGGTGACGCTTGAGGAGTATACATCGGGTTAGCTATGGAAGCGCTCAGGAGATGCGATGACGACTGGGATCTGGAAGTCTAGAGAGAGACTGGGAGCTCAGCGAATGAGTGGGATACTGTGAGATAAGAGAAGAACTATTCTGTGTTACCAAGAGTTATGTACAACTACATTTAGTGACTGTTACAAATTCAGTTGCCATAGGAGCAAGCGGTCCTACCTATACAGATGTGGCATCCGGCTGGAGGCCTTTCCCTGTATAGCTGTCTACCTATAGTGTCTCAGGGTCTGCAAATTACCATTGCATCTACCCAAGGGTGTCCTGGCCCTAACCCTCTCTCCCACAGTTCTTGTTAAGAGACAAAAAATCTCTTGTTCGCATTCAAAAAGTCACTGGCGCCCATCATTTTGTCTTGCATTACACCCACCATGCCTGTTAACCCACTCTACAAGGAAGGATGTCAGCTCTCCCTAACTCTTGAGGTCATCACAAGATATAGGAAAAATACATGATATACTGTATCTCACACCAACAAATTTTGATTTGCTACCATATGATTTCCTGTGTCCCTATATACTTATCTGTAATAACACTGATTACCTGTGTCAGTACACATTACACAATGGGGTTAATTTACTAAAACTGGAGAGTGAAAAATCTGGTAGAAACCAATCAGCTTCTAGGTTTTTTGTCAAAGCTTAATTGAAGAAGCTGCAGTTAAAAGCTAATTGGCTACCATGCACAGCCGCACCAGATTTTGCACAGTTTTAGTAAATCAACCACCACAAACCGAAAATTGCTGTTTAACCACCTCAGCCCCGGAAGAATTGGCTGCTGAATGACCAGGCCATTTTTTGCGATTCGGCACTGCGTTGCTTTAACTGACAATTGCACGGTCGTGCGATGTTGTACCCAAACAAAATTGATGTCCTTTTTTTTCCCACAAATAGAGCTTTATTTTGGTGGTATTTGATCATCTCTGTGGTTTTTATTTTTTGCAATATAAAAAAAAAAAAGAGCCACAATTTTGAAAAAGCACAATATTTAGTACTTTTTGCTGTTATAGATAGCCCCAATTTAAAAAAAATATATATATAATGTTGTCCTCATTTTAGGCCGATATGTATTCTTCTACATATTTTTGGTAATAAAAATCACGAAAAGCGTATATTGATTGGTTTGTGCAAAAGTTATAGCATCTACAAAAATAGGGGATAGAGTTATGGCATTTTTATTATTATTATTTTTTTTACTAGTAACGGCGGTGATCTGCGTTTTTTTATCGAGTCTGCAACATTATGGCGGACACATCGGGTACTTTTGGGATTGATTGACAATTATACAGCGATCGGTGCTATAAAAATGCACTGATTACTGTATAAATGTCACTGGCAGGGAAGGGGTTAACACTATGAGGCGATCAAGGGGTTAACTGTGTTCCCTAAGTGTGTGTTCTAACTGTGGATGATGGGAGTGACTATAGGAGCTGAGAGATTGTGGTTCCCAGCTCGTAGGAACTCACAATCTCTCTGTCCTCTCCTCACAGAACTGGGATGTGTGTGTTTACACACACACGTCCCTGTTCTGCCTCTCGTGCCCGCGATCGCTCGAGGCCGGCGGTCATTGCGATGGCTAGTCACAAGCATCGGCACCCCCCACCTCCGGTGGAGCACGCGTGCCTGCTATCCCGCTTAAAGGGACTGACGTATAGCTACGACGGTTCGCAGGATCGTGCCGACCTGCCGCAGTATAATGAAGGCGGCTGGTCAGCAAGCGGTTAATTCATTGTTAATATTCAAAACAAACTTACTCATTCATTCATGTCTCAATGGATGCATTAGGACTGTCTTTATATACTGTTGCTAGGTAAATGCAGTTCAGTTCTGTTAACTACTTTTATTCAGAATGCTGCAGGTGTTCAACCATATCTCATACCCATAGTAACATTATTGTCTTACTGATTATTTATATAAAATAATAATTGTCTCTTTTTTTAGGCTATGCTTTGCTTTAATAAACTCTTTAACATATCTCAAGGTGTGTCGATAAGTGCTGGGTGAGTGAGGTGTGTCATCTTCAGCTGTGCTGAGAAATCGCAAAACAATTCCACAGGGATAATGATACAACTACAGAGGTTGGAAAATACCCTGGGTGAAATTACTCCATGGGTGAATTGACCTGCACCCAACAGATATGAAATAGTTAAGGTGCTGCTGCAGCTGCACACAGAATGACATCATTTGAAAAAACACTTTGTGGGATCATCAGTTTTCATTTGTGGGCAGCACTGGCTCCTGTCCAAAGGTTAGGGGTAAGTACGACCACTGACATTAAAGATTGGGGTCTATATTCCCTTGGGGGTCACTATCCCCCTGACACTAATAATTTGGGGAGCTATGCTTCCTTGATGGCCACTATCCCACTGACACCAATGATTTGGGGACTATTCTCTTCTGTGGGACAGTATCCCACTGAGACCAGTGAGTTGAGGGTCTATTCTCCCATTGGTTTCCACAATCTAGCAGACATTTTCGACTAATTTCCCCTCCCCCACCCACACTTTTAATACATTTTAAATACATATTTTATATTCCAAAACTTTTATTATATGGTGTAAACTTTATTTTTTACTGTTGGGGCATAAAAGGCTTTGGAAAGAATTTACCAAGCCCTAGTCTAACTCTTTCACTGATGGATAGTTAAGAGATAAATGTATTTTTTCATGAATACGCATCTCAGAATTGTATCCAGACATATAACTCTTTACTTCTCATCAATAAACTGTGTTCTTTATGTTACAAGAATAATCTCCAGCTGAGAAGATTGCACTCCAAATTATCTAGATAAACTAAAATTCAGAATTTTCCGCTGATTACTGCAGAAAATCAGTACTGGGTATATAGAACACATGAGGTAGTTTATACGCCAGGATCATGGCATCACTGATCAATATAATTGGGATTATTTACATCTCTCTTCAGTAGAGTGAAGGATTACAAATAGAATGATATCATTACTTGTTTAATGTCCAGTGTGAATGTGATCAGTTTAGAGCAAGGATCTCCAAACTACGGCCCTCCAGCTGTTACAGAACTACATGTCCCATGAGGCATTGTAAAACATTGACCTTCACAGACATGACAAGGCATGATGGAAATTGTAGTCCCTGAACAACTGGAGGGCCATAGTTTGGAGACCCCTGGAGAGGTAAAGTAGATGTAAACCCTAAGGCTGGATTCACACCTAGGCATTTTTTGTGCTTTTTGCATTTTTCAGATTTGCAATCTGCAAAATGCAAAAAGCACAAAAAATGCCTAGGTGTGAATCCAGGCTAAGACCCAGTTCACACAGGGGCAACCTGGGATCTGACTTCAAGTCGCCCCAAGTCACGGGGTTGAGAAAATCAATGGAAGTGAATGGAGCTGTCTTAATGTACACTACTGAAGTCGCTCCGACTTCAGAAAAGGTTCCTGTACGACTTCAATCCGACTTCTAGGCAACTTGTACCCATTGATTTCAATGGAAGTTGCCTCAAAGTCGGATCCCCTGTCTTAACTGAAGCAACTTTCCAGGAAGTAAAAATAGTTTTCTAGGCAAACTCCTCCCTCCCACAGAGCTGATTATTATGCGATTGGCCACTGGCAAAGTCCCCTGTCCTGGAGGCAACTTCAAGTTGCCTTGTAAGTTGCCTTGAGTCGCGCTCTGATTCATACTCAAGTCGTGTCCAAGTTGCCTCTCAAAGTCGCGCTGGAAGTCGTGTTGCCCTTGTGTAAACTGGCCCTAACTGAATGACATTTATTTAGCTAATTGCTATATATAATAAATCATTGTCATGCTATTTTTTGAAAAATACAGTTTTAACATATTTTCATTCTTTTTTACATCCCAGTGCTGCTAACCCCCTTCAGCCTTATTGCAGTCACCTCCTTTCTTTATTTGTCACTTTAGCACACTTGTCGCCATTGGAAAACTGTGTGACAGACTGACAACGCTGGAGCAAAACTGATAGACAGAGAGCAGTATATATATACACTGCTCAAAAAAATTTAAGGAACAGTTTGAAAACACATCAGATCTCAATGGGGGGAAATATCATGCTGGATATCTGTACTGATATGGACTGGGTAATGTGTTAGGAATGAAAGGATGCCACATCGTTTGATGGACAGAGGGCCCTACAGTGGTCTAAACTCAAAGACACCCCGGAAATCAAAAAATGATGCAGCAGGCTAGTCCATTTTGCTGAATTTTTTTTTTTAATTTAAAATGGTACTCAGTAGTTTGTTTGGCCCCCATGTGCTTGTATGCATGCCTGACAATGTCGGGGCATGTTCCTAATAAGTTGCCGGATGGTGTCCTGGGGTATTTCCTCCCAGATTTGGACCAGGGCATCACTGAGCTCCTGAACAGACTGAGGTGCAACCTGGCGTCATCGGAGTGACCGAAACATAATGTCCCAGGGGTGTTCTATTGGATTTAGGTCAGGCGAGCGTGGGGGCCATTCAATGGTATCAATTCCTTTATCCTCCAGGAACTGGCTGCATACTCTCACCACATAAGGCTGGGCATTGTCGTGCACCAGAAGGAACCCAGGACCCACTGCACCAGCATAGGGTCTGACAATGGGTCCAAGGATTTCATCCTGATACCTAATGGCAGTCAGGGTGCCATTGTCTAGCCTGTAGAGGTCTGTGCATCCCTCCATGGATATGCCTCCCCAGACCATCACTGACCCACCACCAAACCAGTCATGCTTAACGATGTTACAGACAGCATAATGCTCTCCACAGCTTCTCCAGACCCTTTCACATCTGTCACATGTGCTCAGGGTGATCCTGCTTTCATCTGTGAAAAGCACAGGACATCAGTGGCCAATTATGGTGTTCAATGGAAAATGCCAATCGAGCTCCACAGTGCTAGGCATTGAGGACAGGGCCCACTAGAGGACGTCGGGTCCTCAGGCCACCCTCATGAAGTCTGATTGTTTGGTAAGAGACATTCACACGCGTGGCCTGCTGGAGGTCATTTTTTAGGGTTCTGGTAGTGCTAATCCTGTTTCTCCATGCACAAAAGAACAGATACCAGTCCTGCTGATAGGTTAAGGACCTCCTATGGCCCTGTTCAGCTCTCCTAGAGTAACTGCTTGTCTCCTGGAATCTTCTCCATGCTTTTGAGTCTCTGCTGGGAGACACAGCAAACCTTCTGGCAATGGCATATATTGATGTGCCATCCTGGAGGAGTTGGACTGCCTGGGCAATCTCTATATGGTCCGGGTATAGCCTCATGCTACCAGTAGTGACACTGACCCTACTTTAAATGCAAAACTAGCTAAAAACCATCAAAAAAGCTAAGTAGGGGAAAAAAACGTAAAGTGGCCTTCACCTGTAAAACCATTCCTGTTTTGGAGGTCGTCTCATTGTTGCCAATATAGTGCACCTGTTGGTAATTTCATTAACACCAAAGCAGCTGAAACTGATTACCAACCCCCTCTGCTACTTAAAGTGGCGTTTCGGCCATGTTTTTTTTTTTTTAAGTCAGCAGCTACAAACACTGTAGCTGTTGACTTTTAATAAGGACACTTACCTGTCCAGCGAGCCTGCGATGTCGGCCCCCCATCCATCTTAACGAAGGGAAACAGGCAGTGGAGCCTTGCGGCTTCACTGCCCGTTTACCTACTGCGCATGCGCGAGTCACGCTGCGCTTTGTGAATGGCCCCATTGTTTTCTCGGACACACACATGTCCCAGAAAGTAACAGGGCCACTCGCCGAAGAGTAGGAAGTGCCGCACAATAGGAAGAGGCAGATTAAGAAGACTGCCTAGCAACAGGGGTTTCTGGTAAGTTAAAAAAAAAAATCAAATATTTTTTTTACATTTTTTTTAAAGAATATTATTGCTATTTTTTATTTAAGGGTGGCCCTCTGCTTTAACTGACCAGATCAATATCCCATGAGTTTAATTTACTTGATGCTATACTCTGATTAAAAAGTGTTTCTTTAATTTTTTTAAACAGTGTATATATATATTCTAAAAATTGATCGGTCCTAATGTACTTACTGCCTTTCATTTCTTGAGGCCCCTAAAATGCCAGAACAGAACAAACACACCCCAAATGACCCCTTTTTGGAAATTAGACAGTCCAAGGCAGTTAGTAAGAGGTATGTTGAGTTTTTTGAAGTTGCAATTTTTTGTCACAATTTGTTTGGAAAATGAAGAAGTTGAATAAAAAATGTTTTCACACACAGCATGAGCATACTTACAATTACACACCAAAACACATTCTGCTATGCCTCCTGAGTATGAGGATACCACATGTGTGAAACTTTTTCAAGGCCTATATGCATAGAGGGGCTCAAAATCCATGAAGCACCTCCAGGTGTTCTGTGGAAACACCCATAAAATGACCCAATTTTGTAAAGCAAACACTCTAAGGTATTTTCTGAGAGGCATAGTGAGTAAAAAGGGTATTTTTTTGGCAAATGCAGGAAAGAAAATGAAAATGTTGTCAAATAATAAGCTATTTCTAACACACATCATAGGCATACTTAGAAACACACTATGCTACATCTGCTGAGTGTGGGGATACCACATGTATGAGACTTTTTCATAGCCTAGCCACCTAGAGGGGCCCAAAACTTGAGAATCACCTTATTTCCTGAATACCTATCACATTTTTAGATGTCTTGGAGCACCAGGACAGCAGAAACACCAACAAAATGAACACATTTGGGAAAGTAAACACCTGTAACATTTCTCTATGTTTCTCTGGCAGAAAATAGACAAAGTTACTTCTGCTTTTAGGCCACTAGTTGGTGCCAAATACCAATTTATAACACTATCCATAGGTTAACATTGCCTGGCAGAAATGTCAGCGCTACACACTCCCCCTGCTTTATATCTTTGGTCCCCAAAGATAGAATTTAAGTTTACTTAAAACATGAAATAAGTTATACTCTACTCCCAGCTTAACGTAGACAAATAATTACACACTTCTGGGCTAATTAACTTGTATACATCAGCTGTAAGCTCACAACCAATCTCTGATAAGGCCAGGGCAATTGCCATGTCCCACCCTGCAGTGTCAGAGGTTAAGGTAGATTCACCCCCTATCCAATTGACAGTAGGGGGTGTAGCCTCTGGGTCAGATCTGTGAACCGTAGTGTTGCCTTATGCGTTTATGTGAAATCTCCATTAATAGCTATACAATATTCTAATTAGAAATATATATTCAGTTAGAGGGAAATATATATTTAAAGTATTGAGGGTTGTGTTGGTGTTACTGTAATTAGTTCAACTTCAAAGCTCAGCCTTTTGTTTTCCCTGATAACATCTCACCTGGGTAGTAAACAACAGCCTTCTTTGATTCATCCAATCAGGCTGTGCCCAATATACATACTAGGTACAGTGACCAATTAGGGAGAATTATATTAGCCACACTACAGGAAGTAGGGGGGGATATAATGCTTTGTGAGCAAGCTAATCTCTCTCTGGTGTGGGAACACACAGCAGTCACCATGGGCTGACCTGAAGTTAACAGGTAATATAACTCTACACTTGCACCTTATATTGTATTGTAAATATGGTTCTGTGAGTAATTTGTAAATATCATGTAAGCCAGGGGACCTACACTGTACATTGTGTTGTAAATAGTATCTGGTGTGTAATTTGTATATATATTATGTAACCCTATCAATAAATGTGTATTGCAGGAATGAACTACCTCTTTTGTACAAAATCTCTCAGATCTAGATATGTATATGTCCATACTACTACAATGATTGAGGTGTATGAACATATACAAATAATAGACAACAGTAGGAACTGGTTCTTCAGAGCTCTCCCCTAACATATCATACGTGAGTCTTTGTGGTGGGTGCACTTTCCGTCTCAACGTCATAGTCAAGGGATTCTCCTCCTGCTTTGTTGAGTCTTCCACCTTGTCTTGCTCTCTTATTTGAGTGTTGGTACTGATCGATGAATCCTGAATTTCGATTTCAGAAGTCTGTTTCAGCTCTTTAGTCTATAAGGTTGACAGTACTTCACCAAGAAAATCTATCAAGTCTCCAATCTGCTCTCCAGAGTCAATTGTCTTGGGCATCACATCCGCCACTTCTCCTTCTTCCTCCGTTCAGAACTCCACAGGCAAGGACACCACATCATTGACTGCCCCCATATCTCTCTTTTCCGGTGCTGATCTTGAACTAGAGTTCTCTGAATATTCGTAGTCATCTTCAGATTCATCACTTTCATTGGTTTCCCCTGACTTGTTCCTTTTTGAGCGGGTACAAGCCAGGGTTAATCTTTCATGGGATGTCTGAGAAACTGCTGGAATTCTCACTGTATCAGATAATGGTAGCAGATGATTTCTATTCCACATCTTTTTTGGCCCGACTCTCCTTCTGGTCAGATCTGATACACTGGCAGTCCAGGGACCCACTTACATACAATAAAAGGCTGTGACATCCATCTGTCTGCCAACTTGTGCTTTCCTGGTATACCCAGATTCTTTAACAGTACTCGATCCCCTGGCTGTCATCACCTTGTGTAACCAGATCGATATTCGCTTTCAGGAGAGGGCCCTGGAAAAAAGACTCCAGCACTCCCCGTTCTTTAGTCAGCCTGAGCTCCCGGTCCCCTCTCTTCGATCCGATGAGCACCCCCTGCCTGCTGAGGAACCTATGCAGTTAGGCTGGACCAAGTTATCTCCAGAAGAACGCGCTAGGCGCAGAAATCTGGGCCTATGCCTCTATTGTGGGGCCAAAGGTCATTTCCGTGACACTTGTTCTCTTCGTCCGGAAAAACGCTCAGGGCTAATACATCTGGAAGGTGGAGTATTAGACCCTGAAATATCACCTTCACCTTCTCGTCTTCTCCTTTCTGTGTTGCTTCATGTCGGCACTTCCTCTCGTTCGATCTCAGCACATCTGGATTCCGGAGCCGCTGCCAATTTCATGGATTGGGAAACTGCATCCTCCATGAGACTTACCCTTTTGCCCCTTACTACCCCATTGGTGGTCTTGGCGATTGATGGCACTGTTCTTCCAGGGGGCCCTATCTGCTTCCAGACCCTTCCTGTCAAGATGTCAGTAGGGACACTCCACCAGGAGTGGATATCCTTCCTTGTCTTACCTAAGGCTTCACCTCCTATCATATTAGGTCTTCCTTGGTTACGGCTCTATTCCCCACACGTTGACTGGACTGCTGGACAGATCCTGGCTTGGGGTTCCTCCTGTTCCTCTTCCTGCCTACTCAAGGTTACCCCAAAAGAGAGACTTCCTGTTGCCATCATCCCAGTAGCTTCCGCTATTCCAGCTGTATATAGTGATCTCTGGGATGTGTCCTGCAATAGTCAAACTGATGCCCTCTCTAGGTCATGTGGCACTCTGGATGAGGGGCCCACCTATGAACCTGAATCGATCTTTCACTCCAGTGTGCATAATCATTTCCCTTTGCCTGTACCTAATCTCCCTTAGACGCACAGCCAGGCTAACTTGTCCGCAAGTTCCACAATCGCTATGCCTTGTGATGCGATTGAGATGGTCACTACACCTGACAATACTATTCAGTCGGCCTCTGCACTAGTTATGCCAGTCCAGCCCATGCCCAGTGAGCTTTCTGCTTCTTGTTCAGGACCTTCTGTAACCTGGCCTCACCCTACTGCTACTATGCCCTTAACCATTCCTAAAAAGCCTTTAGTCCTCAAGTCCTCTCGTCCTCTCCCTACCTCGGTTCCGGTCTCTGAGGATAATCTAAAATACGAGGTTAGTCAAGTTTTGGATTCCCGCCTCCGTAAAGGCATTCTTCAGTACCTCATACATTGGAAAGGGTTTGGTCCTGAGGAGAGGTCTTGGATCACTGCATCTGAGGTCCTTGCTCCTCATCTGTTGAGGAGGTTCCATATGGAGTTTCCCTTTAAGCCTGGACCCAGGTGGGGGAGGGGGAGGCCTCATAAGAGGGGGGATACTGTCATGGTTATGCAGTAATCTTCCCCTGTTTGCTTACCTCTCCTCATGTGTTCAGACTAAGAGGCCAGCCACTCTCACCTGGTGGTTTTTATAACCTCTCCCTTAAGCATGGCTCCACCCCAGGCCCTATCAGGGAAACCTATATTAACCTGTGCACTGCAAGCCAGTGGTGCTGATCAACCATTGTGTATCCATGGTGTATTCGGCTTCCTGTTTCCTGCTTGCCGTGTGCTCTATGTTTGTCTCTGTTACCGACCTTGGCGTGTTCTCAACGATCCCTGTCTGCCTGTGACCTTGAACCTTTGGCGTGTACTCTGTTGTTCCTGTCTGCTAGTTGCCCTGACCTCTGCCTTATCCCCTTACTATCCTTGTCGTTCCAGCCTGCTGCTTCCTTCTCCTGTAGTCTACTGTGAGCGTGAGCTGTGAGAACCTAGGGGGCGCAACCCGGAGCCAGACTGCAGCCAAGTCCATCCTCACCACTAGAGGCTCTGGCGAACACCTGCAGGCTCTTAGACTCCGCGCCCTGGGGAATCTATGCTCTAGCTCCCACTGGGATCTGTGTTAGTGATCCAGTAGACCTGTGTCCTGAATCTCCCTGGGTACGATCCGCAGCAGTCAGTCCTAAGGTCCACTACCTAGCGGTGCACTTCCGATTCCTACAGAGTGCACCTGTCACCTGGGTCTCAGGTGACCTGACACTCTATCTGTGGGGTCAATTTTGTTTGGGTACAATGTTGCACAACTGCGCAATTGTCAGTTAAAGCAACACAGTGCCGAATCGCAAAAAATGCTCTGGTTTTAAAGGGGTAAAAATCTTCCGGGGTTAAGGGTGGATATGATTAACATGTCCAAATACATAAGGTGTCCACATAGTGAACTTGGTGTTGAGTTATTCACTTTAAGGTCATCACAGAGGACAAGGGGGCACTCTTTATGTCTGGAGCAAAAGAGATTTCTTTTTTTTTTTAATTCTTTATTTATTTCTTCAAAGGGTTATCTTACAAACAAAAATATATGATTTCAGGTATACAGATTTACTAACTTTCTACTTCCTTAAATTATATTTCCATTCTGTTTCATATACCCAAGTACTCCTTATTATCCCTTTCTTCCCTTTTTCTATTTATTTTATATATACTCCCCCCCTGTCCCGGTACCCTGTGCCTCTTCTCTTTCTGTGAGTCCCCCAATCCCTTGGGTTCCCTCGAGGCCTCCTCCCACTCCTGAGAGGAAAAAAAAAAAAAAAAGGAAAAAAAAAGGTTTCTCTCCCCCCCCTAACCTCCTCCCACCCCCTACTCCCCCGTCTCCTCATCCATTAACCTCTTACCCTCCTCTGTTTGTAAGTATTTCTCCCAGGGGTCCCAGATTTGTTTAACCCGTTCCCTTCCCTCTAAGGGTCTTGGCGTCAAACTCTCCATTATCCCAATATTTCGGACTATATTAAGCCACATAGCAATGCTAGGGGCCTGTGTTTCCTTCCAGCATCTTGGGATGCAGCTTTTCGCCGCATTCACCAGATGACAGACTATTGAGTTTTTATAGTCCTTGATAGGGATTGGTGATAAGTGTAGTAGGAAGAATTCCGGGTCTTGTGGAATCTGGAGTACTGATAGTCGTTGGGTAATTCTATGTACCTCTTGCCAGAATTGTTTAATTACTGGGCAAGTCCAAAATATGTGTAAGAGTGTACCCCTATCCTGACAGCCCCTCCAACAGTTCCCCGTAACCTCTGGGAATATTTTATTCATCCTTGCGGGGGTGAAGTACCATCTTGATAACAGCTTAAAATTAAGTTCCTGCATTTTTATACACCTTGATGATTTCATTGTCAGATGAATTATTTTCTTCTCTTGTTCTACAGTAAAAAAATTTTCTAAGTCTCTTCCCCATTTATCTAAACTCGCCAATGTAAATCCCTCTGGTGGGGCTGTCAGAAGCGCGTACATTTTAGAGATGGTATGGGTCAGGAGCTCTTTCTCCTCACACAGCTTCTCGAACTTTGTTCGGGGTCTCTCAAATTCTTCCACTGGTCCTAATGATTCTAAAAAGTGTCGCACTTGTCTAGCTTGCCACCAGGGTATTTCTATCTGTCCTCCTTTTTTTGTTAAGTCCTCTATCAATAGCCATCTACTGGCTTTCAGGAAATGTGAGGCTTGAAAGATCCCTTTCTCCCTCAGTTTCCCAAACACGTGCGTCTCCAAACCTGGCGGGAATTTAGGGTTCCCCAGGATCGGAAAAAGCGGTGAGTTCGGTGTCGATAATCTCTGTTTCTGAATAATCCCTGCTCCTATCTGCAGAGTTGACCCAATCAATGGATGTATCTTTAGCTCGGGAGGTATGTCTGCATAGCACCAAATTGCCCTGTCCAGAGGTATTTGACTTAATTGTTTTTCCAGCGCAATCCATAACTTGTATTCTCCATGTCTATTCCAGTCAATTATTCTGCTGAGGTGGGCCGCTTGATAATACTTAAGAGCAAAAGAGATTTCATTCATCTTCAAATACGGAAAGGTTTATTCCCAATAAGAGCTGTGAAAATGTGGAATAGACTCCCTCCAGAGCTGGTTCTAGAATGTAGATTGCTATAAAAAAAGGCCTGTATTTTTTCCTAAATGTACATAATATAACTGGGTACTAACATTTAGGCCCCTTTCACACTGAATCGTTTTTCAGGAGCTACAGCGCTAAAAATAGCGCCTGTATAGCTCCTGAAAAAAGCGGGTCCTTTAACTCCAGTGTGAAAGCCGGAGGGCTTTCACACTGGAGTGGTGCGCTAGCAGGACGGTAAAAAAAGTCCTGCTAGCAGCATCTTTGGAGCGTTGAAGGAGGGGTGTATTCACCGCTCCTATACCGCGCCTACCCATTGAAATCAATGGGACAGCAGCGCTTTGCGGGGGGGTTTAACCCTTTTTCGTCCGCTTGCGGGGGTTAAAACCACCCCGCTAGTGGCTGAATACCGCAGCTAAAACGACGGTAAAGCAGCGCTAAATATAGCGCTGCTTTACCGACGCTGCCCCCACCGCCCCAGTGTGAAACCAGCCTTATAGGTAAAGTTGAAACAGGGAATATCCTCTGCCTCTCGAGGGATCAGGAATTTTTTTCCCCTGCTGTAGCAAGTTGGATCATGCTTTGCTAGGTGGGGGTTGCCATCCTCTGGATCAATTGTGGGTATAGGATTGTCTATATGGGACCGTATGATTTAAAAAAAAAAAATGTATTGGTTGAACTGGATGAACTTTTTTCAACCTGACTATGTAACTATGTAAAGTGCTGTGTAAATTGACAGCGCAAGTAATAAATCACTAAAAAGAAATAGCATTTTGAAGTTAACTGGGCTAAAATATATCTTTGGATGTTAGATAACATATACTTGTGATTTTTTTACATGTTCTAAAGTAGCACAGATGTAGTAATAGAATAATCATTGTTATTAAACAGTTGATTTCATAAGAATGAGTATTCTGGTAAACTATCATTTACAACATCTCAGGATTTTTGCATACAGTCGACCCTCAAAATCTATAGAGTTTAGTTGGTATGTGAGCTATTTTTATCCTGGGACCACATGCATGCTTTTATTCACACCGGTTCCATTTGAAGTAAGCTCCAAACTAGTGGCTCCTAGTTGTGCCAGGGAGCAGATAAGGTTTCATGTTAGACATAGTAGGTCCTTAAAAATCAAGCCATAGTGAAAGGACATCAGACTACTCAACCACTGCCTTTTATCTTGTGACGTGGCAAACTGTTGACTTTACCCACATATACTAACATCCTCTACTGCTGCTGCTGTGTGTCAAAAAATGTAAGTCATGAGACCATCACCTAATTCAGCACATTTTATCTGGAACAGGCAAAATATTTATGACTAACGGCACATCTCCATGTACATCGTCTACGTAGTGTTGGGGAATAGGTGTTGGGTATTAAGCCCCATACACACGGTCGGATTTTCCGATGGATTCTGTCCTATCGGACAATGTTGTCGGAAATTCCGACCGTGTGTAGGCACCATCGGACATTTTCCATCGGATTGTCCGACGGACAAAGTTTTATCTCCTGCTCTAACAATTTTCCGACAACAAAAGTCCGATCACACCAATTCCGATCGTGTGTAGCGAATTCCGATGGACAAAGTGCCACGCATGCTCAGATCACATTACAAGACCAAAGCTATTGGCTACTAGCATCTACGTAGTCCCGTCGTAGGCAACAAACGTCACCACGTTCAGAATGATCGGATTTTCCGACAACTTTGTCCGACCGTGTGTATGCAACACCAGTGTCGGACTAAATCCGTCGGAAAAAATCCGATGGATTTTGTGGTCGGATTTTCCAACCGTGTGTACGGGGCATTAGAGTTCCATACCAGCTGTTTTATTGGCTCTTGGCAGCTGAAACAAAAGTATGTGCTAAAGGGGAGTGGAAAAAGGAAAAAAAAAACATTTATTTTGCCATGCATGGGAAAAGCATTTGTTTGCTGTATATATTTAGGAATCCAATTTTGCATTCCTGTTTTGTTTCTGTTTTTTTAATTGCCTTGCTTTTGTAGTGCCCCCTACGTTTAGGTAGGTGCTTAGTGTGTTTTTTTGATAGTGTAGGCTAGAAATAGGTAAAATTGGCCAGGGCCTTGCTCTTCTTTTAAGGCCTGGTTGTTTATTTGGGGATGGGAGAGTTAGAGTAGAAGGGGGTGTGGCCGCCTACACTTGGGCTCAGGGATACCTCCTCTGCTGGACAGCAGGTAAGGCTGGAAAGAGAGGAAGGACTGAGGCCTGAGTGGCAGGAAACCCATGTGAGAGAATTGACCAATGGTTAAATTTCCTTGGTTGATGGGAGGTCTCTCATATAAAAAGGGGGGTCACATGCTCCAAGGTGGGGTTGGTGGGAGAGAAAGAGAGAGAAGGAGAAATTTGAGGAACAGAGGGCCGGGGGTTCAGAGACTCCGAAGCCTCCGGGAGGAGGTTGGAAGGCCTGGGGGTTCAGAGACTCCAGCGCCGGATAACCGGAGGAGGAATCCAGGGAGACCAACATCTGGTCCCTGGAACAAAAGTCGCAATGTAGCACTCAAGAAAGACCGGGCGTCCCATGCAGGGACGTACCGGACAGCAGGAGGAAAAAGTAGGAGCTAAGCGGATGGAGAAAACTGGGAATCGACTATCTGTGAGTAACATGGACTGTTGATAGGGAGTGAGCAAAGGGAGTGCAACCCAGTTGTGCTATTCCGTAAAAATACTGTGTGTCCAAGGACCACAGTATCACACACTTTCCAGGACTGACGGGGATTTGATGAGTCATGGAAATAGGCAGAGTGGCCTGTGACTTTGGAATCTATATCCACAGCATTATTCAGAGTGATGCTGGTTGGTCCATAAGGGAAGTGTTCAAGGTCTGTAACAGAAGTTGAAATCAGGAGAGGATAGTTAAGAAGTTAAATTACAGCATACTATCGCCACCAATAAATATCCTTCTTTTGGATTCAGAATTGGGGTCAGAAGAGCAGGGTCAATTGACAAAAAGGTAATGTACAACACTGCAGCTCCCAAGGGGGTTGTGCGCTACACTTCAGTCAAAGGAAACTCTTTTAAGTCCAGGTTATATCATCTGCTTTCAGTTTCAAAAAAAGGTTTATTAACCTCCTGAGATCCGCGCTATAGCCGAATGATGGCTACAGCGCGGATCTACATTGCCGGGACTACGTCCTATGACGTCGTCCTGTGCACGAGCGGCCTGCGCGCCCCCTGAAGGGAGCATGCGGCGCACTCTGTGATCAGCGAGTCTGTGAGACTCGCTGGATCACAGATCCGAGTAAGGGGTCGATCCCGACCCCTTACCACGTGATCAGCTGTCAGCCAATGACAGCTGATCATGTGATATCAACAGAGCCGGTAATTGGCTATAAAAAAAAAGGCAATCACCGGCGGCAGTGAGAGGGACAATAGTCCCGATCACTTTGATGTGCCCCGGCCCCACGGTGCCCACCTGTGCCCCCTACAAGTGCCCACCAGCTCCACCTGTCAGTGCCCACAGTGCCATCTGTCAGTGCCCACAGTGCCATCTGTCAGTGCCACCTGTCAGTGCCCACAATAAGTGCCTGAACAGTGCTGCACATCAGTGTCACCTACCAGTGCCCATCAGTGTCACCTACCAGTGCCCATCAGTGCCACCTATCAGTGCCCATCAGTGCCATCTATCAGTGCCCATCCGTGCCACCCATCAGTGCCATCTTATCTGTGCCCATCAGTACCGACTTATCTGTCCCCATCAGTGCCACCTTAACTGTGCCCATCAGTGCAGCCTATCAGTGCCCACCAGTGCAGCCTATCAGTGTCCACCAGTGCCGCCTGATCAGTGCATATCAATGAAGCAGAAAAATTACCTGTTTGCTAAATTTTATAACAAACTATTAAACATGATTTTTTTTTTCCATTTTTTTTTTTGTTTGTTTAGCAAAAAATAAAAACCCCAGCTGTGATTAAATACCACCAAAAGAAAGCTCTATTTGTGGGGAAAAAAGCCGAAAGCTGAAAATTGGTCTGGGCAGGAGGGGGGTTTAAGTGCCCAGTAAGCAAGTGGTTAAAAAAAAATGTGTTTTGGAAGTTGGCTGAGGCTTCACGTTATATACAAAAATTAAATAAACTATGGCATTAATTAATTAATGCTGCAGTACATTTTTATTTCTTTTTTAAATCAAGACAAAGGCCTGGTTCACACCTTTGCATTTTTTACTGCATTTTCAGTTTTGCAGCAACACACAACAGTCCATTTAACATGGTTTCCTATGGGTCATGTTCACATCTGTGCATTTTATGGAAAGGGACTTTTTTCTGGTATTTGGTTCCATAGACTTCATTGGTTCAAAAATGTGTATTGAAAAACACAAAATGAACCTGGAATATGCAAACTTCAACCTGCATAGGTGTGAGGCTCGATTCACATCTATGCATGTTGCTTTTGAGTGTTTCTGCAGTGCTTTTTGCTGTGCTTGCCGCGTTTTTGGACACGCGATTTGCTTTCTTCTTCTTTTTTTTTTTTACACTGTATATAGCTGGTTGCTAAGGAGGGGGCCAGGAAGCCCGCCGCCACGTCCTTAACAACCGATGAGTCATCAGTATGTAAAAAAAAATTGACGGCTAAAAAAAAAATAGAGAGAAAAAATGGCGTGGGCCCCCCCCCCAGGTCCATACCAGGCCCTTGGGTCTAGTATGGATTCGGAGGGGACCCCCATGCCAAAATTTCGAAAAAAAATGGTGTGGGGGGTCCCCCAAAAATCCATACCAGACCCTTATCCGAGCATGCAGCCCGGCAGGTCAGGAAAGGGAGGGGACGAGTGAGCACCCCCCCTCCTGAACCATACCAGGCCGCATGCCCTCAACTTGGGGGGTTGGGTGCTTTGGGGCAGGGGGGGATCTGCGCCCCCCACCCCAAAGCACCTTGCCCCCATGTTGATGGGGACAAGGGACTCTTCCCGACAACCCTTACCCATTCACCTGGAAAATGTAGTGTAGTTTTAAAAATTACAGTAGACAGTTTTTGCCAAGTCTTTTATTAGGCAGCTCCGAGGGTCTCTTCCGACTTCTCCACTCTCTTCTCCGCGCTCTCCGGTTCTTCTCCCACTGTCCGGGCCCTTCTGCCGGGTTCTTCTGCTCTTTTGCCCGCTCTTTTGCCCGCTCTTTTGCAAGCTCTTGCCCAGTCTTCTCTGTTGTCTTCTTCCCTCTACTCTACTTCCGATGTTGACTCGACGCTCTCTCCTGCTGTAATGCCATGTGCGTGGTGAGGAACGACTTATATAGGCATGGGGTGGGGTCACCGGGTGATGTCATCCGGTGACCCGGCCCCTTATGACATCACATCCCGAGCATGATGGGTCTGTGACGTCACAAGGGGGCGTGGCCGCCAGATGACGTAATCAAATTGCTACGCCCCAATTGTTATTTAAGAAATGCAGGACATCCGCGCCGACAGATCACCGGGACACAGCATCGGAGGAGGGTCGTCGGAGAAGAAGAAGAAGAAGAAGAAGATTTTTGTCGGATCTCTGAATTGTGAACAGAGGGTACATAAGTATACAGTATAGCAATATATAGCAACTAATTCTCCCTACACTGACTGTCAGCTCTCCATAAAATACTCCAACACATGCTGACATTTAGCTGACAATTAGCTTTTATAGTGAGGGGACTGGCACATAAATAAACCCTAACATTTGGCCATTCTAACCCTGCTGACTACATTTTTGGTATATTGTACAATAAATAAAACTTCAAATCTCAAATCCCCCCTCCTGGATTTGCTGCTTACCCACTGTGCATCAAATCTCATCAATACACTAGATTTGTATGGCAATTGAGAAGATCAAAACTCAAGGCATCAAATGTAAATTGTTGCAGGCTTTTAATTAACCTTGCTTTGACTCTGCATACATTGCACGCTTTTATAAAAAAATAGGAATTAAAAAATATAGCTTTTGTTTTTCAAATTGACAGTTTAAAAGCAAATTTCCTTCTACGTGTGATATATTGTTATGACATTTCTGTTTTTTCCATTTGTACAATTTGGCACTGTTGTTACTACAGTTTTGTCTGTGAAGTAAATATTCACTTATCTTTAGTATTTCCATCAGATATTTACTGTAAAACATTTTTTGCATACTGCACATTGTTTTCCATTCTTTATAGGTAATATATTGCAGTCCTAACATTGAGACATTATAGGCAATGTTACATGCACGAGCTACCATACCTCCCAACTGTTTGAGATGTGTATTAAAGACACCTTTTAACACAAGGTTTGTAAGCAAAGGACACATCCCTCCCATGCGCCTCTAGTTACCATGAAAAACGAATATGCCAAAAATGATTAGTTAAACACACACATATTTTTTTGCTACCCTTTTCCCAATACTGACTTTTCAAAATAAGCAAATAATTCAGGCTGAATGAAAGTTCTAGGTGAAATACACTTTTTTGATAAATCAGTACATTTTATTACCGATCTATATATAGTGTATACATATATATATATATATATAGTGCGAGCGTGATGGTTTCCATTCAGCCTGTTCCTCGAATACGTCACTTTTGACGAAACTCGTAGGGCGTAGCCTGTACGGGAGGTTACCACGCACCAGTTGGCGATCGTAATCTATATATCTATCTATATCTATATATCTTGCTCTCCCTTGTTCCTTTATTTGTGGATTTCCCAAGTAAAGTAGGACCAAAATTTTTAAATCTGTGCCTAAAAAAGGTGGGCAGAGGGCAAAGGACTTGTCCTCAATATTGCATTTGGTCTCCTGTAGCTGATCTTTTACTCATTACTGATTTACTATGCTTTGTTCTATGTTGAAGCAGCCATCTTGGCAGGGTTTTTCTTCCTCTCTGGCAAGGAGAACAGAGAGTAACACAGTAGTGACATCACAAAATCTCTTTTAGTCCTCATGAGACTGGCAGTCAAAAGCACAGTGCCCAAAGCCCGTACATAAGGTCGGAAATTCCGACTACAAAATCCGTCAGATTTTTTCTGACGGATTTTGTCCGACACTGGTGTTGCATACACACGGTTGGACAAAGTTGTCGGAAAATCCGATCATTCTGAATGTGGTGGCGTTCGTTGCGTACGACGGAACTACCTAGAGGCTAGTAGCCAATAGATTTGGTCTCGTAATTTGATCTGAGAATGCGTGGCACTTTGTCAGTCGGAATTCTCTACATGCGATCGGAAAAAGTCAGATCGGATTTTGTTGTCAGAAAATTTGAGAGCAGGATCTCAAATTTTGTCCGTCAGAAATTCCGACGGAAAAAGTCCGATGGAGCCCACACACGGGCGGATTTTCCGACAACATGGTCCGATTGGACACTTTCCATCGGAAAATCCGACCGTGTGTACGGGGCATAAGACTTACACTGCAGACATATAACTATGAGGTTGTATGCACTCATGAGCCAGTAATTGCACAGCAATTTTTTAGGACAAATTAAAGACAAAAGGTACGTTTTTTTTTAGGGTACTGCTTAAGCACAATTAACTTTTCTAGATGTCCCCTATAACATATCGAATCTTCACTTTTTTTCTTGAGTTTAGGTTGTTTTAAAAAAGAGTGCCTCAATGTGTGGTGTGTGTGTGTGTGTAAAGACCTGTGTAGTGAGATGTCATTCTTTTTTGATGTCCATCAATATTCTGCAAATGTGAAGTCACCATGTAGTCGGTGTTTGGATTCCCCCTCCCTGGGGTGTATGGCACCGTTGGACATGCTCCTTCTGAGGGTTGTCAAGTATCCCCTGTCTTCAGAGTTAAAGATTATGAAAACCCAACATTTCATATTCCTGATATGGGTCTGCTGTACCACGTACTTATGTGAAAGAGTATCCTGGTCTCTTTGTATTGATTTCTTTGTGTAAAATACCTGCTTTCCTAACAAAAACGGAACACACACACAGTCATTTAGGCACAGCGTGGTCAGTTCTGTGGCTGTGCTGAGAACTTAGCCTGCTCTTCTCTAATGATTAGACTTGTCATGTGTGTTGCTTTTTCTCCTTCTCTAGCTCTCTGAGCTCCATATGCAGCTGAGAACAGAGGGAATGTGATCACTTATAAAAAAGGGGAAACAAGGTATTTATAATTTTTTGTTATTTATATACATAAATGTTTTGCCTTTCATTTCTATTTTAAACTGAAAGGTAATGTTTTACAGGGGGAGGGTTTACAGATACTTTAAGGTGAGACTATAGAGTTTTTTCATCCTCAATGCAGAGTAAGGGGCGTAAGGGACATTGTTGAAGTCAGACTTTTATTTGGATCATGAAATGAAAGTGCCACTGAGAAGGAGAATTTGAATAAGAAAAAAAAAAAAAAAAAAAATATATATATATATATATATATATATATATATATATATATATATATATATATATATATATATATATATATATATATATATATATATATATATATATATATATATATATTAAATATACGGTATATATAATAAGTATGCTGTTTAGTAAGCAAAACACTATAGGAGATTGGAGCATGCAAATATGTTGCTCATCTCTGTAAACTGATAGAACAGAGCTAGTAACTATGCAATACTAGGGAATCCCAAGTATGGTCTTTTGTACGATTGTAGGCCCTTTTTAAACAGTTCTTACTGTAGGATATAATGTAGGTCCCTGGCGTTACTGTGAGTAATTGGGGTCAATAAGTGATTATATAATAATGGCGGGTAGGTAATTTGCAGCAAAATGAGTAGTGTTCACAAAATACACAAATAAGCAATAGAATAGGTAAGGAATTTCGCGCAAATAGGGATAAATAACAGTAAAGTGCACCAGTGCAATGATTGCTAGCTGATTGTAACACTAATAGAGGTTAATGATCTGGAGGTAATAAATAAATACAGTCCTAAATAGGTGTAAAAATAAATACAATCCTAAATAGATGTAAAGATCAGAAATGCATATAAATATCACAAAATGGATGTAAAAATCGCATACAAATATAAAAATCGCATAGAAAATTTAGTGGATGTTGTATCGCAAGTAAATCACATAAAAGATAAAAATCACGTGGGTAAAATCAACAATGGTGACAATTGGCTAAAATTGTGAGTGCCCAGTGCTAAAAGTAGCTACAAAGTGAATCGCATGAGTAGCATAATTAATAAGCAAATTATCAAATAAAGTATCTAAAAGTGCATAAAATGCATCAAGGTTATAATGCTATTGATAATAGTGAATAATGTGATAAAGAAGAGTGATAAATCAATGAATAGATGGTGTGATAAATAAATGATTAAAAAAGTAAATAAATAGATGGATCAATGGTGTGATGAAAATAAATAAATAAATAGATGAATCCACTAGGGGCATAAAAACAGATAATATTGATATCAATAGTAGTCCAATATTGCTCCAGAGTGCTGTCAGATATTTCCGAGCATAAATTCTATGCGTTTGGCTATGTGGATAAAGCAATTAGGTTTCATCTATTTGTGGGGTATCCTTGACTGGTCTCTCTAGCCTCTCACCTCAGGTCTGATTAACATACGCCTTTCTGGGGTGTCCTGTATCCCCAATGTAGCAGTATCTGGAGATTTGCAGAGCCTCAAGCCTGTTGGGTATGTGCCTTTAAGGGGTATCTCCTGTCCGCACTGCTGGGGTATCCAAAGTCTGCAGAGTCTAGTGAATGCTCCGGTCAGGTCCTTCTCCCTTTAATGCCTCTGTGCTAAGTACCTACAGTGCTTAATGTCACTGGCTCAAAAATGACATAACACCAGGGGAGGTAGAAAGGGGAACAGAGAAGCCTCCACTAGTGTAGTAAGTTTGTAAACAATTAGTTGAATTTATTTAAATAGTAAGATGTACGTACATCTTACTATTTAAATAAATTCAACTAATTGTTTACAAACTTACTACACTAGTGGAGGCTTCTCTGTTCCCCTTTCTACCTCCCCTGGTGTTATGTCATTTTTGAGCCAGTGACATTAAGCACTGTAGGTACTTAGCACAGAGGCATTAAAGGGAGAAGGACCTGACCGGAGCATTCACTAGACTCTGCAGACTTTGGATACCCCAGCAGTGCGGACAGGAGATACCCCTTAAAGGCACATACCCAACAGGCTTGAGGCTCTGCAAATCTCCAGATACTGCTACATTGGGGATACAGGACACCCCAGAAAGGCGTATGTTAATCAGACCTGAGGTGAGAGGCTAGAGAGACCAGTCAAGGATACCCCACAAATAGATGAAACCTAATTGCTTTATCCACATAGCCAAACGCATAGAATTTATGCTCGGAAATATCTGACAGCACTCTGGAGCAATATTGGACTACTATTGATATCAATATTATCTGTTTTTGTGCCCCTAGTGGATTCATCTATTTATTTATTTATTTTCATCACACCATTGATCCATCTATGTATTTACTTTTTTACTCATTTATTTATCACACCATCTATTCATTTATTTATCACTCTTCTTTATCACATTATTCACTATTATCAATAGCATTATAACCTTGATGCATTTTATGCACTTTTAGATACTTTATTTGATAATTTGCTTATTAATTATGCTACTCATGCGATTCACTTTGTAGCTACTTTTAGCACTGGGCACTCACAATTTTAGCCAATTGTCACCATTGTTGATTTTACCCACGTGATTTTTATCTTTTATGCGATTTACTTGCGATACAACATCCACAAATTTTTCTATGCGATTTTTATATTTGTATGCGATTTTTACATCCATTTTGTGATATTTATATGCATTTCTGATCTTTACATCTATTTAGGATTGTATTTATTTTTACACCTATTTAGGACTGTATTTATTTATTACCTCCAGATCATTAACCTCTATTAGTGTTACAATCAGCTAGCAATCATTGCACTGGTGCACTTTACTGTTATTTATCCCTATTTGCGCGAAATTCCTTACCTATTCTAGTTCTTACTGTAGCCCCTAGCCATCAGTCTATCTCTCAAGTTTTTGATTTGTAGTTTAAAAGTGGCACTGTCAGTATAATTCCATTTTATCGACAGGTAATTGACAAGGTTTGAACTGCTTGCGTGTAAAATAGTGTTACCGGCAGTCGGCTTATTGTATAGTGCACTTTATAAACTGCCATCTCTACCCTTGGATGCTAGTACATCCAGAAATGCCACTTTTTTCTGGTGACATGTCATAGTAAACTGCAGGTTAAACAAATTAGTATTTAAGCATTTTATAAAGTCATCCAAAAGTTGCCTCTCTCTATTCCAGATGATGAAAAATTGAAAATGTCATCAATGTACCTGGGCCTTGATAGAACATGACACAGGTACATCGAGAGCTCATTGTCCCAAAAAACCTAGCACTCCAATCAGGGCAGGACTTAGGGTGGTGGGGGCCCCTGGGCTTGAGTCATTTTCGGGCCCTACCATCTATACATTACCACCGTATTTATCGGCGTATAACACACGCCGGCATATAACACACATCCCAAGTTTAGGAGGGAATTTTAAGGAAAAAAAAAAAAAAAAAAAAAAAAACTTACATTTAAATGCCCATCAATGCAGCATTATCAGTGTCCATCTGCAGCCTTTTCAGTGTAGCCTTGTCATTTTGCAGCCTTGCCCCAGTGTCATTTGCAGCCTTGAAGTTTAAAAATGGCGCCGCAGTCCCGAGCGGAGCCGAGTGTACTCGGCTCGACTCACAGTCACAGACATCCCAACCAGCAAAAACTAATTTCAGGGAGGTGACGCAACGCGACAAGACCCCCCCCCCCCCCCACATGACACGTTAGTATATGTGTGAACATTTTCTGTATGTGTGTGTGTATGTCACTCATATGCGGCCTATGTCACACATATACACCGTATATCACTCACATACAGCCTATGTAGGCTGTGTGTGTGAGTGATGTGAGTTGTATATATGTAAGACACACTACAGGAGATGGTCAGAGACTGCAGACATGATACGAGAGATGGTCAGAGACTGCAGGCATGATACGAGAGATGGTCAGAGACTGCAGGCATGATACGAGAGATGGTCAGAGACTGCAGGCATGATACGAGAGATGGTCAGAGACTGCAGGCATGATACGAGAGATGGTCAGAGACTGCAGGCATGATACGAGAGATGGTCAGAGACTGCAGGCATGATACGAGAGATGGTCAGAGACTGCAGGCATGATACGAGAGATGGTCAGAGACTGCAGGCATGATACGAGAGATGGTCAGAGACTGCAGGCATGATACGAGAGATGGTCAGAGACTGCAGGCATGATACGAGAGATGGTCAGAGACTGCAGGCATGATACGAGAGATGGTCAGAGACTGCAGGCATGATACGAGAGATGGTCAGAGACTGCAGGCATGATACGAGAGATGATCAGAGACTGCATTTATGGTTGAACTCAGTGTACAAGTATATAGTATTGCAGGGCTGTGCCACTCTGCAAGATAAAGTAAGTAATCCTATAATAAAGTACAACAAGTGACAAGGCAGCAGCACATTTAATTTCCAAAATAATTTTTTTCTTACAAACAGTGATCTGGTCAGGATTAGTGGAGGACAGTAAACAGTTAATGGGTCTGTGAAAATTCTAGCCTGAATCAGAAGTAAATCCTTCACAAAAACATCAAACTCTGCAGCACACACAGAGCTCTGGCTAAATAGCTGAGCTGAAATGGTTAACAGCCAGCCTTGTGTGACCCTCTCTGGACACAGAATGCAGGTGGGCTGCAGGGTCTTCCAGAGATCTTATCAGTGCAGTGTGCAGCTATAAAAAAAAAAAAAAACCTAGCACTCCAATTCCTTCAGGTACAGATTGGCATAGAATGGGACACAAGTGCCCATCACTACGCCTTGCACCTGGAGGTAGTAGGAGCTGCCAAAGCAGAATAAACTCCAACAATTTGGAGATGAAATTATAGAATCCCTCTTCGTCTCTGCAGTCAATGGACAACCATGCCTCCAGGGAGGACACACATACCCTTAATAATCTGCAAAAATGTATGGTATCTCTAGTATATAACAGAATTTCAGTAACAAATGGTCTAAGGATTCAGTCAACCAAACAACTCTCTGTAACATTTTAATTTCCAAATATAATTGGTCTACCAGGTAGATTATTTAAGTTTTTATATATTTTTGGTAAGGCATAGTAACTTGCCACACAAGGTTGCTCAGTTGTAATAAACTCTCAAATCTGTTTTGCTATGGAATTATGCATATACTGTATGCATTATCAACTAATACATAAAATCTTTGGTTCATTTTGTATATTTTGCTTACTGTAATTTTTTTATAACAGTTTTTGTTTGACAATATTTTTTGATACATTTTCTCATAGTCCCCAATATGCATGCAAATAATGTTCCCACTCTTATCTAAGGGCTTGGTAATTAATTCCTCCTTGTCCATCAACTTTTTTAAAGCCACACTTTGTTGGGGGGGTGAGCTTGTGTACCTTCCACAGGTTTTTTTTAAATTTCAGCTGTAACTTGCTGCAGAAATATTGCTACAGTGGTGTGAAAAAGTGTTTGCCCCCTTCCTCATTTCCTGTTCCTTTGCATGTTTGTCACACTTAAGTGTTTCGGAACATCAAACAAATTTAAACAATAGTCAAGGACAACACAAGTAAACACAAAATGCAATTTGTAAATGAAGGTGTTTATTATTAAAGGTGAAAAAAAATCCAAACCATCATGGCCCTGTGTGAAAAAGTGATTGCCCCCTAAACCTAATAACTGGTTGGGCCACCCTTAGCAGCAACAACTGCAACCAAGCGTTTGCGATAACGTGCAATGAGGCTTTTACAGCGTCCTGGAGGAATTTTGGCCCACTCATCTTTGCAGAATTGTCCTAATTCAGTTACATTAGAGGGTTTTCGAGCATGAACGGCCTTTTTAAGGTCATACCACAACATCTCAATAGGATTCAGGTCAGGACTTTGGCTAGGCCACTCCAAAGTCTTCATTTTGTTTTTCTTCAGCCATTCGGTGGTGGACTTGCTGGTGTGTTTAGGATCATTGTCCTGCTGCAGAACCCAAGTTCGTTTCAGCTTGAGTACACGAACAGATGGTCGGACATTCTCCTTCAGGATCTCTTGGTAGACAGCAGAATTCATAGTTCCTTTTATCACGGCAAGTCTTCCAGGTCCTGAAGCAGCAAAACAGCCCCAGACCATCACACTACCACCACCATATTTTACTGTTGGTATAATGTTCTTTTTCTGAAATGCAGTGTTCCTTCTACGCCAGATATACTTGGACACACACCTTCCAAAGAGTTCCACTTTTGTCTCATCGGTCCACAGAATGTTGTCCCAAAAGTCTTGGGGATCATCAAGATGTGTTGTGGAGAAATTGAGACGAGCTTTGATGTTCTTTTTGCTCAGCAGTGGTTTTCTCCTTGGAACTCTGCCATGCAGGCCATTTTTGCCCAGTCTTTTCCTGATGGTGGAGGCATGAACGCTGACCTTAACTGAGGCAAGTGAGGCCTGCAGTTCCTTGGACGTTGTTGTGGGGTCTTTTGTGACCTCTTGGATGAGTCGTCGCTGCGCTCTTGGGGTAATTTTGGGCGGCCGGCCACTCCTGGGAAGGTTCACCACTGTTCCATGTCTTCGCCATTTGTGGATAATGGCTCTCACTGTGGTTCGCTGGATTCCCAAAGCTTTGGAAATGGCTTTATAACCCTTTCCAGACTGATAGATCTCAATTACTTTCTTTCTCAATTGTTCCTGAATTTCTTTGGGTCTCGGCATGATGTGTAGCTTTTAAGGATCTTCTGGTGGACCTTACTGTGTCAAGCAGCTCCTATTTAAGTGATGCCTTGATTGTGAACAGGTGTGGCAATAATCAGGCCTGGGTGTGGCTAGAGAAATTGAACTCAGGTGTGGACAACCACAGTTATAGTATGTTTTAACAAGGGGGGCAATCACTTTTTCACACAGGGCCATGATGGTTTGGATTTTTTTTCACCTTTAATAATAAACACCTTCATTTACAATTTGCATTTTGTGTTTAGTTGTGTTGTCCTTGACTATTGTTTAAATTGGTTTGATGTTCCGAAACACTTAAGTGTGACAAAAATGCAAAGGAACAGGAAATGAGGAAGGGGGCAAACACTTTTTCACACCACTGTATATTGGCATTAGTCTGTATCGATGGGAATTTATAAGATTCCTTTCTAAAACCTCCAATATTTTTATCAGAAAATAATTTTGGCTTAAGCCACAGCCGGAAACCCGCCTAACTAACCAGACTTTAAAGGTTCAGGATGGGAGACAATAATTTGATAAAATGTAAATTTTATCAAAATTTATAAAAACAGAGGCATACAAGCTGAAAATAGATCCACAAATACATGTTTTAAATACTCTCTACGAAGGTACCAGAAGACCATGAATATAGGTATCAAAAAGCATAACACCACTTGTAGAACTGATATATAATGTTTAGCCTCCTCATCAACTGTATGTAACAAAGTCTCAAGGTCAATCAGGTGGTCCACTTTCTTCTTATCCGATCTCAGATTTTTCTCATCCTTGTGGTATGATACATTACCTAGCAAATTGCGAGCAAATACGTTTAAATCCTTTACTACTTGAAATGAATCCGTATTTTGATGTAGACAAAAATTTAAATCAGAGGAGGACCCTAAATATTAAACTGGACTACAGTGCCCTTAAATTTTTACTGAATTATCAGAAGAAAGTGGACCACCTGACCTTATAGATTGTATCAACCTTTGTTAAATGTAACAGTGTAATAGAGTATATTGACATTGTTCTTAACATTTTTTTGCAATGGAGTAAAGTGACATGGTATAATGTTCTTTTTTTTGTTATTGATGGTTTACTAAGCACTTTGAGAGGGCTGCCTTTGTTAGGGGCCCTCTGTCTCTGTGCCCCTGCCCCTCTTCCCTCCTCCTTCACTCTTCTTTTTTTTTTTTTGTTCTTGTGTTGGCTTTTTTTGTTTTGTCTTTGGTTTTAATTTTGTCTTTGTATTTTGGTTGTTGTTGTTGTTGTTATTTTGTTTTTGTTACATGGTTTGTGGTCTTTGTGTGGGGTTTGGTTATTTTGTGTATATCTGTTCATTTGTTGTTTGCTATCTGTTGTGTCTCTGTTTGGGGTGGGAGGTTCAGGGAGGAGTGGCCATGTCCTTGCACCTTCCAGCATTCTTTGTCAAGTAGGTGGCTGGGATCTGTATAAATTGGTGTCATGTGTGCTTCCGGCGAGTGTGCATTCTGTGTGCTGTGATGCTATTATCACAACATTGCATGGGACATCCCCAGCACCATTATATCCATGTGGAAAAAGATGCATTAATGGAGGTTGCATGTTCTCAGGGGTGGTGTTATTCAAATGGTGTTGCGAGGGTCAGGGGAACCCTTGGGTATGAATAGTTAGGGCCACAGGTTATGATCACTTTCGCTTGCATCGCTTGGTCCATATTGGACCACAAAGCCCATATTTTGTATGATCATGGTGTGTATTTTAATGCATGTAAGGTTTTTGGTGTTGATTGCTTTTCAGTGTGTATTGAGTGTATTGTAGCTTCCACTTTTAATTCAATTTCTATTAGTATGATTTCAATGAGTGTCATATCACTTATTATGACTTTTATTCTCATTTCACTCACGGTCACTGATTCCTAGGATATGATTATTGGTTTATCATTTAGGATATTGATGGGTTTTATCATATACTGAATACAGTATATATATATATATATATATATATATATATATATATATATATATATATATATATATATATATATATATATATATATATATTTTTTTTTTTTTTTTTTCTTACAGGAGTTTTAAAGGCAGAAGGTTTTTTATCTTAATGCATTCTTTGCATTAAGATAAAAAACCTTTTGTGTGTAGTAGCCACCCCAGCACCCCCTAATTACTTACCTGAGTCCCATCTCTCTCCAGCGATGTCTACGAATGGCTAAGCCATCCAGGAGACTCCTCCTGATTGGCTGAGACACAGCAGGGTCGCCATTGGCTCCCACGGCTGTCAATCAAAGTCAGTCAGCCAATCAGGGAAGAGAGGGATCGGGGCTGGCTTGGGGCTCCATGTCTGAATGGACACACGGATCTGTGACTTGGCTCCAGTGCCCCCATGGGAATCTGCTGACTGTGGGGGCACTCAATAGGCGGAAGGGGCCAGGAGCAGCAAATAGGGACCTGAGAAGAGGAGGATCCGGGCTGCTCTGTGCAAAACCAACTGCACAGAGGAAGTAAGTATAACATCTTTGTTATTTATTTATTTTTAAACAAGACTTTACAATCACTTTAAGGCATTTTTATCATAATCATTTTAGAGACATTTTTGTCACTCATTTGATATTCACTCACAGTCTTGTATTTATTTGGTGACTTTTTTCTTTTATGACTTTACAGGGATTTATTCATATATAATTATCCATATATGTGTCCATATATCGTATGCCTTTTATAGGTTTCAATTGCACTTATTCCTGGTGTTACTAGCAGCAATTGTTATCATTAAAGCAGAGTTCCGCCCTAAAGTGGAACTTCCGCTCATCGGAACCCTCCCCCCCTCTGGTGCCACAGTCAGGGCCGTCTTTAATATGGTTTGGGCCCTGGGCAAACATTTTTTTCTGGGCCCCCTCCCCCCCACATGCAATTTTGCTCTTCACCCCAACATCTCAAAAACCAGACACACACGTAGAATTATCTAAAAAAAAACTTTGCAGAACCCCCTTCACAGCAGTCCCACAGTGTCCTCAGTTTTTGAAAAAAAATCATCAATTGCAGCCACTGTGCCATCGAACGCTGCCACTGTACCCTCAAATGCTGCCACTGTGCCCATTAAACGCTGAAACTGTGCCATCAAATGCTGCCACTGTGCCAAACGCTGCCACAGTGCCATCAAACGCTGCCACTGTGCCATCAATTGCAGCCACTATGCCAAACGCTGCCACTGTGCCCATTAAACGCTGCCACTGTGCCATCAAACACTGCCACTGTGCCAACGTTGCCACTGTGCCCATTAAATGCTGCCACTGTGCCATCAAACGCAGCCACTGTGCCCATCAAATGCAGCCGCCACTGTGCCAATGCTGCCACTGTGCCAATGCTGCCACTGTGCCCATTAAATGCTGCTACTGTGCCCATCAAATGCAGCCACTGTGCCCATCAAATGCAGCCACTGTGCCCATCATATGCTGTCAGTGTACCCATCATATGCTGCCACTGTGCCAAACGCTGCCACTGTGCCCATTACAGGCTGCCACTGTGCCAAATGCTGCCACTGTGCCCTCAAATGCTGCCACTGTGCCAAACGCTGCCACTGTGCCATCAATTGCAGCCACTATGCCAAACACTGCCACTGTGCCATCAAACGCTGCCACTGTGCCCGATAAATGCTGCCACTGTGCCAACGCTGCCACTGTGCCCATTAAATGCTGCCACTGTGCCAACGCTGCCACTGGGCCCATTAAATGCTGTCATTGTGCCATCAAACACTGTGCCATCAAACACTGCCACTGTGCCATCAAACGCAGCCACTGTGCCCATCAAACGCAGCCACTGTGCCATTAGATGCTGCCACTGTGCCATTAAACGCTGCCAGTGTGCCCATCAAATGCTGCCACTGTGCCCATTAAATTTTAAAACTTTCTAGTGTGTTCCAGTTCTACACATGGGGTGCGTGAAAGCCAGGGGAGCAGAAAAAAGACCTACCTTCATTGTCCTCCTGGCCAGCTTAGCTCCGAATCCGCGCCGTGGTCTGACTCATCCTACTGAGGCCTCCGCGCTCCTCTTAGTGAGATCATCACGGTGCACACACTTGCTTGCAGGCAGCATAGGCGCATAGCAAGGGGCGGGGCCAGAGTGTCAGTGGAGCTCAAGGCTCCGCCCACCCGCGGCCCGCTCCGTGACACTGGAACTGCTGCACTGTGTGTGCGTGTGCTGCTAAGCTGATGCCGGCTGATGACTGTCTGTGACAGATAAACACAGGGCCGTCTTTACCGCAGACAGTGAGGAGTTCCAGCGCCGATTTGCGGGCAGTGCATGGGCTTAAGGGGCAGCTCTTCTTTGGGCCCCAAACAGTGAAAGGGCCCTGGGCAGCTGCCCCGTTTGCCCTACGGCAAAGACGGCCCTGGCCACAGTTGGCACCTTTCAGGGGTGAGGGGGTGCAGATACCTGTCTAAGACAGGTATTTGCACCCACGGGAGTCTATGCCTTTTCCTGTCCCGCCATGCTGTCTGCTGGGACACACACGGGTCCCAGAGACAGCGCGGACGATTCCCATTGCACTGCGCGACTCACACATGCGCAGTAGGGAACCGGGAAGAATGGCGGTGGCAGCAGCCGAGAACCGATCGATTTCTCGGCTTTGGCTGCCGACATCGCTGGGCCCTGGAAGAGGTAAGTGTCCATTTATTAAAAGTCAGCAGCTGCAGTATTTGTAGCTGCTGGCTTTTAATTTTTTTTTCGGTGCAATCCCTCTTTAACCTCTCTACTTGGCCATGTGCCCCATTCCCACAGCTCCCGGGACAGACACCCCTGGTGAGTACCATCCAAAAGTGCTACAGTTTTTAACTTACATTTGAAGCTGAATGAATGGGTATTGGTTGAACTAGATGGACTTGTGTCTTTTTTCAACCTGACTAACTATGTAACTATGTAACTATGAATGAATATTCACAAAATGCATTGAGATTTATGATGCTTCCTTTTTGTTTTATTTGTAATTTTGTGAAACTTTAAAATGGGTACTGTTATAAGATATGAAATTATAATTATGCATTGGTTATGCTAAGAATATTGACCGTAGTAAATCAGCTTTTTTCTTCTTTCAAATATTCTTTGTTTTGTAAGGGTAAAAAAGATTTTCTCTTTTGATCCTCAAAATAAAGATTTTGTTTTATTTACTTGTATTTTTTTTTGTTGATGTACCTCAATAAAATTTCATGGGCATCCTGGCTATACTATGAGGGATAAAGGTGCATCATCTCATGTGCCAGATCACAATAAAGATATTTGCAATAACTTTGTCTTTGATTAGGATTAACATATATATATATATATATATATATATATATATATATATATATATATATATATATATATATATATATTACATATTTTTAGAACAAACAAGGATTTATTTTGGTGTCTTGGAAAATTTTTATTTTTTATGCAATCCATAGACAAAAACATAACAATACTAAGAAAAGAACATTCACTATTTGATCAGCATTAGTTTAAAAAAATAGTTTTACTGCAGATGAAAAGTTTGCATTTTATTCATTTGTTCCATTTAAAAGTACACTAAAATTATTGTTCTGGTACAAAACATTGCAAAGTTATTTCCAAATTAAATAATGTTTTTTTTAAATCATTTTGCAACACAAAGTTAACGAACAAAACAATTAAAACTGAAATAGTTTAGGTAATAATGGTTAGACAAATTTAAATAAAATAGCAGAGAAATACTAGTTAAGGGGAAAAGGTAAAGAAGGAGTTTATTAGGGTAAACAAAGGTTTAATAAGGGTTTTAAAAGGAACAAATGTTATCTTAAAAAAAAAGAACATGAATAGAGTTTGGGTGCCAAATCCAAACACTACTGAAGTCAATGGGTGTTGAATGTGAAAAGAAAAAAATAATAGCCATTTTCTAGGCAAGTAGACAAGAGATTGTGGCATGGGGGAACTGGGCACTGCTCTGAGGAACATGTACCAAAGCAAAAAAAAAAAAAATTAAAAAAACAATCAGTTTGGCAGGGAGCAGTGAGATTATTAATGCATTAAGGGCGACATATAAACTGCAAAAAAAAAAAAAACCTTTCAAAAAACATCCCCGATAAATGCCCTGAACCTTCCTGAGAAGTGGCATATCTACACAACCTGTAGATACCTGTAGACACCTTCAGCAAAACTGACATTTACAAAGAAAAAATTATGTTTAAGTCAACAGCAAATAGCATTTCTGGCTCCATTATAATCTTATCATAGATGAGGGTCTGCTATAGAAGCCAATGAGGGACCCCCACTCAAAAAAATGGGTTTTTAACTTAGGGGCATTCGTTCCCTCGCGACAGACCTGGACAGACTTTATCACCAACATGGCTGAACTCCTACTCAAGAGTTGCTGAGTCAGATCAACCAAAAGGGAAGTGCCCTAGATACCCTTCTCTCAGAGCAGACAGAAAAATCCCTCAGGTGGTCCAAGGCTTCCTATTGCATAGTAACTCAGCTTCAGCCATGTTTGCGAGAAAGTTAAAGCAATCCATACAACCCGCACACACATACAAGCTTTGGGACTCTAAGGGTAATATCACCTCTCGCCCCAAGGAGGTTTTGCAGCTGTTCTACTCCTATTATCAAAAACTGCTGGCAGACCCTCAGGCCTCTAATGCATCCTCCCCCCAATCCTGGCTAGATACACTCTCACTGCCCAAGATCAATGAGGGACAATTACAATCCCTAAACGCGCCCTATATACAGAGGAGGAGATTGCTGCAATCATTTCCTCTTTGAAACCCTCCAAGGCCCCGGGTCCCGACTGCTTCACGGCCTTCTATTACAAAAAAAATTGCAGGATTGTTAATCCCTAAAATGGTTAAACTATTTAACTGGGTTCTTAGGGGCGACCCATTCCCCACGGATATGCTTATGCCAAATATTTCACTTATCCGAAAGCCAGGGAAGGACCACACCCTCCCCCAAAACTACACCATATCGGTTATCAACAATGACTTAAAGATATTCAGCTGTATATTGGCAGATCATCTAGCATCCATTATCACAACATTAATCTCCCCGGATCAAACTGGCTTTATTCCAGCCAGACAAATTACTGATAACATACGCCTAGCCTCAAACATTATTCAAGAGGCAGAGGTTAATTCACGCAAGGTTTTGTTTTTGAGCCTAGACATAAACAAGGCCTTTGATAGTATCCTCTGGCCATATCTTGACACCGTCTTATCCAAATTATTTTTTTCGGGAGAATTTGTGAATGTTTTTTGGGCTTTGTACCGCCAACCTCGCACCCGAATTAAGCTTCCCGGCTGCACCTCAGACTACTTTCCCCTGGGGAGAGGCACGAGACAGGGTTATCCCCTATCCCCTCTCCTATTTGCCCTTGCAATAGAACCTTTGGCCCGACATTAGAGGATATGTCAAGAACAACCAGGAATTTAAACTAAGCCTATATGCTGATGACGTCCTTCTCTTCCTAACCGACTCCTTAATCTCCCTGCCTAATCTACTCACCGCCTTAGACACTTATCACCTATTGGGATTAGGAGTGAACCCCTCTAAATGCGTAGCCATGCCAATTAAAATACCACACCCATTGGTGGCTTCCCTCAGGGACAGGTTTGAATTTTCCTGGAGCTTGGATTCCCTAGGATTCCCTATTCCCTGATTACCTGGGAATTTGTTTGGCACCATCTCTAAGACAAATGTACACATACAATTACCCTCTGGCATTCTCCAACGTCAAAAGATTGCTTACCCAATGGTCCATATACCTTATCTCATTCCTAGGCCCTATATAGGCAGTGAAAATGTTGATTCTCCCGAAACTAATATTTTACTTTAGAGCCCTACCACTATATGCATCTAGGTCAACCATAGAGGCAACACAAACAGATCTGTGGAAATGTATCTGGCAAGGCAAAAAGCCTCGCCTGAGTAGAATAATAGATGTATAGAACCCAGAAAAGAGGGGGCCTTGGTTGCCCAGACCTGTGGAAATATTACTTGGCAGCACAGCTAGTACAATTAGCACAATGGCATACATCCCCAACTTATATACCATGGCTCCAATTTGAAAGGGCCTCGATTAAGCCATTTTACCTACCGGGCCTTTTATGGTCAAACTCAGTCAGCCAGAGAGATATTACCCAGCTTAACTGAATCATTGGCCAATCCCTCTATCTCTGGACCTTTTACAAGGAAAAGTTTGGGCTTCTCTATAAACCTCCCTCCTGACCTCCTGTTTGGGCGACCCTAACTTCCCTCACTTCTTCCAAAATACCCTCATCCAAGTAAGGGATGAAGCTAGAACACCCTTTAAAAACCTATGTCATGAGGGGTCGAGAGATAGAGGGACAATTTATACCCTATACCAACACCTTAATGACCACCACACCACTGCAAAATCCTCGGCAATGCTAGGGGGCGAGGTTGAAACGGGTCCGGAATATCCTGAAGAGGATTGGCTGCACATGGTCGCCAATATGCACAAGTGTACCCGCTCGGCTACCATTAAACCACATAGAAACCGTGGTAAAACTGCACACCATCTGGTATTACACCCCTGTTAGAATACATAGGATTTATCCTACCATTTCAGACACATGTTTCAGGGAATGTGGTGAAAGGGGTACGCTCCTCCATACCTTCTGGAGCTGTAAGGCCCTACAATCTCCTTGGCAACAGACCGCTACAATGGTGCTCCAAATAACTGGAACGCATATCACTTTGACTTTATCACTTTGACATATCAAATGTGTATTCTGTTTGCAGATCTCCCAGAGGTCCCCTCTCCAGATCAAAAACTAGTTCACACACTATTTAGCGCCATTCACTGGGCAATAGCTTTTAACTGGCGAACCCCTACAGTTCCATAGTCCCAGGTGCTTCTTTGTATGGAGTCTATAAAGTTAATGGAACAAATACACCACACTCTCATGGTTCTCACATTTTTGACCACAAATGGGGCTCCTGGCCTACTCCATAGGATGTCAATAGGGGCAGGGTTTCTCCTACTCCGCTCGATCAAACAACTAGATGGGCCAAAGGAACTCTGACCTCTGATCGATACAGGTACTATTACCACCAAAGTAAGCTAGGACTATGTAGCTTCGGACGATACACCAAACTAAGTGTATGCAGAAATATTGCTATAATGGTTTATGCACAGATTATTATCATTGTTTTTGTTCTCCTTTTAGTTATTGTTATGTCTTTGTTCTATACACTAGCTCATAGAGAGTGACACTTCTAACCTGCTGTGATTTCAGTACTCTAGTTAGACGAAGGATCTGCAATATTGCTTTATTAATCATACATAGCACTCTCAATGCACGTTATATTTTCCTGTAACTGTCTATTACCTCAATAAAAATTGTTTGTGAACAAAAAAAAGGGTTTTGTTTCTCCTTAAAAACCTCCTTGATGTCCTCCATGACGTATGGATGTCCAAGTGACCTCACACCAGACCACAAGGGCATGTCCCAATCTTTTGTGAAGACTAGAGAGATGCTGCTGGTTTGGTTCAGACTGAATTTTGCTTGTTCAGTTGTTTAGTGAATAGCCAAACCAAATGGCTGGTCAACTGGGTCAAATCTTTGGCTGCAGCAGAGGTTTGACCCAGTTGATTTGAGGTTGAGGTTTGACCCAGTATTACTACTACTGCTAAATGTGGCAGCTTCCTTTTCAGGTTGGTTGTTAGGGAGCCTGGCCTACATATGCATGTAAACAAAGGGGAGGGTAAAAATGGCATTGGGTCCCCTCCCCTACTAGGTCTATGACCCCTCTAAAATTTTCAAGTTGACCACCACTGACCTAGTAAATTAGTAGTTGTAATCTAATAACTGGCCTGTGCACGCAGTGCAAATAACTCTCCTTTTCTATCGATATACTGTATGCCTGAGTGTATAGTGACCAAATTTGCTTTTCTATAGGTCATTATGCAATTGTCATTTTTGCTTTCTGCAAAATATGCAAATTTTGGTGGGACATGTCTGGACGTTAATGATTAGATGTGATGTCAACATATCCTGGTTGGCACTATGCCAATCTTGATATTCACAAGTAGGGATGAGCCGAACACCCCCGGGTTCGGTTCGCACCAGAACCTTCGAACGGACCGAAAGTTTGCGCGAATTTTCGAACCCTATACGTTATAATGGACGCGAACGTTCGAAATCAAAAGTGCTAATTACAACGGCCAATATGCATGTTAATGTCATAAAACAGGTTTGGGGACCCGGGTCCTGCCCCAGGGGACATATATCAATGCAAAAAGAACTTTTAAAAACGTTTTTTCGGGAGCAGTCATTTTAATGATGCATAAAGTGAAAAAAAAAAAGTGAAATTTTCCTTTAAATATGGTCCCTGGGGGGTGTCTAAAGTATGCCTGTGAAGTGGCATGTGTGTTTCCCGTGTTTAGAACTGTCCTTGCACAAAATGACATTTGTAAAGGAAAAAAAGAAGCCATTTAAAACCACTTGCGGCTTTAGGTTTGTTCTTAAGTAGAATCTGAACAGGTACATTATGAAGTGTAGCTCCATCCCCAAAAAATCTATTTTTAAGCTTTTTGGAGAACATAGGGAGGGGTTATCACCCCTGTAACATTTGCTGTCTTTGCACATCTGTTCAGAACATGTCACCTCACTTTCCGTCCCAATGACAAATGTTTTTGGAAAAAGTGGGGTTTTAATTGAAACAAGGATTGGTGATAAAGTATCAGTAGAGAGGAGATACCTTTTTCCCAAATTAAATCTAACAGGATAGAATTTCCCTTCCTAGGGGTAGATTTCCTCTCACTTCCTGTTTTCTCTTTCCATTTGCAAGTAGGAGTCGTTTGTAAGTTGGATGTTTGAAAGTAGGGGCCTGGCGTATATACTCTGCAGAAATTTGCCCTATTAGATGTTGGTGTAGCCACAAGACTGGTGGGCACAGGAATGGGCCCTGCTGTGAGTTAATAGATCAAGATTTGTAATTGCATGCACCTGTTGAACAGGGCAGAAAAATTGGGTGCTTCTGCAAAGAAAATAGAGGAGCTCTGTGTGATGCCACTAACACACTAGAAGTCCTGTGGGTGCTGCTGAGAAGAAAATATAGGAGCTCTGTGTGATGCCACTAACACACTAGAAGTCCTATGGGTGCTTCTGCAAAGAAAATAGAGGAGCTCTGTGTGATGCCACTAACACACTAGAAGTCCTGTGGGTGCTGCTGAGAAGACAATATAGGAGCTCTGTGTGATGCCACTAACACACTAGAAGTCCTATGGGTGCTTCTGCAAAGAAAATAGAGGAGCTCTGTGTGATGCCACTAACACACTAGAAGTCCTGTGGGTGCTGCTGAGAAGACAATATAGGAGCTCTGTGTGATGCCACTAACACACTAGAAGTCCTATGGGTGCTTCTGCAAAGAAAATAGAGGAGCTCTGTGTGATGCCACTAACACACTAGAAGTCCTGTGGGTGCTGCTGAGAAGAAAATATAGGAGCTCTGTGTGATGCCACTAACACACTAGAAGTCCTATGGGTGCTTCTGCAAAGAAAATAGAGGAGCTCTGTGTGATGGGACTAACACACTTCAAGTCCTATAGGTGCTTCTGGGAACAAAATATAGGATCTCTGTGTGATGGGACTAACACACTTCAAGTCCTATAGGTGCTTCTGGGAACAAAATATAGGATCTCTGTGTGATGGGACTAACACACTTCAAGTCCTATGGGTGCTTCTGGGAAGAAAATATAGGTCTGTGTGATGGGACTAACACACTTCAAGTCCTATAGGTGCTTCTGGGAACAAAATATATGATCTCTGTGTGATGAGACTAACACACTTCAAGTCCTATAGGTGCTTCTGGGAACAAAATATATGATCTCTGTGTGATGGGACTAACACACTTCAAGTCCTATGGGTGCTTCTGGGAAGAAAATATAGGTCTGTGTGATGGGACTAACACACTTCAAGTCCTATAGGTGCTTCTGGGAACAAAATATATGATCTCTGTGTGATGGGACTAACACACTTCAAGTCCTATAGGTGCTTCTGGGAAGAAAATGTAGGTCTGTGTGATGGGACTAACACACTTCAAGTCCTATAGGTGCCTCTGGGAACAAAATATATGATCTCTGTGTGATGGGACTAACACACTTCAAGTCCTATAGGTGCTTCTGGGAAGAAAATATAGGTCTGTGTGATGGGACTAACACACTTCAAGTCCTATGGGTGCTTCTGGGAACAAAATATATGATCTCTGTGTGATGAGACTAACACACTTCAAGTCCTATAGGTGCTTCTGGGAACAAAATATATGATCTCTGTGTGATGGGACTAACACACTTCAAGTCCTATGGGTGCTTCTGGGAAGAAAATATAGGTCTGTGTGATGGGACTAACACACTTCAAGTCCTATAGGTGCTTCTGGGAACAAAATATATGATCTCTGTGTGATGGGACTAACACACTTCAAGTCCTATAGGTGCTTCTGGGAAGAAAATATAGGTCTGTGTGATGGGACTAACACACTTCAAGTCCTATAGGTGCCTCTGGGAACAAAATATATGATCTCTGTGTGATGGGACTAACACACTTCAAGTCCTATAGGTGCTTCTGGGAAGAAAATGTAGGTCTGTGTGATGGGACTAACACACTTCAAGTCCTATAGGTGCTTCTGGGAACAAAATATATGATCTCTGTGTGATGGGACTAACACACTTCAAGTCCTATAGGTGCTTCTGGGAAGAAAATATAGGTCTGTGTGATGGGACTAACACACTTCAAGTCCTATAGGTGCTTCTGGGAACAAAATATAGGAGCTCTGCCTGCCACGAACACACTACAAGTCCTATAGGTGCTTCTGGGAACAAAATATAGGAGCTCTGCCTGCCTGCCACGAACACACTACAAGTCCTATAGGTGCTTCTGGGAACAAAATATAGGAGCTCTGCCTGCCTGCCACGAACACACTACAAGTCCTATAGGTGCTTCTGGGAACAAAATATAGGAGCTCTGCCTGCCTGCCACGAACACACTACAAGTCCTATAGGTGCTTCTGGGAACAAAATATAGGAGCTCTGCCTGCCTGCCACGAACACACTACAAGTCCTATAGGTGCTTCTGGGAACAAAATACAGGAGCTCTGTTTGCTGCCAGTGCCTGCCTGCCACGAACACACTACAAGCCCCTCTTTCTAAATCAATCTTTCTAAATGAATCTATCTAACTCAATCTCTCTAAGTAAATCTTTCTAACTAACTAAATCCAGCAGAGTGACACAGAACGATCCTGCTCTATCTACGCCGGAACAGCATGTGACCGGCGCAGACGGCGTGGCGGCCTTTTATAAGAGGGGGCGTGCACTAAAGCCCCTGAGCTGTAATTGGCTACAGGCGTCCTGCCTGTAGCCAATTATGGCTCTTCGAGTTTCCGGCGCTGTGATTGGCCAAGCATGCGGGGTCACAGTGCATGCTTGGCCAATCATCAGCCAGCAATGCACTGCGCCGGCCGCGCCGGCCGCAATGCATTGCGGGGCCGCTCGCATCACACGAATGTGATGCGAACGGCCCAAATAGTTCTGGGCTCGCCGATCGAGCGAGCGCCCGGTGCTCGATGCGAACATGGGTTCGCATCGAGCACCGGGCCCATCCCTATTCACAAGTAGTGCCACAAAATCAAATATCACTTACAACAATTAGTTTAATTCTGCAGCTATGAGAACATTAGCACTGCAATTTCTCATTATCACTTGAAGAGAAGTAACAGAACAGCATTTTAGAATACCTCTATGACGTATCAGTGATCATTCCCTTTTTTCTCTCAACAAAAGGAGTGCTGTTGTTCTTTTGTATGGGCTGTATCGGAAAATCTATTGTCCTCGAAAGGTAGAAATCTGTCTGTCTATGGCTACCCTTTTTGAATTGATGAAAAGGTAATTCGGAAGAACAAATTTTTGATGAATACTGAAAACGTTCAAAACATTGCAAAGATGCTTTCACTGTCAAAAGCTTTTGCTTATCTCTCTACAAGGTTAATATTTATAATAATTGAGACATTCTCCCTCTACAATGTTGTATTTTGTCTTTCCTGTATTCTGACTTTTATGTCATGGAGTGACATCCAGATGCACCTCTTGATTTATGATGTGTTGCACCAAAGAAATACCTGGGAAATGACCTTGAAATGATTTTCTTGGCACGTACACAGCAGATGCAGGTCACTGATAGTCTTTGTTATGCAGACACTTTTGCTTGCTGACTTCTGAATCAGCAAATGTCTGGTTTCCAATTTCACCATCCTGACTGCCTTAGTAGTCATAGGTTGACAGCTTCTTAACCATCTTTCTGTCACGGGAAATCTCCTCAGTTTTTTCCCCAATGTTTCCTGAGGGAAAAAGAAATGGAAAACATCAACAGGTACCAACACTGAGGATAGGCTGTCACTGTTCTATAACTTGTGCCAACTGTAGTCTCTGTGACCAAACATGACACAACCTGTATGTTGTTCAATGATCTGTAAGACTTTGTATTGTGTTAGTAATATGTTAGAGACCTTCACATAGCTTGCCATGAGAAAGTGAGTACAGCACAGGAAAAACTTGTAAAGGGTGAAGATGAAAGAAAACAACGTTCACTTCTTGCTGGAAAAAAAAAATCAATGAACACGCAGAAATCTATTAAGAGCTTCAAGTAAGGCTCTGGGATTAGGTTAAATGCGTGTTAAGTCTTTTAGGTAGAGGAATAAAGTGTCATACTTACCCACACCTCCCAACTTTTTGATATGGGGAGGCGGGACACCTATTAGCAAAAGTATATAGACATTGGACACACCCCCTGCCACACCCCTTAAGGGAGAATTTTACAAAAAAAAATTAGTTAAACCCCCAAGTGTTTTTTTTTTGTTTTTTTTTACCACTACTATTCCTTTACACTTGCTTTTGAAATTTACAAATGCAGCAATTTAAAAAAATAGATGAAAAGTTTAGCTCTGGGCAACACTTTTTGAAAGATAAATAATGCATTTTATATACAACTATGTAGATCAGACCAAAATGAGGTAAAAATGAGAAGGAATCAGGGACAGAGGGGACTTTGTTCCAAATCAGGGGCAGTCCCTTGAAATTAGGAACCATTGGGAGCTATGCTTACCTGATTTCTCTTTGTACCATGCTTTGGTTCTCTACTCTTTTCTCTGACGCTCGGGGTTAGGGCTGCCCTCACATGCAATGCAGGTCTATTGGTCACACATTGTACTTAATCATGTCAGCCTTACAAAAGAGGCTTCATAGAACCAGTCGCGCAGTTTAGCCACTTCACCTCCGAAAGCTTTACCCCTCTTCCTGACCAGGCCATTTTTTTGCGATACGGCACTGCGATACGACACCAAATACAATTTATGTCTTTTTTATTGCCACAAATATTAGCTTTCTTTTGGTAGTATTTGATCATCTTTGCGGTTTCTATTTTTTGCGCTATAAACAAAAAACAACCGACAATTTAAAAAAAGAAAAAACAATATTTTTTACTTTCTGCTATAAAACACATCCAATAAAAAAAATCTAAATGTTTTCATTAATTTAGGCCAATATGTATTCTGCTACATATATAATCAATATTGGTTTGCACAAAGGTTATAGCGTCTACAAACTATGGGATATATTTATGTAATTTTTATTTATTTATTTATTTTTTTACTAGTAATGGCGGTGACCAGCGACTTGTAGCAGGACTGCGATATTGCGGCAGACAAATTGGACACTAACTGACACTTTTGACACTTTTTTGAGGACCAGTGACTATATTACAGTAATCAGATATGAACTGTCACTGTACTAATGACACTGGCTGGGAAGAGGATAACATCAGGGGCAATCAAAGGGTTAAATATGTACCTAGCTGGTGATTCAGTGCAGTGGGGGAGGTGCTTCTACTAGTGGAAGGCATAGATCGGTGTTCCTGTTTTACAGGAACACAGGATCCATGCCTTCTGTACTAATAGAATGGCAATCTGCCTTGTTTACATCGGCAGACTGCCATTCAGCCTGTGTACTGAACGATCAGTGGGTGCCGGCAAACATCGGGTCTGCGGAACTGGCTAATCAGCTCCCACTGTGTAAAATCACAGCGGGAGGGAGCTGCCGGCGGAGCACACTTGCGTTCGATACCCAAAAAGTGCAGGATCACGTATATTTATGCAGCTCGGCTGCCCTGTAGCAGTAAATGTGCTATAGGGCTGTCAGCAAGCAGGTAAAGGTAGCCTGCAAGATTGAGAAATAAGGAGTTGTTAGATCTTGTTCCTCTACCCCTAGACATAACAAGCATTTAACCCTTTTTTTCTGCCTGGGGTAGGGCCATTAGAAAACCTGCAGTAAAAGAAATACAAGTTGGTAAAGTTTTAAATATCTGGAGAATTATGAAAAACAATTATTCGACCTAGTACAGGTTCAGGTATCTGGAAATTTAACATATTTGGCTATATATATATATATATATATATATATATATATATATTGTCCAAACTGAGTATTTGATACCCAAGCCAAACATCAAGCCTGTGTAGGATGAAATAGACATGGTTCTAATGTGTACAAGTGTACAGATAAACAACGAAAAAGATAACCTATATATGAGCAGCTTGAGTAGGTAATCACTTTTAACTAATACTTTCCTATCATTATCATCAACCTATCCTATCATTATCCATCGTTAATTGTACTTTTTCCAGCTTAAAAAATTTGTAGGTGTAGCGGCTCCATTGACTTTGAGTAAATAACGAGAGGAGAGCTTCTTACGGGTGAAGTGCGTTTATTCTTTTGCCTCAAAGATGTGCATTAAGGTTGAACACCACAGAGGTTAATCTTTTGACTCCTTAAACACCATAAGCACTATTTGTACGATTTGCACCATATGCACCGCGAAAACTGTAAAATTACATACAATACAATAGTTTACAGAGAGCACCAAAAAGGGGGTTACAACAGAATTACAAATGTGGAGTTACAAAGTGGTGTTCCATTATCAATACACATATCTCTAAATTAACAATAAACATTTAAGAAAGCATGACTTTATGTTCAAACATGTGGATTGTCTACAGCATATCTTTTAACTAACAGCACTGACTCAATTTATGCCTAAAAACACATACACTGACAATGCACCTTTTACTTCCTTGCTCCACTTGCCAAGGGGTGCAAAACTTTAAACTTTAGAAAACTTCCATAAACTGTCTCCTTCCCACAAGGTGCTGCTGCTTTGCCTGGATGCTAAATGAACGAGAAAGCCCATTGCAAAACTATAGGAAGCAGGAAGTGTCTGGTGCTTAAAACATTCCCCAGGGGAACAAAAGTAAGGCAATAAAGTTTCCACCTGTCATTTAGTGCTGAACAAAAGATTTCAAGTGACAAGCGGACAGTTACAGTAGGCTTGACCTCCTCATTGGCTGAAACAGCAGGGAGCTGCGGCTCGGCTCGGGTGCCCCCATAGCAAGCTGCTTGCTGTGGGGGCACTCAACAGGAGAGAGGGGCCAGGAGCACCGAAGAGGGACCCAAGAAGAGGAGGATCTCTGCTGCTCTGTGCACAACCACTGCACAGAGCAGGTAAGTATCACGTTTGTTATTTTTAACTAAAAAAATAAAAAAAAACGAGACTTTACCATCACTTTAAGCTTTGATAAAACAAAATCTGGAAGCTGATTGGTTTCTATGCAGAGCTGCACCAGATTTCGCACTCTCCAGTTTTAGTAAATCAACCCCTTTGCGCTTCAATTACAGTTTAATCCTAACTGGACAGATTTTTAGTAAAGAACTAATCATAAAGACTGGAATGTTTTTTTTTTCACAAAACACCATTATCCTATATTTGATCCTTACTAATAGTGAAATTGTTGGACCACGCTTGTGCATATGAGGAACACAATTGGGAGACAGTTGTTACCCCAGAGCTAAAAGTGCCTTCCTACTGTGCAGGAATTACAAGAAGCTGATACCAAACCACATCTATGAAAGTATACTACCTGCATTTAAAATTATGGCTACATTTAAAAAATATATATATTATATAATCTGTGTTATTTTTATGTTTCCCAGCTTTAGCTTCAAGGAAAGTTTTTTTTTTTGGTTTGTAAAGTTCCAAATTTTACATTTGAATTTTATTTTTCCTCTGTTTCCTCTGTAGCTCAGATCACTACAAGAGGCTATACTTAACACTATCTGAAAAGCCAAGTGTTCCTTTGTACAGTACTCCGTCTCACAACACAAAGCTCCTAGGTTAGTTAGATCTGAAGATCAATTAGTACTTCAATTAACAATACAGACATAACAGAGGAGTCAAGTGACTTCCTTTTTCTATGAACCAGGATGGTAAAAAAACAAAAATCAAAATAAGGGTTCGGAGATGTTTGGAAACCCAAGCAATAGATCTAACACAGCTGCTTCACTTCTCATTTTACACATCTTGCCACTCACATCATTGTCAACTGCATTTTGACAGTACTTGACACAGAATAAGGTTCTAGACTCTACTAAAGGTGGAAGTAAACATTTTCTAGTTTATGTAGCTGGTTACGTATATTTTTCATTTAGGTTTATCATACTAAAATGAACAGATTTGCTACTGTAATAAACAAACATGGCCACAGCACACTAATGTCAGCTCAATTGTCCTTCAATGGAATGCCATTAGACTACACTCCTCACCTGAATTCAGAGCACTTTTTGTGATTCGACACTGCGTCGATTTAACTGACAATTGCGCGGTGGTGCGACGAGACTCCCAAACAAAATTGATGTCCTTTTTTTCCCCACAAATAGAGCTTTCTTTTGGTGGTATTTGATCACCCCTGCGGTTTTTATTTTTTGCGCTATAAACAAAAAAAGAGTAACAATTTTGAAAAAAAACACATTATTTTTTACTTTTTGCTAGAATAAATATCCCCTAAAAATATAAAAAATCAATTTTTTTCCTCAGTTTAGGCCGATACGAATTCTTCTACATATTTTTGGTAAAAAAAATCGCAATAAGCGATTATTGATTGTTTGCACAAAAGTTATAGCGTTTACAAAATAGGGGATAGTTTTATGGCATTTTTATAAATAATTATTTTTTTTTAAATGGCAGCGATCAGTGATTTTTATTGTGACTGCGACATTATGGCGGACACATCAGACATTTTTGACACATTTTTGGGACCATTGTCATTTATACAGCAATCAGTGCTATACAAATGCACTGATTCCTGTGTAAATGACATTGGCAGTGAAGGGGTTAACCACTAGGTGGCAGTGTAGGGGTTAAGTGTGTCCTAGGGGCATGTTTTTAACTGTGGGGGCGTGGCTGTGTGTGACACATCACTGATCGCTGCTCCGATCACACAGAGCAGAGATCAGTGACACTGTCACTAGGCAGAACGGAGAGATGCTTGTTTACATTAGCATCTTCCCGTTCCTCCTCTCCGTGAGGCGATTGCGGGCGCGCGTGCCCACCGGACACCTCTTAAAGGGCAGGTACAGGTACGTGATTCTGCCTTCTGCCGCAGTATATCTGTGTGAGGCGGTCGGGAAGCGGTTAATGACCAGGCCATTTTTTGAGATACGGGACTGCATTACTTAAACTGACAATTGCGCAGTCGTGAGACTCTGTACCCAAATAAAATCGATGTCCTTTTTTCCCACAAATAGAGCTTTTCTTTTGGTGTTATTTGATCACCTCTGCGGTTTTACATTTTTTGCGATATAAACAAAAAAGTCTGACAGTTTTTGAAAAAAAAAAAAAAATATTTTTTACTTTCTGCTATAAAACATATCCAATAAAAAAAATGGAAAAAAAAAATGTCTTCATCAATTAAGGCCAATAAGTATTCTGCTACATATTTTTGGTATAAAGAATCCCAAGCGTATATTGATTGGTTTGTGCAAAAGTTATCTTGTCTACAAACTATGTGGATATTTTTATGCATTTTAATAGGAATGGCGGCGATCAGCGATTTTTAGCAGGACGGCGACATTGTGGCAGATAAATCGGACAACTAATTGACACTTTTTTGGGATCCAGTGACATTATTACAGTGAACAGCTCCCCCTCTGGCCAATCAGTGCGGGTGTAAGCCCTTTCTGTCTATTGCACGAAATGACGTACAGGTACGTCGTTTTGTGCAATAAAGCTGACCTGCCGCAGTTTATGAATTGCGGCCGGTCGGCAAGTGGTTAATAAAAAATATATATATATCAAACTCCCAATAAAAGATGGCATGAAGAACACATAGTGTCCAACACATCATCCCCCAAACAGTAATGTACTCTACCCCCTAACATTAGTGTCACACAGTGTCCTCTGCCTCTCTGCTCCCCCCCCCCCATACAGTAGTGTCCTCTGCCCCTTCACATCACCCCTCCCACTGTAGTGTCCTCTGCCCCATTGCAGTGTCTTCTACCCCCCTCTCCTCCCACAGTAGTGTCCTGTGTGCCCCAAAAGCAGTGACCTCTGCCATCCTTCACATCACCCGCCACTGTAGTTTTTCTCTGCCCCTCTGCCTCCCATAGCACCATAGCAGTGTCTTCTACCCCCTCTCCCCCCACAGTAGTGTCCTGTGTGCCCCAAAACAGTGACCTCTGCCATCCTTCACATCACCCGCCACTGTAGTTTTTCTCTGCCTCCCATAGCACCATAGCAGTGTCCTCTGCCCCCTTCCTCACCCACATTAGTGTCCTGTGCCCCCCAAAGCAGTGTGTTCTGCCCCCTTCACATTACCCCCCCCCCACACTGTAGTGTTCTCTCCCCCCCAGCAGTGCCTTCTGCTCTCCTTTCCCCAACCTCTTTTCCTGTGCCCCTCCAAAGCAGTGTCCTGCTTTGGGGGGCCCCCTTCGCATCACCCCCCCCCTGTAGTGTGCTCTTACCTCTGCTCCCCCATAGCAGTGTCCTGTGCCCCCCAAAGCACTGTCCTCTGCCCCTTCACACTACCCCCACTGTAGTATACTCTGCATCTCTGCCTCCCCCATAGCAGGGTCCTGTGGTTCTCCCCCAAACCAATGTCCTCTGTCCCCTTCACATCACCCCCATTCCCACTGTAGTGTCCCCCCCCCCCAAGCAGTGTCCTCTGTCCCCTTTACATCATTCCCCCCCCCACTGTAGTTTCCTCGGACCTTCTGACCTTCTGCCTCCCATAACAATGTCCTCTGCCCCCCTCCCCCCACAATAGTGCCCTGTGCCCCCAAAGCAGTGCCCTCAGTGCCCCTTCACATACCCCCAACTATAGTGTCCTCTCCCCCCCCCATAATAGTAGTGTCCTCTGCCCCCCACAGTAGTGTCCTGTGTCCCCTCCAAAGCAATGTCCTCTGTTCCTTTCACATAACCTCCCCCACACACAAACACACACCAGTATGTATGTAGCACTCTCCTACCTTACACAGGTGTACATCAGAACAGAGAGCGGAAGGCAGCACCGTACTGAAAGGAGGGTGGGAGATGTCGGAGTTATTTTTTCATATTAACAAGCTGGTGATTGGTTGCTAGGACTGCCTGGCATCCTAGCAACCAATCACCTGCTGGTTAACTCGAAAGGTTAGCTGAGGCAGCTCCTGCTCCCATCCTCCATCCAGTACTGTGCTGCCTCCCGCTCTCCGCTCTACAATGAAGATGAGAGGGCCAGAGGCTGCGAGGAAGAACCAGCAAAGCCGGTTTGTGATCTACCCGTCGGCTGACCACGGTCAATGTGTAGATCGCGATCGATAGCTTGCCAACCCCCGATCTAGAGTATACTAGTCATGAATACAGAATATAATTTGTTCATGTAATATACACATATTGATTTGTGTTTATATTTACAGTTTTTTTGTTCATTACTGGCCCTGATGGGCACTGAATGACACTGATGGGCACTGATGGGTGGCACTGAGCACTGATAGGTGGCACTTTTAGGTGACACAGATGAGCACTGGCAGGTGACACTGATGTGCAGCACTGGCACTGTGGGCACTGAGAGATGGCACTGTGGGCACTGAGAGATGGCACTGTGGGCACTGAGAGATGGCAGTGTGGGCACTGGTAGGCGGCACTTTAATGGGGCAAAGGTGGGCACAATTGATTGGGCACATTGCAGTGAGAGGGACTGATGTCCCTCTCACTGCCGCCGGTGAGCGGCTTTTTTTTTTTTTTTCTCCTCACGCTGTCAGCGCGAGGAGGAAAAAAAGCCGATTACCGGCTCTGTTATCACATGATCAGCTGTCATTGGCTGACAGCTGATCACGTGGTAAGGGGTCGGGATCGACCCCTTACTCGGATCTGTGATCCAGCGAGTCTCACAGACTCGCTCATAAAGTGATTCTGTAGCCATTTTTTTTGGATACAGTAGAGATTAGAGAATGTACCTGCACATTCCCAGACTGATTACTTGTGACTCTGGCTGCTATAGGGTGGCTGAGAGACACAATATACACTCTGTACTTTGCTATTTCTCTTTATTTTTTTTGTTTTGCTTTACATAATTTTATGGCTTAAGTTAGCATAGGGTGATAGGATAGGATGTATTGCATACAATGTACCCCTTTTTTCCACTATTTGTTTTGTTTTTAACAAATAAAAATTAAGAATTTACAAAAGAAGACAATTTTATTTTCTGCATGTAAAGTGCTTATTGGTATGGTTTTGTTCATTTCAAAGAATCTACTACTGTGTTTTGTTAAACAGGGCTCACCTGTCTTGAGCTTTTAGATTAATGCTTTTCTGCCTCATTCATTCTCGACTTGTCCTACATTCTGATCATTGTGTTGAAAAATACATGTAATGATGATGAAATATAGTGTTGCACGTGAAACTGATTTATGCTATGCTTCAACACCTCTTTAACTGCAAATACTGAAATTACATTTACCTATTGCCAAGAATCTCAAAATAAAAGCCTTCATGAATTCATATGTAGGAAAAAATGAACACATCAAATTGCTGGAAACATTTTAAAAGATGGAAGCTGTATTTATGGACAGTTGAAGACCGGAGGTGAAAACCCATAATCATGTATGATATGTTTTTTTTTTTAACTTTAATCTTTATTAAACATATTTCTTTTAATCTTACAGACATTTATATTAACAAAGCGTATACCAAACTTATACATTAATTTATCCTGCCTGTTATTGCCCCGATAATTTAACATTGTTGTATTCCTTTTCTACCCCTCATCTATTCTCTCCCTATCCACCCCCCTCCCCCCCCCACCTTACCCCACCCCTTTTCTGGTACTTTGTTATTTTATATTAGCTCTTTGACATCCATAATCTCCACATATTCTCAAATTCTGCACAATTGCCTCTTTTCATGTAGGCTACTCTTTCTTTCATAAGTGTTTCATTTACGCCTTCTACCCAATTCTCAACTGTCGGTGGGTGTTTTGATTGCCATCTCAGTGTAATCATATTCCTTGCTTGGAACAGACTCCTCAGAATAGCAACCGTGGTGCTCTTCCTTTCCCCTTGCTCCTGTCTATACCCCAGAATGCACACCATCGCCTCGTTTGCCAGCCCAGTAGAGAACCTTTCCCTCAGGGTCTGGGTCACTCCCTCCCAATAACGAAAGAGTTTCGGGCATCTCCATACCATATGTAGGAGGTCCCCTGTTCCCTGACATCTAGGGCATTTGTCATCTGTTCTTTTACCAATTTTGTGCAGGCGTTTTGGGGTATAGTAGGCTCTGTTTAATAACATTAAATGGGATATCCTTTGCGAGGCTGAGACTGACACCATTGGGCTCATCTCAAGGACCCTTCTCCACTGCTCCCGTGATACTTCCCCTATATCCCGTTCCCATTTCCTTCTTACTAGTTCAAGTTTCACGTTGCTTTTAGTTGTTGTATTGATCTGCCCATATATTACCGAGATTAAGCCCTTCATGGGGCCCGGCCGGGATAGTCGTTGTAACAGGGGAGTATCCGCCCAGTTTGGCGATTGGCCGCCAAACTGAGATCTCAGGGCATGCGCTATTTGGAGGTACGTATAATGTGCATTCTGGGGTATTTTAAATTCTTCTTGCAGGGCTGTAAATGTTTTAAGTTTATTTCCCATATAGAGAAAAAATGAACACATCAAATTGCTGGAAACATTTTAAAAGATGGAAGCTGTATTTATGGACAGTTGAAGACCGGAGGTGAAAACCCATAATCATGTATGATATGTTTTTTTTTTTAACTTTAATCTTTATTAAACATATTTCTTTTAATCTTACAGACATTTATATTAACAAAGCGTATACCAAACTTATACATTAATTTATCCTGCCTGTTATTGCCCCGATAATTTAACATTGTTGTATTCCTTTTCTACCCCTCATCTATTCTCTCCCTATCCACCCCCCTCCCCCCCCACCTTACCCCACCCCTTTTCTGGTACTTTGTTATTTTATATTAGCTCTTTGACATCCATAATCTCCACATATTCTCAAATTCTGCACAATTGCCTCTTTTCATGTAGGCTACTCTTTCTTTCATAAGTGTTTCATTTACGCCTTCTACCCAATTCTCAACTGTCGGTGGGTGTTTTGATTGCCATCTCAGTGTAATCATATTCCTTGCTTGGAACAGACTCCTCAGAATAGCAACCGTGGTGCTCTTCCTTTCCCCTTGCTCCTGTCTATACCCCAGAATGCACACCATCGCCTCGTTTGCCAGCCCAGTAGAGAACCTTTCCCTCAGGGTCTGGGTCACTCCCTCCCAATAACGAAAGAGTTTCGGGCATCTCCATACCATATGTAGGAGGTCCCCTGTTCCCTGACATCTAGGGCATTTGTCATCTGTTCTTTTACCAATTTTGTGCAGGCGTTTTGGGGTATAGTAGGCTCTGTTTAATAACATTAAATGGGATATCCTTTGCGAGGCTGAGACTGACACCATTGGGCTCATCTCAAGGACCCTTCTCCACTGCTCCCGTGATACTTCCCCTATATCCCGTTCCCATTTCCTTCTTACTAGTTCAAGTTTCACGTTGCTTTTAGTTGTTGTATTGATCTGCCCATATATTACCGAGATTAAGCCCTTCATGGGGCCCGGCCGGGATAGTCGTTGTAACAGGGGAGTATCCGCCCAGTTTGGCGATTGGCCGCCAAACTGAGATCTCAGGGCATGCGCTATTTGGAGGTACGTATAATGTGCATTCTGGGGTATTTTAAATTCTTCTTGCAGGGCTGTAAATGTTTTAAGTTTATTTCCCATATAGAGTTGGTTCAATCTTTTTATTCCGTGCACAACCCATTCTTTATTTCTGCCAATCTGTAATATTTCTTGTAACTTGTTATTATTCCATATGGGCGAGAACTCGTTCCACCCATTATAGTTCAGGGCTTTTTTAGATGCATTCCATATCTTCGCTAGCATCCGAGTTGTCGGGTACCTACAAGGAAAGGAATCTGCCTCTAATGCCTCTACTAGTGAGTCGTGTGGGTTGTCTGTCATCAGGATTTTCCCGTTCGGGGTACCGCCGTTCTCCTCCCCACACCCCGCCAGTTGCTGTAATTGTGCCGCCCAAAAATAATACTCTGGGTTGGGAAGTGCCACTCCCCCCTCCCCTGTGGGTAATTGTAATGTGCGTAGGCCTATCCTGGATTGTCCCCCCTTCCATATCAGTTCTCTGAAGAGGCTTTCCATCTTGTTGAACCATTTTTTGGCAATCCACACAGGTGCATTGTGTAGTACGTACAGCAGTTGAGGCAGCCAGATCATTTTGATCAGGCTGCATCTACCTGCTGCTGATAGTGGTAGTCGTCTCCAGATATCGTTTTTTTCCCTGAGTTTTTTTAAAAGAGGGAGAAGATTTTTTTTGATGTATTGATTAGGATCTGTAGTAATGACTATTCCTAAGTACTTCAATGCTTCTACCACTGCCAACTGGGGGTTCCCTGGCAAACTTATTTCCCCCTGTGAATCTATCGGCATTAGTTCTGATTTAGACCAGTTAATCTCCAACCCTGAGAAACTGCCAAATATCTCCACTAATCTCATCGCCTTGCCCAGGGATTGACTCGTGTCGCCCAGGAACAAAAGGATGTCATCCGCGTATAACGCGATTTTTTCCTCTCCTGAGCTCCTCTGAAAACCCATTAATTCGGTGCACTTTCTTATGGTGATAGCCAGGGGCTCCATGGCCAAGGCGAAGAGCAGTGGGGACAGTGGGCATCCTTGCCTTGTACCCCTTTCCAGTGTTATCCTGTCTGATAATTTGTTGTTAATTTTTAATCTTGCAGTGGGTTTATCATAGAGTAATTTGATCCAGCCAATAAATGAAGGGCCAAATCCAAATTTCCCCAATATTTTCCAAATATACTGCCATTCTATGGTGTCAAAAGCTTTTGTCACGTCCAATGACAGTATCGCTCTATCCCCCCTATTTTTTACTGGCGATTGTAGATTTAGAAAGGTCCTTCTAATGTTCGTGCTAGTGGATCTATTTGGTATAAACCCTGCCTGGTCTGGGTGGACCAATCCCTGGATAAGCCCTTTCAACCCAGTCAACTGCTGTACGTACCAATATTTCAACCTAGTTGCCTGCAGGAGAAATTCACCCCTGTTTTTACCAGCACACTCACCCCCCTGCCATAAGAGCTGTAGACTGAGTGGTACTGTGCCTGGTATTTCTTTTTCGCCCGAATTTGAGACATTGTATCCTTAGTGAGGTGCGTCTCCTGCAGGCAGATCAATTCTGCTCCATATTTCTCCATCATAGAGAATACCACCGCCCTCTTACCCGCTGTAATGTATGATATGTTACATAGTTTCGGTATAAAATGTTGCGCTAAAACCATAGACATTAAACAATATATCAAATATTGTGTGTGAAGGTAATCAAAACTTAATGATAAAAAGCAATCTCAAATATAATGAATATAAAACAAAACATTTGTGAAATGAGTGGAAACACAGGTGAGAAAGTCCCAAAGGTGAAACAATCTTGTGGTAAACATGTAAAAAGTCCACCACGGAAAGTTGTTGCTCAGAAGTGGGGTACAGAGGCCTCAGCAGGCATGTAGAGCTTCAGGGATAGTGTGTCCTCCACCCGAGATAAGGGGTATATACTCTTACCGGAATCAGTGGACTCCAATGTCAGCGACAAAGAGTCAACAAGGCGAAGATAGCCAAATCAACAGATTGCCAAAACGATCCAGGGAATCCAGAGAGCTCCAAGAACTAATTCAGGAAATCGCGCCGACGACTAGAAAGTCAAAAACTCTCATTCGAAGGGATATAGAAAGAAAAAATGCCTCCATATGGTGTAGGTCAAAAAGGGTGGGTTTTATTGAAGAAAAAAATATAAATCGATAAGAATAAAAATTTTGATAAAAGCAATGTGGGGAGCAGAAAGCCAAGCCCGAGGTCAACAAGTCAATAACGACCGTGAGTTCCAGATGACCGTAAGGCTGGAACTCAGATGCTGGGCAGCCAGACTAGAAAACCAAAAACTCTCATTCAAAGGGATATAGAAAGAAAAAATTCCTCCATATGGTGTAGGTCAAAAAGGGTTTTATTGAAAAAAAACAGCATACATCGGTAAGAATAAACATTTTGATAAAAGCAATGTGGGGAGCAGAAAGCCAAGCCCGAGGTTAACAAGTCAATAACAGTTGACTTGAATGAATATACAATTATTATACAAAGTAAAATGCAACATGATTTAGCAGTACAATTCCATAAAACACTCATTCATTGATAATAATTAAATAAACATAAGTACCGGTAATTGCTCTTAGTGAGCCAAACTTGTCTGGGCATCAGTTCGACGTACGTTTCATGGCTCTCGCCAGTCATCAGTATAATGCTGTGAAATTAAATCAATAACATTTCTATATGTTTTCATGTGAAATGATAATGGTAAACTATAAAATGTAAAACTAAAATGAACCTGAAGAGTGTTATGTGTTATAAGTGAGACTCAGTTAACTTGTGTGTGATTCTGTGGATGTGAGCATGCCTGGGATCCCTCTCGTGTGAATGGTCCATGTGAAATGGTCAGCTGGCCAGCCGGAGCCGCTTTTGTCCCCAAACCTTGTAGACAGCCCTCCCAGAAGTGTAGAAGCTGTTATAGCTGCAAAGGGTGGGCCAACTCAAAATTAAACCCTACGGACTAAGACTGGGAGGCCATTGAAGTCCATCTGTGTGTGTAAAGGCAGGTGACCCGAAACTTTTGGTAATATAGTGTATGTCATTTTGCATTAATTTATTGGTGTCACAATTTCAACATATAGTAACTTTTGAATTCCAAGACCCCCATCACTGTTCCCCAGCTTCTAAATAAAGGCATAGGGATTATGTGGGTTCAGGAACAGTGGAAAGCCATTACCTGTTTTTGGGTTCCCTCTTATTGTGGCAACATTCTACGGCCCCAAAGATCAGATCCCCATTGTTGTCACCACAACAACACTCATCTGATAAGTTGCCCTGGTTCTACTAAATAATTATATTTATAGTCACATTGCAATACCACAGAAAAAATACCATAAATGCTTTTAGCGCTAAGGCCTTGTTGTGAGCTGATAACACATAGCATTTTTGTGGGCAGAGTAGTGTCAGGCCTGTCCAATTGTCTGTTGTTAAACTACTTAGAGTGGAACTTTACTCTTTCAATCAACATTGAACATTTTTAATCCTTATGCTGTTAGCATTAGTAAATAGATAAACAAGGTATATCATATTTACTTGTTTTAAACATGTTCATTTTTACATTTTCTCAGTTACTTCCTGGTTTCCAGGCCTAGGCAAATAATGGCATAAATCCCAGGAGTCTTCAGGAGGGGAGAAGGGGTTTGCTTAGCTAAATACACCCTCCTGCCTGCATGCCTGAGGTAAAGGCAGATGAATTCCAGGAAGTAAATGCTACATGAATCATCTGCCCTTACTCAAGATGACCATAGTCAGATATGCTAGATGGGTGTTTTTCAAAGTGATTTCTCAGCAAAATAAATCATGGAGGCATTGATGGATGGGGATATTGCTTTGAATATTAAAAAATAATTAAAAACTGTTTTTGGTTTGTGGTCCTCAGATGCAATTTAATTCCACTTTAACCAATGCCAATCTCATACAACATAAAAGATAATCATTCTGTAGTACAAGATAAGATAAGGACTAGGAGAACTATTTCAGACCTGCTGTGGGCTGACAACCCACTGCTTTTGTGTGGACGGTTGTGTAGGGAAGTATGTTAGGGTTTACATACACTTTAAAGTGAAAGTCCATACAGACCTTTTAAAAAGACAATATCATGAATTTTAGACAATTTATTTTAATTATTTTTAGGTGTATAAAGTGCTCTTATACAAATTTTTAGTATTTAAATTCTTTATTGTACAATTAAACATCCATAGGGGGTACATTCATTATATTAAATTTGCAAAAATGTGCATTGAATCATGATGGAGCATCCCGGTCTGGTGGCAGCACGTGCGGGGAGCGGGACAGCAAGGTCAGCACCAGACTCCAGGTGCGATCTCAGCAAGGTGTGCGGGACGCACACAGCAGCACAGCCCCATGACTGTGTGTGAAGAGGAGCTTAAATGGATCTGATCTGATGCCGCCTGGAGAGAAAGTTAAGTGCCTAATGACTATACATAGTTGAAGGTAAATTTAAAGCAAATTGAATAAGAAAATTGTATAGTGTATGACCAGCCTTAGTGTCACTTGTGATGTCCGTTAGTCAGTCCCCACAAAGTGTCAGTTAGTGTCAGATTGTCCGCCGTAATATCACAGTCCCACTATAAGTTGCTGATCACCACCAGTACTAGTATAAATAAATAAATAAAAATTCCAGTGTATATACAATTGTTTGTAGATGCTATAACTTTCACGCAAACCAATCATTATATGCTTATTGGGATTTTTTTTACCAAAAATATGCAGCAGAATATATTTTGACCTAAATTTATGAAGACATTTGATTTTTTACATTTTTTTTATTGGATATGTTTTATCGCAGAAAGTTAAAAATATTGTTTTTTTTTTTCCACAATTTTCGGTTGTTTTTTTTTATATAATAAAAAACCCAGTGCTGATCAAATACCACCAAAAGAAAGCTCTATTTGTGTGAAAAAAAATAATATAAATTGTGTGACCATGCAATTTATAGTTAAATTAGCACAGTGCCAATAGCAAAAAAGGGCCTGGTCAGGAAGGGGGTAAAACCTTCCAGAGAGCAAGTGGTTAAAACAGAAAAGCAAGGCAAAACATTTGTATATTTTTTTTAATAAAAGTCAACAAATGACATCTGTTCTCAGCTGCAAAAGGGGCTTGGAGATGTGGGGGTGGAGGCTGCGGGGTGAGAAAGGGGGTGTAGCAGGAGGCGGTGAGAGAGCAATAATTCACTGATCTTCCCAGCACAAGTTTCGGCCATTGGATGGCAGGCAGTGTTCCCAACACAGCCAGAAAACTGACCACAATAGGATGAATGTGCTTCCATGTCTAGTGTGGTCAGTTTGAAATAGGAAAGCAGGGGGACTGCCAAGACCCCACATACGAAGCAATACACAGAGAACAGAATACTTTTTAACACAAGTACATGGTACAACCACTCCCTCGACTACTGCAACTCTCTCCTCATTGGCTTACCCTTAAATAGACTATCCCCCCTTCAGTCCATCATGAATGCTGCTGCCAGACTCATCCACCTTACAAACCGCTCAGAGTCTGCTACCCCTCTCTGCCAATCCATCCATTGGCTGCAACTCACCCAACAAATTAAATTCAAAATGCTAACAATAAGTTACAAAGCCATCCACAATTTATCCCCCAGCTACATCACTAGCCTAGTCTCAAAATACCAACCTAATCGTCCTCTTTGTTCCTTCCAAGACCTCCTGCTCTCTAACTCCCTTATCACCTCCTCCCATATTCGCCTCTAGGACTTCTCCCGAGCCTCTCCCATCCTCTGGAATACCCTACCCCAATCTGTCAGACTATCTCCAAATCTATCTACTTTTAGGCGATCCCTGAAAACTTTTCTCTTCAGAGAAGCCTATCCTGCCTCCACGTAACAGTAGTTTCTTTATTTTCTTCATCAACTCATCCCCCACAGTTATTACCCTTTTGTATCACTTAAACCCTCACTTTTAGATTGTAAGCTTAAACGAGCAGGGCCCTCCGATTCCTCCTGTATTGAATTGTATTGTAATTGTATTGTAATGTCTGCCCAAATGTTGGAAAGCGCTGCGCAAACTGTCGGTACTATATAAATCCTGTATAATAATAATAATAAAATATCAGGAATATAACATTTTGGGGTAATGTACTTTACGTTTAAATAGGCCTCCATGTTTGAAAGCATATTACCGCAAGTATAGAGAGCTAACATATCATCCTCCTTTAGTTTTTATTTGTATGTTGCAAAACATCTTCACTTTTATTAGAGGCAGGTGAAAAATAACATAATGAATGGTGCAGATACTTCACAAATACATATTTCTTTATCCACAATGAATTTCTAATAGTGCCTTTTATGCTTCATTTTATGTAGACATTTTAGTATAAGGACTATTATGCGCATGGATAGATGATGGCACTCTAAATCTGACTTCCTGTTATGTTCACACACTTTTCTTTCTGAAGTTTTCATTTTAAGACTAAAGTACACGATATAAAAGTAAAATACAGTTATTGTTCTATAAAGCCGTATGAAAAATCTAAAAGTAACCATTTAGAACAAGATGACCTCAGCTGCAATTTGTTTGGGCTATTCGAGACTTTTGTATATTTTATTTCACTTGAAAACCATTTCTGAAAACTTTTAATATCTAAATATCGCAGAGACCTGAAGGGCAGGTGGTCCTTCTTTTTCATAGATTATTCTTAACTCATCTGGTCCACGAGTCACAGGTGGTTAGGGACTAAAAGCAGCCATTTGCTAGAACACTGCTACATTAACTGGGGATTGTTAGGGAGCGCTGAGCATAGCTGAATGCCCAGTAATGTGCCTTGTCTATCTGAGACAAAGACAGCAAAGAGGATTAGTGGAAGGAAATGATGGCCGAGCTCAATGTGTATCTGATTGCAGATGGGGAATGGCTGAAAGTTGCTTTTAATATAAGTACTATAAGTAGGACATCTATAAAAGACCTTCTTTGTAAAAGGCAACAAGCACTAAACAGCCAATAAATGGAAATTACTCAAAGTCTATTGCTTCAATTAAAAACCCTGTGCTATCCCCCTCTGTCTTATAACCTTACGGGAAGAGAAGTCCCTTCTGTCTGCACTACCATTTTGATCATCATTGGAGTTTTCATCCCACTATTTGCTACTCAGACCAAAAGCTGGTTCACACCTAACATGTCCTGTGTGGTTATAGCAGCATGATGTGCTAAACTGACCTACCAAGCCAGGGTTTCCTTTTCTGTTTGAACAACGAAGTCCACAGCCACATTTAGGAGGAATCTTCTTCAAATTCTCTGCAGCCAGTGGTGGCCTGTCCTGAGTAGTTGTAGGGATGGAACAGCCATTTGGACCAGTGCCCCCCTAGCGTTATAGGAGGGAGAGTTGTTCTGTTCTTTTGATAGGCACATGTGCAGTGTGTACTCTCTCCTGTTGCCTAATATAAGTTCTACAGTTACGACAGGAGAGAAGACACTCTGCACTTGTGCGACCCCAAAGGAAAAAGACAGTGCTCCCTCCCCTGGCACTAGGCCCGGAAACCATTGTTGGGTAGAGAATTAGAAGAAACTTCTTCTAAGGGTTAATCGTTGTGGTGCCTGTAGTATACATTAGCTTCTGCCCTTCCCGGCTATCAACTTGAGATAGAAGCGCATTGGTACACTTCCTGGTGTATCGCACATGCTCTGAAATGCATTGCGTCATTTCCTGGTTGGGACTCCTTCCTCACATGCTGTGCTCCACGATCCGGTACAGCCATTGGTCTCCTTCCTTCTTCGGCTCTAATGCCGCGTACACACGATCGGAATTCCGGCCAGAAAAAGACAGATGAGAGCTTCTTTCATCGGAAAATGCGACCGTGTTTAGGCTCCATCGGAATTTTGCTGGCCGAATTTCCGACAGCAAAGAATTAAGAGCATGTTCTCAATTTTTCCGACGGAAATGGTTTCTATCGGAAATTCCGATTGTCTGTAGCAATTCTGACGTGCAAAATTCCTGCGCATGCTCGGAAACAATTCGACGCATGCTCGGAAGCATTGAACTCAGCTCGTTGTAGTGTTGTTGTACGTCACTGCGTTCTTGACGGTTGGAATTTGGTGTGACCATGTGTAGGCAAGACAGTTTGAGCTTCGGAATTCCGTCAGGAAAACCGTCAGAGCTTTTTCCGACAAGAATTCCGATCATGTGTACGCGGCATGAGTGTCTGGTCCCTCTCCATCTCCAATTGACGACGTGCAGAGAGCACGAGTACTATCACCTTAGATACCAGCACCGTCGATACCAGCACCTGCTTGTTTCCTAATTGCACCATATGAGTAGATAATGATTTGTTTTTACAATTAAATTACTTGTGAGATATTGCACTTAGAGGTGCCTGTCCCATCTTGTTGTTTCCAGTTACCTAGATCTTGCTTCTACTCTTTGCCTGGCGGCCCATGTGGATGATCTCTTTAACTTATGAACTTTTTATTGGACTTATACTATTAACTGTACTAGATACACCACTTGCTCCACATTACTTGGCGCGACACTTTTTTATTTTTTGGTTCTTCTAAATGCAGTTGTGGACATTGTTGTTTAAACAGAAAGAGAGCTCTGACTGGTAAGTCGGTTTAGAACACTATGCTGCTATACCCATGTGAAACAGCATAGTGTGCTTTTTCGTGAAGCTGAACTTACACTTTAAAACTTTAATTTTAAGTTCCAAGTCATGTAAAGAACAGGGAGAACCTCTGTTCGATTTTTATTGCTATCTGTGTCTTAGCTTGGAAGATTTCTGCTTACTGTATGACCAGGTAATGGTAATCAGACAGAAGAGGAAGTTAAAGGGAGCACAGGTATAAAATTTGAAATAAACGTCCAACTGAGGTTCTAACCCTTGCACCCTCTATCCAGAATTAAAAAACACATAGTTTTGACTGGCGATGAACATTAGTGCACTCTTTTTCTGCCAATACAAACATGTACCATTATAACTTATTAAAGCTTAATTCCAGATATGGCAGTTTTTACATAGTTATATTGGTCCAGCTTAGAGCAGTGTATGTATGTGCCATATCTGCGGGATCGCCCTGTTCCAGTAGTCTGCAGTGCTGCTTACCAAACACAGGAGGTTGCCCTGCAACATTGTAAACACAGGAGGCCCCTTGCATGCCAAAGGCACCATTCTCTGATTGGACAAGGCGGAGATTGCGACATCCCCCCCGCCCCTCCACTTCTCCCAATCAGAGAATGCAATCTCCCAAACTAAGAAAATGCAAAGTGTTCCCTGAATGGTGTCTGCACAGAGTGAGGGGCCTCCGGGGTTCACAATGCAGCAGGGCAGCCACTTGGCATTGGACCCGGCTAGTGGAGATCACTGTAGTTGCAGTACCTATTCTGTGATTTCCAGCTTTCACACGGATCCCACAGGTATGACACATACATACAGTACTTTCATTAGTCCAAGCTGAACCAATGTAACTATGTAAAAATTGCCATACCTGGAATTCTTCTTTAGCTTTATAATGAAATAAATTAACCTTGAACTTACATGATAGTAGTGCTGGTGATATTATAGCATATAACATTAGAGAAATGCAGTGTGTGAAGTAGAAGGATTATAGCAGGATTATACACTGAGCCTGAAGCCTCAAATCACTTTAAGTTGATTTTGTAAAAATCAATTGTGTAACTGTTGTTTTATGAACTACTATGGTAAAACATAGGTGCAATAGAGGTATATCTTCAAAAAGCTGATCAGGTTAATGTTATTCTAAGCAGCAAACACTTCTTTTGGCATGAACCTTCATCCAAGTCATGACAAATAAGGCCAAGGCTGAAGTTTGATCTGTTCTTTTTTCCCTTCCCTGGTTCCTCCTTTACCCGCGTCAAATGCTAATTAATTTTTAAATAAGCCGATTTGTTTCCATTACATACCTTATTTTAGACCCAGCAATGTTATCACTGGGTCTCTGTTCTTCCGCATGCAGTGCCTAGAGAACGGTGCCAGCAGGGCACCTAAAAGCTGTCAGCAGCTTCCTGAAAGCATACCTGCCTCACTACTCCTCTAAAGAGTCCTCAGCCCAGAGCCTCTGCTCTCTTGATAGGAATTATCAAAATGTCTTGATGGGCGAATGACAGTCTGGAGGAGTGGGTATTCCTAGCAAGCTGCATGTGTATGTAGACTGCCCTAGGTAGTGCCCACATGTAATGCTACACCATGATTGAAACAACTGAAATCAAATGAACAAAAGTCTCACACGGGGGATATAAAAGCTGAGCTCCGGGAAATTTAAAAGGTATCATTGCAGTGGAGCTCCCAAAAAAACAAGAGTTAAAATCCTGGTTAGGGGTATTATTAAAAAAGTTTTACCTTATCCCCCACTCCTGCAAACTTCCTCCTCTCCACAAGACTGGTACCCCAAAGCCATTTCTTTGGAGAAGAGGGAGCTTGCAGCAGCAAAATTTGCATTTAACCCTTGCAGTGCAAAGGAGCCCCACTGCAGGAGTAAAAATGTCCTTAGAGTCAAGTTTAAGGTTGGGGAGGAATAAGTCTAGATGATGTTGAATGTCCTCCAATCAGGAATTGAGGCATGTTCTTTCTGACTTGCTTCAGGTTCTAACGCTCACTGTCAGAAGCAAGGTGCAGTGAAATCGTAATAGGCAATTTCAGTGCAGGAGAACCTGTGCAAGACTAAAGGTAAGGCTGGACTAAAGCTTTAACAACTTAATTTACAGAGTCCCCTTCCCTTTTATGGGACCAGAACTTTGTTTTCGGTCAGATTCACACATATGACTCTTTGCATTATCAGTCTTAGCACAGTCTGAATATTTTTTACAGATAGGTCTTTGATTCGGTAGCAGAATCGGATGCATATGTAGCGATACCCTTGCAGGAGCAGCTTAGGTTTGTTCAGCCAGTTACTCTGCCGCTCAACCCTAATAACAGCCTCAGCCCCCTCTGGCACACTTGGCAATAGTGTAAGTGCAATGACCAATGAAAAAAACACACGTTAGGATAAAACACAGAAATTGTCTTTACTGTAATATTTCTGTGGAAAAATAACAAATAGTAAAAGTATATAGTCAAGTAATCAACTAGAGCAGCCCTCAAAATTTACACTGGCCTGCTTGCATTTTGCGAGTAAATTTTGAGGGCTGGCGAGGAAGGGCTGTCTGGGAGCAAGGGGGGGAGCACTGCCGGCCGGCGAGTCCCTTTCCCAGTGCTTACGAAGGGGAAGAGAGAGGACAGAGCCGGCCGGATGATATGAGTGCAGGGAACAGCGCTAGCAGCTTTGATTTCAATTGCCGTGAGTTCCCTGCACTCGCTTTCACACACAGCCCCGCCCCCTGGTCCCGGGGAATTTAATAGACAGGTCACTCGTCCAACACGGGACGAGTGATGTGTATCAAAGTTCCCTGGCCAGGGAGCGGGGCTGTACGGGACGTCGAGCGGCGGGAACACACGGCAATTTAAATCATAGCTGTTCCAGTAATGTCCCTCGGTGCTCATATCATCCGACCAGCAATGCTCTTCTTCTATGCTCTCCTTCATGATGGACACAGGTAGGCAGCATTGGTGTAACAGTGTTAGGCTGCATTGGTGTAACAGTGTTAGGCTGCATTGGTGTAACAGTGTTAGGCTGCATTGGTGGACAAGGGTGAGGCTGCATTGGTGGACATGGGTGAGGCTGCGTTGGTGGACACGGGTGAGGCTGTGTTGGTGGACACGGGTGAGGCTGCATTGGTGGACACGGGTGAGGCTGCGTTGGTGGACACGGGTGAGGCTGCTTTGGTGGACACGGGTGAGGCTGCGTTGGTGGACACGGGTGAGGCTGCATTGATGAGCATGAATTTTGCATAAAACATTTAAGGGCAATTTCATGATATAATTTATGAGGCCGTGTTTAGAGGTGGAATTAGGGGCGGGGCAGGGTAAGGGTTGGGTGGGGCAACTGGTGGCGAGTAACCCTTGAGGCCTGGCTAGTAGCTAAGGACTTGAAATTTTGAGCCCTAAACTAGAGACTAATAACTGAGATTTAAGAGCAATATAGCTCTCAATTCAATATTCAAGCTGCTTTCAGGGGATTCCAAACCTGGGAATGTCCCCAAGAGCAGAGGCACACTTTAATGGTAAATAATGGCACTTCAAATTGGATTGGTTACCTTTATTCAGATTGGCTCAATGAGTCCAGGCAGTCCCGTTTGTGTCAGGCCTCTCTCTACTCTCCCCTGACACCACAGGCCCAACTCTACACACCTATTCAAGTCAGCAAGTAATGGTTTAACTTTTTAGATAAACTGTCCCACACACAGATTTCTGAAGACCCACATCAGACCACTGTCAAGCTGACCATACAATAGTAGATTTTCAAATGAACGTCCCTATGAAAGTTGATAAGAACTTTAGAACAAACATTTTCAGTAAATTCAATGACTAATGACCAATGTTGCTGGACAGTACTTTGAAATTTTGTTTGTTTTCAACATTTTATTTTGGAATTAATGGACTTTCCTGAACAAAAATGACTGTACATACACTGTTAGAAATTAATTCATTTGAAAAAAAAATGTTCATCAGGCTCCTTCGGATTTTTCAGATTGGAAGAGAGAAAGGGTCACAAGGCCCTAATTCGGACTTTACAGGCAAGATGGACAATGATATAGTACAAACATATATTTTATTAACAATAAGTCATATCAAACAAGTCAAGTAAAAAATAATTAAAAAAATAGGATAGACATATGATAGTAATGAGTATATATGAGAGTTAACACCAACAAAAACTGTGTGCAGCAACGCGTTTCACTGTTTTGCTTCGTCAGGATTCGGATTTTCTAGTCACTGCAGTCAAAAACAAAGGTCAATTTGACCCACTAACGACTAAAAAAATGAACATTCTTCAAATGAAATTCTAGGCCAGCTTAGTTTACAAATAAAAAATAAAGTTAACCACAAAAGAACATGGCCACAAAGGAATTATGTGCATGTTTCTGTCCACTGTCCTAAAATGAGCTATAAGCCCCTTATTTTTTAGATATGCAAATAATCTTCTGTTTTAAGAAGGTTCCACTGTGTTTTTCACTAATTATTTAGGATGCTTTTTTGTTCCTTTTAGACTGCCTCGCCATAATGTGTCTAGTTGTTCCAATGTTTTGTATGCTGTTTGGTAAACAAGGCTATCTATTATTAGGACATAAATGAAGATCAGATCACATTTTAGGAGCCAATCATCCTGAAATCCTGAAAATACGCATGGTTTCACCAACTTGTGTCACAGATTTACACACACAAACATAGTATGATATTATTAAGGAATTATTTATCATCGTTAATCCTTTGTCAGTTACCTCTGAGAACAGGAACTTCATTTGGCTTATGTTACTTTTTAGTTGTGCTTTTATGATCAAAGTTCCAGCACTGTGGAGCACTGTTTTACATGATTTTCTTTTCTTTAACACAGTTAATGATGTGCAGTGACGCCTTTAACAACAAGATTAATCATATTTTAGCAGGCATTTTGTTCTGCTTTGTTAATCACATTTGTGCAGTTAATGTGGCAAGTGTTACTTCCACAGATGGCCAGATGTCACCTTCCTAACCATAGATATTAGATTAAATAATGTTAATGTTAAGAGAACACAGGACTGGGCAATAGAGTCAAACCCAGTTCTTGTCTGTCTCATTTACTCTAAAGCCGGGTACACATGATCAGAATATCGTACAAAAAATACCACTTTCGAAGTGATCGTACCATAATCTGATTGTTAGTACACAGCTTTCATCTGAAATTTTCTGAAGGGACAAACACGAAAATTTTTCTAGTACAATACCAGATCGTGCGATTTTCGTTTAACCAGTACAGTTTTCGTCCGAAAATACCATACAAACACATTACATCACTTCTGAATTTTTATTCTGTCGTACAAGAATTTTCATACTTTAGCAATCTATTCATTTTTCGGTATGGAGACTAGCATGCAAAAAAAAGAAAAAAAAAAAAAGGACGATAATTCGTCCGTTAATCTCATTGTGTGTACCCGGCTTAAGACTGTCAATCTGGAGATTCTAGAAAATGCTAGAATGCCTGGATTATGAGTAGCGAAGGCTGCTGCATGCAATAAAACAGTATCCCTTTTATCCTGAACATAAACAAATATAGTAAGTGGTTCACACTGCCACGACTCGGGAGACCCCAGTATAGAAGAAAATTGCAGCTCCAAAAGCTCCTGGCCTGTTGAAAACATCCGCCCTATTGCGAACTTGCAGGTGCTGGCTCTGCTCAAGTTTAGAAGAAAGGAAAAAATCATAGCTATGACTAAGCATCAATACATGATGTGAAACGCGTTAGATGCTCCTTCCTTTTTTTTCATGCACACGAAGTGACTGTTTTGGATTTTAATTTATCAATTAAGATGCCTTTAGCGGTGTGCGGCCGTCCAGGATTTGTTACTTTCTTGGGAGACCCCAGCTCGCATGACATGGGGAATCCCATGTTAGTCAATGAGAGCTGTCTTAAAGTGGTTGTAAACCCTTAAAAAAAAAAAAACTGCAAGACAAAGGCATAATGAGCTAGTATGCATAGCATACTAGCTCATTATGTATTACTTACCTTACATCGAAGCCCCCGCAGCCATACTCAACCCCCCCTCTGGCCACGGACATCTCTCCCGGAGCTTACTTCCGGGTATCGCGGCTCTAGCACAGAATCGTTGCTTCAGTGCGCATGTGCCGATCACTTCGGCAAATGCAGACACAGGGGGATATCTCCTAAACAGTACAGGTTTAGGAGATATCCAGGGTAGCTACAGGTAAGCCTTAATATAGGCTTACCTGTAGCATAAACTTATAAAAATGGGTTTACAACCACTTTAATTAGCACTACTGAAGTTGATCCAATTTTAGAAAAGGTTCCTGTACTACTTCAAGGCAACTTCTATCTGACTTGTGCCTTATAGACTTTAATGGAAGTCACCTTCAAGTCAGATCCTCATCTATATTGATGTGATTTGGATCAGACGTTACAGGAAGATTACCCAGTCGTTCCCTGCAATGTACCCTCCCTCGCGTTAAAGTTGCATCAAGTAGCATCAAAGTAGTACGTAAGTCGCATCAAGTTGCCAGCAAATCGACAGGAAGTTGCCTGGCAAAGTCGCAATGTAAGTCGCACAACTTTTAGGTTGCAGTAGTGTGAAGCAAGCCTAAAGGTAGATAATTTGGATTTTTTTCAAAATCAGAAAGCGCCTGTTAACTAACTGTTTACTAGTTATTGATACTGCACAGAATAAGCCCTCCAGCATATTTATTATGCTCATAATGATGATGATGATGAAAATAATCATTGATATTACCTTGCAAATGGTAACTCAATTGACTTCTGGGGTTAAATTCCTCCCATTTCCAATATCTCACTGCTAATCATTGTAGCTGCTATACATCATAGCTATAGACCTGTGTTCTCCAAACTGTGACCTGGAGGCCAGATGTGGCCTTTTGCTTGCTTCTTCCTGGCCCTGGAGACATTCCTTCCAGGGCCAATGATGAGGCACCATTCCTCACACTGAAACCCTTATTGGGGCACTCTTTCTTCCACTGACACCATTGATGGGGCAATATTCCTCCTGCTAAGACAAATGATGGGCAACTATTCCTCCTGCTAAGACCAATGATGGGGCACTATTCCTCCCACTAACACCATCGATGGGGCACTATTCTTCCCATTGATACTATCAATGGGGCCCTATTCCTTATGCTAAAACCAACAATGGGGTACTATTCTTCCTATCAAAACCAATGATGGTGCAGTGTTTACTCCCACTGATGCTGGGACATTTTCTACTCACACTGCCCACAGTCCAGCCCCCCTAAAATCTGCAGGACAGTAAACTGGCCCTTTGTTTAAAAAGTTTGGAGACCCCTGCTATAGAACAATAGTGACTCATGGAAAATGAGGTGCAGCTTCATGAGAATAAGTCTATATCGGCACAATATAATGCCCTGAGTTCTGGAGCTCCCAAAACATTCTGCAAGGTATCTGATTTTATGTGTCTGCTTGGTATGCCTGCAATCACTTATTGATTTAAAATGAAAAATGTTCAATAAATAATGCATTTAAATATACTTATACAAGTGATAATAAACCCAAAACCAAAAATGCAATATATTGCAGCTTATGAATCATTAGATGTGGTGGCTGCATTAGTTTTCACTTGGTGATCCAGTCAGTAATACACTTCCTGTATTAGGGTGCCTACACTACAGCTGGAGAACAGTGGCAGCTGGTGCTCAAAATTTTGGGGGGGGGGGGGTCAGGAGGGCACCAACGCCACCCCCTCACCAGAGTTGGTCAGGAGGGCAGTGATAAATGGTGGCAATGGTCAAACATTCCCGTAGACACACTCCTAAACCTTGTGGACAGCTTTTCCAGGAAAGTTGAAGCTGTTAAAGCTGCAAAGGGTAGGCCAACTAAATATTTAACCCTATGGACTAAGACTGGGGTGCCATTAATGTTCATGTGTGTGTAGGCAGGCCTCCCAATACTTTTGACAATATAGTGTATGTCAAGTCCTTCCAGTATAAGTGGGCAATACTTATGGCTAAAATTAAGGACAAGGCCAGTATCCTGTGACATGTTTCGTCGCCATTAATCATCAACTTTCTCAAACCAGTTATTGTTGTCGGCTGCTTTGGTCAATATAGGGGGCTAAATAGTCCCAAAATTGTGTCCGAGTGCAAACCACAAATTTGAAGTCAGCACATACGTAATGTCAGGGCTTGTTTTCCATAAACAAGGATTATAAACTCTCACCACTCTATTTTAAAAAAAAACTTTTCACATTAGATATACTTTATTGATAAGCACTCCAAAATTACCCAAAGTCTCATGAAGTCCTAAACTTCCCTGACCACAATTGAAACTATATAAATGAAAATAACATAATTAGTAGCTATGATAATTAATCTAGACCTAATTTAATGGAAGAGCTATGAACTTTTAGTTTATAAAGATATCCTTTCTTGTGTTCTAGCAGAATAGTGTACATTTTGGTTTTAGCTCCCACCTGGCCAGTGTTGCCAACTGACCAGATTGAAATTTACTGCCACGACACCCAAAATTTACTGCCACAGCCAAGTTTTTACTGGCATTTCCAAAAGTTAAGGTAGATATTAAGGCAAAAAACACATTTCTTATTTCATTGTCGATATAGTAAGTAGCTCAGGGACAGGACTCAGGAGGGCAAGACATTAGAATCGGCAGGCACACACACCTCATCGACATGAAACATCCCTCCCTCAATCACAGTGACAGTCCTTCTCCATGCCAGGTGGTCTCTTCAGTCCACTCCAGTCTAAACAGCACTGACAGTTCCGCTCCCAGATAGCCTTGCTCCCATCCCACAGACGAGACTCCGGCCGCTCCGCCTTGCCCCCTTGCACTATGACATCACACTACATGCTCATGTACTGCCTCTGCCAGACCCACCCCCTGCCGGCACTGCCCAAACACACTGTAGCAGGCACTCGGATGGTCTCGACCAGCTCAGGAGCGTGCGTCGCAGCCATATTTTTTACTGGCACCCTTTACTTGTCACTGGCATTTACTGGCAGGAGAAAAGTGACTATTTTTTACTGGCTGCCAGTAAAAATACTGACGGTTGGCAACACTGCACCTGGCTGACAGGGAATACACTTCATAACGTTTAATGAAACAATACAAGCTGTGCTTCAGCAGGTGTGTGTGCATTTTGTTCTTTTATACTTAGATCCAACAAAATCTAGTAATAGTTACATATTTGAGTGCATGACAAAACATACATCTGTCCCTAGCCATAGATACCAACTTGTTTACTAATTCTGCCCTCATGTATATCCATTGCATTGTGCACGTTATCACTGCTCTTATAGATTCCTGTAATTTAAGTCCCCAATTTGTCCTATCACTCTACTTTGATGCATCTAGACAAGAGAAGTCATTGGGTTGTGTGTTTTGCAACTGCCCTCATACATTAAATGAGTCTGTTACTAGGAATGTCTTTTTTTTTCCTGCCTATAAAGGCTAGGATGTAAGGATGAGTTATCATAGCACTGCTTTGAAAACCTTTAGATTTATAGGTTATTTCTTTGGCATAAGATCAGAGTGGCAGAATTATTTTAAATAAAACAAGTGTTAAGGAAGACTAATGATATGAGATTTTATATAAGGAATTTTAGTTGTTGTAAAGTAGACATATACGTGCCAGTAAGCTCATCTTAGAGATTTGCCATGCACTGGATGCACTAAAAACATATGGGTACATTGCCAGACCTTTCTGTTGAGACTGCAAGGTGTATACAGGATGCAGCAAAGATCAGTTTGGACATATCCTCAAAAAAATGAAAATGTGCATGCCCTATGGCACCAGTGTAAACAAAAGATGCATGTGTCAATGTTATCTTGCTGTAAACATAATATTTTAAACACACTGCAGTGAAAATTAGTACAGGGCAGACTTATTGAACTGTCAAAAGAAGCCATAAACATAATAGGATCATTTATTAAAGAAGCATCACCGGACCAAAAGGAACACGTTGATTTCCGTCCAGTGCTAACAAGGCATTATCATTCACAACCTCCACTAGAAGAATAATCTTGAGAGCTATTTAGCCCGGTCTGGTCTGGTGGGTGGTGCTAAATAGAGATGGCCTTGCGGTTCGCGGCAAACTTTGCGTGTTCGCTATTCGCCAATCCGGCGGACATATGGCGCTGTTTGCGGCCGCCATATTCTTTTACATTGTGAAGAACTTTGACCCATGACACATCCATCATGTGGTACAGGACAGCCAATTGAAACATTTCAGCACATGGACATACCCCCTACCTTATAAATATACCTGATCTGGTTGCCATTTTACATTCTGTCTTTTGTCAGTGTAGGGAGAGGTTGCTGTGTGGATCAGGGACAGTCTGTAATCACTAGCTATTAGGTCCACAAAAGTCCTTTCAAGGACTGGTATAGGTGTACTATTGTTTGGTGTGCAGTATATAGGGGTGTAATACACTTATAATATACTTTAAAATATAGAAAGCATATTATAGTGCATTTCTACTGTGCAGCATTGTGACTGCTGAGCGGTTCTGCAGCTCTTTTGTCAGTGTAGGGAGAGGTTGCTGTGTGTCGCAGGGACAGACTGTAGCAACACAAACGAATATAGGTCTACAAAAGTCCTTTTAAGGACTGGTATAGGTGTACTATTTGGTGTGCAGTATATAGGGGTGTAATACACCTATACACCTAAGGGGAACTGCATGCCAGGTGAAACAGCAGAAAGGCAGAGTACAAACAATTAGAAGACCCGAGCCAACTATTGCTCAGGTCACCCCTAAATTTGGGATACCCGCTACAATAACATAAAAAAAAAAAATGATGGCAACTTTTCCTAAAGCAGGATCATCTCCTGCACCCCCGTCATAGCCTGGCCTGGCCTTGCCTCTCCTCCATGGCCTTCATGCGCTCCTATCAGGGAAATTAGTAGACCAGACTGTGTGGACTGCACAGAGGAAACCCAAACACATATAAGTGAAATAATAAGTGTTTATTAAAATAAATGACAAGGAGTGAAAACAAATAGTGTACTACAACCACAAACTACAAACAAACAATATGTACAATAAATGGGCAATACCAGAATCATAGACGATTAGCCAAGCCAAGGTCATACACGGGAGATCAGCAGATGAACAAGGGCAGGATGGGAGAGGGAACTAAGGATGGGAGAGGCAACAAAGGAGCAGGAACTCAGGAACAACGGATCAGGAAGGGAAGGGTACAGGTTACAGGTCTCAGGATACAGGTCACAGGTCACAGGTCTCGGGTTCAGGGCACAAGGAAGAAAGATACCAAGGCAAGTGTGTGAGGGCTGGCCGGGTATTTATAATCTGCCAGTGATTGGCCTCATGTGACAGCTGATCGGAGAAAGGGCTGTCTGCTCCACACTGCCAGGATCCATCCGCTGGTGGACGCCAGTACTGCGGCCCAAAGATGATATCCCAGCAGGGAAGGCCTCTCCTGACAGTTATAAACTGCCAGGAGACACCTGCTGGTGGACCACAGTACTGCACACCAAATGATGGTTCTTACCAGCGGACGGATCCATTCCTGACAGTACCCCCCCTCAAAGGAGCGGCCTCCGGACGCTCCAACTAGCTGCTGCTGGGACAAGTCCATGGCATTGAGGTAGGCAGCGGGCACTTTAGGCTGGGCAGCAGGCACGGGCACATCAAGCTGGGCAGCAGGAACAGGCACATCAAGCTGGGCAGCAGGAACAGGCACATCAAGCTGGGCAGCAGGAACAGGCACATCAAGCTGGGCAGTAGGCACGGGCACATCAAGCTGGGCAGCAGGTACGGGCACTTTAGGCTGGGCAGCGGGAACAGGCACATCAGGCTGGGCAGCAGGAACAGGCACATCAAGCTGGGCAGCAGGAACAGGCACATCAAGCTGGGCAGCAGACAGGAACACTTCGGGCTGGGCAGCAGACAGGAACACTTCGGGCTGGGCAGCAGACAGGAACACTTCGGGCTGGGCAGCAGACAGGAACACTTCGGGCTGGGCAGCAGACAGGAACACTTCGGGCTGGGCAGCAGACAGGAACACTTCGGGCTGGGCAGCAGACAGGAACACTTCGGGCTGGGCAGCAGACAGGAACACTTCGGGCTGGGCAGCAGACAGGAACACTTCGGGCTGGGCAGCAGACAGGAACACTTCGGGCTGGGCAGCAGACAGGAACACTTCGGGCTGGGCAGCAGACAGGAACACTTCGGGCTGGGCAGCAGACAGGAACACTTCGGGCTGGGCAGCAGACAGGAACACTTCGGGCTGGGCAGCAGACAGGAACACTTCGGGCTGGGCAGCAGACAGGAACACTTCGGGCTGGGTAGCAGACAGGAACACTTCGGGCTGGGCAGCAGACAGGAACACTTCGGGCTGGGCAGCAGACAGGAACTCATCAGACTGGGCAGCGGACAGGAACACATCAGACTGGGCAGCAGACAGGAACTCATCGGGCTGGGCAGCAGACACTGGGACCTTAGGCCGAACAGCAAGTACCGTAAGGGCAGGCTGGATAACAGGCACATCAGACTGGTAAGCTGGCACATCAGACCGAGAGGCTGGCACATCAGACCGGGAGGCTGGCACATCAGACTGGGAAACTGGCACATCAGACTGGGAAACTGGCACATCAGACAGGGAAGCTGGCACATCAGACAGGGAAGCTGGCACATCAGACAGGGAAGCTGGCACATCAGACAGGGAAGCTGGCACATCAGACAGGGAAGCTGGCACATCAGACTGGGAAGCTGGCACATCAGACTGGGAAGCTGGCACATCCGACTGGAAAGCTGGCACATCAGATTCGAGGACTGGCACATCAGACTGGGAAACTGGCACATCAGACTGGGAAGCTGGCACATCAGATTTGGGGACTGGCACATCAGACAGGGAAGCTGGCACATCAGACAGGGAAGCTGGCACATCAGACTGGGAAGCTGGCACATCCGACTGGGAAGCTGGCAGCGGGGCAGCAGACTGGAAGGCCAGCACCGAGACAGCAGATCGGAAGGACGACATCGAGACAGCAGACTGGAAGGCCGGCACCGAGACAGCAGATCGGAAGGCCGGCACCGAGACAGCAGATCGGAAGGACGGCATCGAGACAGCAGATCGGAAGGACGGCATCGAGACAGCAGACTGGAAGGCCGGCACCGAGACAGCAGACTGGAAGGCCGGCACCGAGACAGCAGACTGGAAGGCCGGCACCGAGACAGCAGACTGGAAGGCCGGCACCGAGACAGCAGACTGGAAGGCCGGCACCGGGTAAACAAGCTGGAAAGCTGGCAGCGGGTCATCAGGCTGGAAAGCTGGCAGCGGGTCATCAGGCTGGAAAGCTGGCAGCGGGTCATCAGGCTGGAAAGCTGGCCGCGGGTCATCAGGCTGGAAAGCTGGCAGCGGGTCATCAGGCTGGAAAGCTGGCAGCGGGTCATCAGGCCGGAAAGCTGGCAGCGGGTCATCAGGCCGGAAAGCTGGCAGCGGGTCATCAGGCCGGAAAGCTGGCAGCGGGTCATCAGGCCGGAAAGCTGGCAGCGGGTCATCAGGCCGGAAAGCTGGCAGCGGGTCATCAGGCCGGAAAGCTGGCAGCGGGTCATCAGGCCGGAAGGCAGGGACGTCCAGCTGGGTAGCAGGAACTGGGACGTCAAGCTGGGTAGCAGGAACTGGGACGTCAAGCTGGGTAGCAGGAACTGGGACCTCAAGCTGGGTAGCAGGAACTGGGACCTCAAGCTGGGTAGCAGGAACTGGGACGTCAGGCTGGGTAGCAGGAACTGGGACGTCAGGCTGGGTAGCAGGAACTGGGACGTCAGGCTGGGTAGCAGGAACTGGGACGTCAGGCTGGGTAGCAGGAACTGGGACGTCAGGCTGGGTAGCAGGAACTGGGACGTCAGGCTGGGTAGCAGGAACTGGGACGTCAGGCTGGGTAGCAGGAACTGGGACGTCAGGCTGGGTAGCAGGAACTGGGACGTCAGGCTGGGTAGCAGGAACTGGGACGTCAGGCTGGGTAGCAGGAACTGGGACGTCAGGCTGGGTAGCAGGAACTGGGACGTCAGGCTGGGTAGCAGGAACTGGGACGTCAGGCTGGGTAGCAGGAACTGGGACGTCAGGCTGGGTAGCAGGAACTGGGGTGGCGGCAGGTTGGGTTACTGGCAGGATAGTGTGGGTCGGAAAGAACTTCCGTTTCTTTTTTGGCTTAGCCACTGCAGCTTTGTACGTGGGTGCAGGGCTGTAAGAAAAGAAAGTTTCCGGGCAAAATGAAGACCAAGGAACAGTGGCTGGAGGAGGAATTGGTGGGACTGTTACAGGTGGAGGAGAAGAGGCAGGTGGGCTGAAGGCAGGATAGGTTCTACACTTGGCGACTGGATAATAGTATTTGGTAGGAGGTAGAGAAAACTGGGCTGTAGCTGAGGTTGTCATAGGCAATGGGGAGATAGATCCTTGAGAAGGCAGGTGATTAATGACAGGGCTGGGATGTTGTGGCTTAGCTAAATACAAGAGGTCTGACCATGCTAGAAGCACAGGTTGGACAAATGCTGGTTCACACACAGCCTGACTAACCAGAGATTGCACTGAATGGATGCAATCAGTCAACACCTGCTGTAAACACGAGGAATACCGTTCCATGAAATAGGCTGGATCATCCTCTAACAACCATACCAGAGATTCAACTTGGCCATAATTGAAGGGGGGAGAGAAATCACCCTTTCCTTCTGGAAAACATGACAGGGCTGGCTTAGCACATAATTTAATTAGGTGCTGAACATCCTCAAACAACATATAGCCTTCATCCACCAGGGAATGAGCTGATCGGATGGTTTCCGTCAGCTGGTCACTAGTCCATCCTTTTAAAATCTGACAACAAGATTCACCATCCTCTTCTGCCAGCAGAGAATAATAAAGGATTTCATTGTAATCCATATTGGCAGACTAACAAACCAAGATGGTTCCTCAATGCAGCCACGTCTGGTCAGGGATGGCCTTGGTATACTATCAGGGAAATTAGTAGACCAGACTGTGTGGACTGCACAGAGGAAACCCAAACACATATAAGTGAAATAATAAGTGTTTATTAAAATAAATGACAAGGAGTGAAAACAAATAGTGTACTACAACCACAAACTACAAACAAACAATATGTACAATAAATGGGCAATACCAGAATCATAGACGATTAGCCAAGCCAAGGTCATACACGGGAGATCAGCAGATGAACAAGGGCAGGATGGGAGAGGGAACTAAGGATGGGAGAGGCAACAAAGGAGCAGGAACTCAGGAACAACGGATCAGGAAGGGAAGGGTACAGGTTACAGGTCTCAGGATACAGGTCACAGGTCACAGGTCACAGGTCACAGGTCACAGGTCACAGGTCACAGGTCACAGGTCACAGGTCACAGGTCACAGGTCACAGGTCTCGGGTTCAGGGCACAAGGAAGAAAGATACCAAGGCAAGTGTGTGAGGGCTGGCCGGGTATTTATAATCTGCCAGTGATTGGCCTCATGTGACAGCTGATCGGAGAAAGGGCTGTCTGCTCCACACTGCCAGGATCCATCCGCTGGTGGACGCCAGTACTGCGGCCCAAAGATGATATCCCAGCAGGGAAGGCCTCTCCTGACAGTTATAAACTGCCAGGAGACACCTGCTGGTGGACCACAGTACTGCACACCAAATGATGGTTCTTACCAGCGGACGGATCCATTCCTGACAGCTCCTGAATTGACGAAATTTCACAAAAAAAGAATGCTTGTCGTTGTCGATCCCAGATTCGCTTAATACTTCTGGTATGTCAGTGTCCATGTTGTGGGACTATGTGTGCACAGCTAGTAAGTATTTTGTGGCTGCAAATATGACCTGGAGGTTTTTAATGTTCACCCGCCATTAAAATGAATGGGACCCGCCGCGAACATTTGTGTGTGTTCGCGAACCTTCCCGTTAGATGTTCGTCCATCACTAGTGCTAAATTGTTCATGGGCAATTGGACCCATTATTTCATGAGAAGACCTAGAGGTGGATTTGTTAAGCCAGCTTCTTAAGGTCTTGATGGGAGGTGCTGATTCAGTTAAACAGTTTGATGTGGAGTTTATATTTTAGATAGGGCTGTTACTGATTAAAATTTTCGTGTTCGATTAATCGATTATTTTTTAATAGATTAATCAACTAATTTTCGAATTATTATAACGCACATACAGATCCAACTACTTTTAGCTGATCTCCTTGCATTGCAACTTTGCATTAGTCAGTGGTAAATGTGGTATACACTATATACAATCACCCGACACTAGTTAGTTTCCACAATCCAAACTTCACAGTTCACACAAATATGTTTTAAATTCAAACTGTAGCACTGACGTAAGTCATTTTTTCTTCCTCAGTAGCGTGACAATCCCTCCACCTCCGGTCTAACTAATCACTGTCACCTTATGGCATGGACCCCTGTGCAAACAGGTGGTCACGGAAACAGGTATCAAAAGGGTTAACACGGACCATAAACTTCTCTCACGTCTCCTTAGATCTCAGCAAGGACGCCAGGTCATGGGTAGAAAGAAAAGATCTAAGTGCTCACCGCTTAAGTATAAGATAACATTTTTGTGTTCAAACACAAACTACTCACATAAAGATGATAAAAACACAGCATGTAAAGCCGACAATCGTGTTAGTTCCGTAGGGCAGCAGCGGGTGACGTCATGCGTAGCTCCTCCCCCGTACGCCTTACGTTCAATCATAACTTCGACGTCGCCGGACTCCTCCCCCTTCCCTTCGTTAGCAGACGGAGGCACTTGGGGAAGGGGGAGAAGTCCGGTGACGTCGATGTCCGTGACGTCGCCAGATCTCCGACGGAAATCTCTGAAGACCCGGAAGCTGTCGGAGAGGTGAGTACCGATCAAAAGAATTTTTGAATCGAGGAATTCAATCTTTAATTTCCACAGCCCTAATTTTAGAACATTGTAGCTCTAGTTAGATACAGTAGCTCTTGGACATGGAAGAGCTTTGAAAAGCTCTTTTTGTAAAATACACCAGTTAAATGAGAACAAGAGTGCCAATCCAGTGGTTTTATAGCCCAGAACCATTTAATTTATTATAAAAATCCAAGGTAAAACTGTTTCTTCTTTCAAAACAGTTTTCAGCAGCAGGTTTTTATTGCTCTGGCGTCGTCCAAACTCTGCCAGAGTCTGACAGTTTTTCTTCTTAAACAGCTGGTTAAGACCTGATGTAGGGAAAAGGCACAAACCAGCAAAACCCTTGAATTTCAATGATAAAAGAAATTTTGGATTCTAAAACAATTGGTATGGTACTCTTGTCTCTTTTAGTCTCATTGAGGGGGCAGCACTGTGCATGAGAGTGTGTATACGTGAAGACCTTGGAAGGATATGTACAGAGACAACTGTCATAATTCAGATAAGGTTGTGCTGATTGTTTCCGTACATATCCTTCCAAGGTCTTCACGTATACACACTCTCATGCACAGCTACAAATGACCTATAACTCCCCATCTAAAATAAGATGAAAACTGGGAAATTATCAAAATGTGGAAGAGTCGTAGGCATTGGTTGGTCTGCATCTTCTTCAGGTAGTAATCAGGTTATAGGTAATTTGTAGCTAAGGAACAAAGTGAGTGACTATTATGAAGGTTCATTATGTTGAACTGACCCAATCAGTAAACTATTGATAAGCATATATTCTGGGCTTAACCTGGCTATTATTTGGTTAGAGCCACAAACCATACAGCCTGTGTACACGTTTAGCAAACACATTTAGTACAGTACATTATACAAGTATAATTGTATTGTTATTAAATTTTTACAGTAAAGATAGAGACCCTGTGCAGTAATGTACCAGTGCAGAACACATTTCTTTATGTAATTTATACACTGTGAAATCTACAGGCCAAATCTATTGCAGATTTCTGCAAAGCACATAGCCAATAATTGTGTATTTTAGTTGTGTTTCTTTAAATTAAAAAAATCAACAAAAAAATGTACCCTCTCAAAATGATACTAGCTTGACACAACAGATATAAGCTCATATATATGAGCTCATATCCTCATAGCTTATAAACATAAAGGCATCATATATTAAGGTGAAATGAATGAAATCCAGGGAAATATTTATTTTTACTAGAAATGGCGGCAATTAGTGACTCTCTGCCCGTCACAGCCGCCGCCCGCCTCACAGCCTGTCAAGTCTTACACTCCGGGCCCTGGCTACTACTGGGTGGGGACCGGAGGAAGATCACTCAGCCAGGGAAGGGAAGGAGATGGGCAGGCGGCTGGCCGGGACTTGAGCCAAGGCAGAAGAACATGCGAGCAGGAGCGGAACGGCATGCACTCAAAACTGAAGAAATATTCTCTCCGCTCCGACCAGCACATGATCATTAGAAAGGGGCACAGATAATGAAAAAAATACACCCCCCACCCTCTAAGCTAGTAGGAGCGGCAGAGCGGGAGGGTGTAATTTAGATTTTTTTTTTTAATTCTGCACTGACTGTCTTCGAAATTGCCCCAGCCCCTGTTCAAAACCAATCCGGGGACAAAACCGGGGACAGACTTGGTTCGGGGACAGTGTCCTTAATCCGGGGACTGTCCCCGGAAACCAGGGATGTCTGGTCACCCTATCATATACAGTGGTGTGAAAAATTGTTTGCCCCCTTCCTCATTTCCTGTTCCTTTGCATGTTTGTCACACTTAAGTGTTTCGGAACATCAAACCAATTTAAACAATAGTCAAGGACAACACAAGTAAACACAAAATGCAATTTGTAAATGAAGGTGTTTATTATTAAAGGTGAAAAAAAATCCAAACCATCATGGCCCTGTGTGAAAAAGTGATTGCCCCCCTTGTTAAAACATACTATAACTGTGGTTGTCCACACCTGAGTTCAATTTCTCTAGCCACACCCAGGCCTGATTATTGCCACACCTGTTCACAATCAAGGCATCACTTAAATAGGAGCTGCTTGACACAGTAAGGTCCACCAGAAGATCCTTAAAAGCTACACATCATGCCGAGACCCAAAGAAATTCAGGAACAATTGAGAAAGAAAGTAATTGAGATCTATCAGTCTGGAAAGGGTTATAAAGCCATTTCCAAAGCTTTGGGAATCCAGCGAACCACAGTGAGAGCCATTATCCACAAATGGCGAAGACATGGAACAGTGGTGAACCTTCCCAGGAGTGGCCGACCGCCCAAAATTACCCCAAGAGCGCAGCGACGACTCATCCAAGAGGTCACAAAAGACCCCACAACAACGTCCAAGGAACTGCAGGCCTCACTTGCCTCAGTTAAGGTCAGCGTTCATGCCTCCACCATCAGGAAAAGACTGGGCAAAAATGGCCTGCATGGCAGAGTTCCAAGGAGAAAACCACTGCTGAGCAAAAAGAACATCAAAGCTCGTCTCAATTTCTCCACAACACATCTTGATGATCCCCAAGACTTTTGGGACAACATTCTGTGGACTGATGAGACAAAAGTGGAACTCTTTGGAAGGTGTGTGTCCAAGTATATCTGGCGTAGAAGGAACACTGCATTTCAGAAAAAGAACATTATACCAACAGTAAAATATGGTGGTGGTAGTGTGATGGTCTGGGGCTGTTTTGCTGCTTCAGGACCTGGAAGACTTGCCGTGATAAAAGGAACTATGAATTCTGCTGTCTACCAAGAGATCCTGAAGGAGAATGTCCGACCATCTGTTCGTGTACTCAAGCTGAAACGAACTTGGGTTCTGCAGCAGGACAATGATCCTAAACACACCAGCAAGTCCACCACCGAATGGCTGAAGAAAAACAAAATGAAGACTTTGGAGTGGCCTAGCCAAAGTCCTGACCTGAATCCTATTGAGATGTTGTGGTATGACCTTAAAAAGGCCGTTCATGCTCGAAAACCCTCTAATGTAACTGAATTAGGACAATTCTGCAAAGATGAGTGGGCCAAAATTCCTCCAGGAAGCTGTAAAAGCCTCATTGCACGTTATCGCAAACGCTTGGTTGCAGTTGTTGCTGCTAAGGGTGGCCCAACCAGTTATTAGGTTTAGGGGGCAATCACTTTTTCACACAGGGCCATGATGGTTTGGATTTTTTTTCACCTTTAATAATAAACACCTTCATTTACAAATTGCATTTTGTGTTTACTTGTGTTGTCCTTGACTATTGTTTAAATTGGTTTGATGTTCCAAAACACTTAAGTGTGACAAACATGCAAAGGAACAGGAAATGAGGAAGGGGGCAAACACTTTTTCACACCACTGTATGTCCCTTAACATTAGGTGGTTAGTTCAAGAATAGGGCCAAAAAAGAAAAAGAAGAAAAATGGGCAAGCATGGCCTGGTTCTGATAGGCATCAGGCTTTACCATCTCATCAGTACCTAAAAAGTTAAATAACTGGGCTGTTGTGTTAAAGGGTAACTCCACTTTCATGGGAAAAAAATAGGAAATAAAAAAATAATAATAATATAGCATATACAATTGCAACACAAATCATATTATAATAGAATGTTATTGAAAAATTACCTTTCCTTTTCAATCTGCAGTAAAAGATTCCCATATTATTATAGTAAATAAAGGTCTAACAAAGTGAATCAGATCTAGTTAATCTAGTACCCAGAGAATGCCTTGTGTACCTTGATGACATTATCCTGTTTGGGACTAAGGATGAGCCCGGTGTTCGATTCGAACCCATGTTCGAATCGAGCACCGGGTGTTCGCTCGCTCGGCGAGCCCAGAACTATTGGGGCCGCTCGCATCAAATTCGTGTGATGCGAGCGGCCCCGCAATGCATTGCGGCCCGCGCAGTGCAATGCTGGCTGATGATTGGCCAAGCATGCACTGTGACCCCGCATGCTTGGCCAATCACAGCGCCGGCAGCGAGGAGAGCCATAATTGGCTACAGGCAGGATGCCTGTAGCCAATTATAGCTCAGGGGCTTTAATACACGCCCCACGGTATAAGAGGCCGCCGCGGCGGCGGCCTCGCATATTATGTTTCACTCACAGTGTCAGCGTGTCAGTGTGCTGCTGACTGCTGACAAAAATATGTGCTTTATTTCTGGGGATATGTGTGTGCATGCTGTTAGAACAGCATTGCAGTATCACATCTGGGGGGTGTCTATAGGTAGCCTGTGAAGGAGGGCAGGTTTCCTGTGCTTAGAACTTTCCCTGCAAAAAAGTGTCATTTTTGCAGGAAGAAAGCTATTTAAATCACTCGCGGCTAATGAATTGATGGCTCCTGTAACACAGAGAGCTGTCATTCATTAATAAAAAACAAAAAAAAAAGCGTAGGGGTCCCCCCAAATTCAATAACCAGGCCCTTCAGGTCTGGGATGGATATTAAGGGGGATCCCAGCCAAAAAAAAAAAAAAAAAAAATGGCGTAGGGTCCCCCTCAAAATCCATACCAGACCCTTGAGGTCTGGTATGGATTTTAAGGGGAACCCTAGCCAAAAAAAATGGCGTGGGGTCCCCCTCAAAATCCATACCAGACCCTTATCCGAGCACGCAACCTGGCAGGCCGCAGGAAAAGAGGGGGGACGAGAGCGGCCCCCCCTCTCGCCTGAACCGTACCAGGCCACATGCCCTCAACATTGGGAGGATGCTTTGGGGGTCTAAGACCCCTAAAGCACCTTGTCCCCATGTTGATTAGGACAAGGGCCTCTTCCCCACAACCCTGGCCGGTGGTTGTGGGGGTCTGCGGGCGGGGGGCTTATCGGAATCTGGAAGCCCCCTTTAACAAGGGGACCCCCAGATCCCGCCCCCCCCTGTGTGAAATGGTAAGGGGGTACAAAAGTACCCCTACCATTTCACCAAAAAAGTGGCAAAAATGGTAAAAATGACAGGAGACAGTCTTTGACAATTCCTTTATTAAAATCTTCTTTCTTCTTTCTTCATCCTTCGGATTCTTCATCTTCTCCTTCCTTCATCTTCTTCCATCTTCTTCTTCCATTTTCTTCTTCCTCCGATCCGCTTCTTCTTGCGCTGGTCTTCTCGTCCTTCTCGTCCGGCATCTTCTTCCGTCGGCGTCGGCGTCGGTGTCTCTGTCTCTTCTTGGGCCGCTCCGCGCAATGGGAGGCTCCCGCTGTGTGAGGCTCCGCTCCGTCTGACAGGTCTTTTATAATGGAGGGCACCTGGTGACCCCGCCCCCTCTGACGCACAGGGACGTCATGGGGAATTCCATGATGGCTTTCCCCATGACGTCAGAGGGGGGCGGGGTCACCAGGTGCCCTCCGTTTTAAAAGACCTGTCAGATGGAGCGGAGCCTCACACAGCGGGAGCCTCCCATTGCGCGGAGCGGCCCAAGAAGACACCGACACCGACGCCGACGGAAGAAGATGCCGGACGAGAAGGACGAGAAGACCAGCGCAAGAAGAAGCGGATCGGAGGAAGAAGAAAATGGAAGAAGAAGATGGAAGAAGATGAAGGAAGGAGAAGATGAAGAATCCGAAGGATGAAGAAAGAAGAAAGAAGATTTTAATAAAGGAATTGTCAAAGACTGTCTCCTGTCATTTTTACCATTTTTGCCACTTTTTTGGTGAAATGGTAGGGGTACTTTTGTACCCCCTTACCATTTCACACAGGGGGGGGGCCGGGATCTGGGGGTCCCCTTGTTAAAGGGGGCTTCCAGATTCCGATAAGCCCCCCGCCCGCAGACCCCCACAACCACCGGCCAGGGTTGTGGGGAAGAGGCCCTTGTCCTAATCAACATGGGGACAAGGTGCTTTAGGGGTCTTAGACCCCCAAAGCATCCTCCCAATGTTGAGGGCATGTGGCCTGGTACGGTTCAGGCGAGAGGGGGGGCCGCTCTCGTCCCCCCCTCTTTTCCTGCGGCCTGCCAGGTTGCGTGCTCGGATAAGGGTCTGGTATGGATTTTGAGGGGGACCCCACGCCATTTTTTTTGGCTAGGGTTCCCCTTAAAATCCATACCAGACCTCAAGGGTCTGGTATGGATTTTGAGGGGGACCCTACGCCATTTTTTTTTTTTTTTTTTGGCTGGGATCCCCCTTAATATCCATCCCAGACCTGAAGGGCCTGGTTATTGAATTTGGGGGGACCCCTACGCTTTTTTTTTTTAAATTTTTTTTTTTTTTTTTATCAATGACTTTTTTTTTATGAATGAGTTTCAATGAATCACTGTTCTCTGTGTTACGGGAGCCGTGAATTAACATTAGCCGCGAGTGATTTTAAATAGCTTTTTTACTTTCAAAAATGACACTTTGCGCAGAGACAGTTCTAAACACGGGAAACATGCGCCCCTTTACAGGCATACTATAGACACCCCCCAGGTACGAAATTTAAAGGAATATTACACTTTTATTGTTTCAATTTAAGCATTATTAAAATCACTGCTCCTGAAAAAACGGGCGTTTTTAAAAAAAAATTTTGCATTGATACATGTCCCCTGGGGCAGGACCCAGGTCCCCAAACACTTTTTATGACATTAACATGCATATTAGCCTTTAAAATGAGCACTTTTAATTTCGAACGTTCGCATCCATTATAACTAATAGGGTTCTAAAGCTCGCACGGACTTTAGGTCCGTTCGCGGGTTCTGGTGCGAGCCGAACGGGGGGGGTGTTCGGCTCATCCCTATTTGGGACTAAACTAGAAGAATGTGCAGAATGACTCATGCGAGTATTACATTGCCTGAATGAAGAGGGACTAAAGTTGTCAGCAGACACATGCAAGTTTTGCAGGTCAGCAGTCACCTCTGTGGGTCACATCATTTCTGCTGATGGAGTGGCCACTGATCCAGCCAAAGTTGAAGCCATGGTGAACTGACCCCAGCCTCAGAATATTACAGTTACGTTCTTTCCTTGGATTTTGTGGATAATACCGCAAATTTGTAGCAGCATATTCAAAAGTAGCCCGAACTCTTTATGGCCTCTTGAAGACTGATGTGTGGGGTCAAAGAAATCAAAAGAGGTCTTCCAAAAATTATTTTGGGGACCACTGGACTTCTGCATGTGAAATGCTTTCACTCAATTGAAGAAGAAGCCGACAGAACACGGGGCCTTGCAGTAAAGCAATCTGTCAACGGCTGTGTCCACTGGACACAGCAGATGACTGTTCACTGTGCCAGCCCCCTGCCAGTACCATGTGGTCGCTGTGACCAATCACAGCAGATCACATGACAATTGTAAATAATGGATGGCTTCCTTTCAAAATTTTCAGCCTTTTGTCATTTATTTAGCAAAAAGTAAAAAAAACTGTGGTGATTAAATACCACCAAAAGAAAGCTCTATTTGTGTGAAAAAAAATATAAACATTTCTTAAGGGTACAGTGCTGCACGATTGCTCAATTGTCATTCAAAATGTGCTGAAAGCTGAAAATTGGCCTGTGCAGAAAGGGGGTAAAAGTGCCGGGTATTGAAGTAGTTAATTACTGTTATGCCGCGTACACACGAAGGGACTTTTCCCGGCGGACCTAAGTCCAGCGGACAATCCGCTGGACTTTCCAGCTGGGTCCGCTGGACTAAAAAGCGAACGGACTTGACCACACACGATCACGCAAAAAGTCCGACGGTTCACGCGATGACGTACAGCACGTACGACAGGACTAGAAAACGAAAAATACTAGAAAAATACTTGCTACTGAGCATGCGTCCTTTTTGGTCCGCCGGACCATACTACACACGGCCGGATTGTCCGCTGGACTGCCAAGTCCAGCGGATAATTTTAAAACAAAACTTAAAACTTTAGTCCGCCGTACTTTGGCCACAAAAAAGTCCGCCGGCGCCCACACACGAGGGGATTATCCGCTCGACTTCGGTCCAGCGGATAATCCCGCGGGATAGTCCCTTCGTGTGTACGCGGCATAAGTCAGAATACGGCAGGTGTTTAACCATATCTCTCAGAGTAATGTTATTGTCTTATTGATGGTTTGTATAAGTACACTTGCTAACCCAACCTTCTTTAGGCTATGCTTGACCTAATAAGTCCTTTGAAATGCCTCAAAGTGTGTCAATAAGTGCTGGGGGAGCGAGGTGTGTCATCTTCAGGTGTGTAGAGAAAGCACAAAATAATTCAGCAACTCCTTTGGGGGTAGCACTACAATTATATTACATGTTATTTGAGCACATTAAAAACCAAAGACCAATAAACTCACAAAGTGCCAACAACACTATCAAAAGTTTACTGCAAATGAAAGCTTCAAACTCCATACGCTGTTGCACCCAACAACTGCAACTAGTCTTGTCCCCATGTTAGACTTTGTTGGAGGCATGAGGAGGGAGATCCATCTTCACACTTAAATTCTCAAAGCTCTTAACCACTTCAGCTTCGGAAGGTTTACCCCTCTTCATGACCAGGCCATTTTGCGATACGACACTGCGTTGCTTTAACTGACAATTGTCGTGTGATGCTGTTCCCAAATAAAAATGATGTCCTTTTTTTTCTCACAAATAGAGCTTTCTTTTGGTGGTATTTGATAACCTCTGCCCTTTTTAGTTTCAGCGCTATAAACAATTTGACAATTTTGAAAGAAAACTATATTTTTTACTTTCTGCTCTAAAACAGCCAATAAAATTTTTTTAAAAAATAAAATTTCTTCATCAGATTGGCCAATATGTATTTTACTACATATTTTTGGTAAAAAAAATCCCAATAAGCATATATTGATTGGTTTGCGCAAATGTTATAGTGTTTACCAACTATGGGATATATTTTTGAAATTTTGATTTATTTACTTATTTATTTTTTTTTACTAGTAATGGCGGTGATCAGCGACTTATATTGCGGTGGACAAATCAGACACCTAACTGACACTTTTGACACTTTTTGGGGACCAGTGACACTAATACAGTGATCAGTGCTAAAAACAAATGCACTGTCACTGTAGTAATGACAGTGGCAGGGAAGGGGTTAACATCAGGAGCGATCAAAGGGTTAAATGTGTTTCTGGGGAGTGCTTGCCAACTGTGTGTGGGGTGCTTGTACTGTGGGAAGGCAGAGATCCGTGTTCCTGTTTAGCAGAAACACAGGATCTCTACCTCCCCTTCTCACAGAACGGCGATCTGCCTTGTTTACATAGGCAGATCGCTGTTCTGCCTGTCTCCCGAACAATCGGCGTGTCTCTGGCGGACATTGCGTCCGCAGGACCCACCGATTGGCTCACGCGGTTTGCACGCCCCAGACCCAGAAGTGCAGAATCACATACACGGGCGTTGTGATTGATGATGGATCTACACAGAGGGAGATTCTTTTTTATTTTTTATTTTTTAATAAAGGACTTTTTTGATGAATGAATAGCACCCCATACTCATTCACATAGGGGGAGGGGGAGGGGGCAGGACCTGGGGGCCCCCTTGTTAAAGAGGGCTTCCAGAGTCAGATAAGCCCCCTGCTCGAAGACCCCCACAACCACCGGCTAGGGTTGTGGGGAAGAGGCCCGTGTCCCCATCAACATGGGGAAAAGGTGCTTTGGGGGGCTGAGCCCCCCTGCCCCAAAGCACCCCCCCCCCCAAGTTGTGACTTGGTATGGTTCGGGACAGGGGAGCACTTGCTTGTCTCCCCCCTTTCCTGGCATGCTGGGCTGCATGCTCAGCTAAGGGTCTGGTATGAAGTAAAGGGGTACCCTACGCCGTTTTCTTTTTATTTTGGTTTGGGGTTCTCCTTAAACTCCATACCAGACCTGCAGGGCCTGGTATACATAGGGGGGACCCCATGCTGTTTTTTTTTCCTGCTGGCATTCTTTTGTTTACATTCAGCTGTCAGTGGGGAAACCCGCTGACAGCTGATGAGTCATCAGTAATTAAGGACGTTGCAACCAGCTTCCCGGCAGGCTCCTTAACAATCCACTTTTCTTTTTTTATTATTATTATATGGGGTTTATATAGCGCTAACAGTTTACGCAGCCCTTTACAATATAAAAGGGAGACAATAAAATACAAGAGGGTGTAAGAGGGCTCTGCTTAGAAGAGATTATAATCTAGTAGGGAGGGGCAGGTGGTACAAAAGGCTGTAATTGTGGGGGATGAGCTGATGGAAGTGGTAGAAGATTATTTGGAGGCGTGATAGGCTTCCCTGAAGAGATGAGTTTTCAAGGATCGCCTGAACAGGAGAAAGCCGGACAGATTGAGGTAGAGAGTTCCAGAGGATCGGAGAGGCTCTGGACAAATTCTGGAGATGAGCATGGGAGGAGGAGACAAGGGAGCTTGAAAGCAGGAGGTATTGGAAGGAGTTGAGAGGACGGTGTGTGTGATATTTGGAGACAAGATTGATGATTTAGCTGGGGGCAGAGTTGTGAATGGCTTTGTATGTTGTGGTTAGTTAGTTTAATTTGCTGGGCAATTGGGAGCCAGTGTGGAGATTGGCAGAGAGGGGTGTCAGAAACTGAGCGGTTGGTAAAGTAGATGATTCTGGCAGCAGCATTCATGGTAGACTGAAGAGGTGATAGCCTATGGAGAGGTAGGCCTATGAGAAGGAAGTTGCAATAGTCGAGGAGATAGATAACAAGGGAGTGAATGAGTAGCTTGGTGGTATCATTAGTTCTTCACACAAAATTTGAATTGATCGATCATTTTTCGACAGATCAGAATTCGAATCGTTCAGAAAATATGGAATTCATTAGAAAATGAATATACTAAACTAAATTAAACAAATTTCAAGGAAATTCATTGTTATTTCATTCAGAGGTTCAAATACATCCAAATCTCCTAATAACCAAAAATTTGTCCGAACTTATATTGGAACCGAAACGAATTGTACATGTCTAATCAACGTTTGGCTCCTAAAATTAGTGAGTTGGTGCTATCATTCTTTTCCTCTTCTTAATACTTTTTCCACGGTGTGGACCCTGGTAGATGTTAGCTGTCTGGCCATAGCCATTAAACTCCACAAAAGATATGTTTAAATATCAGACTGTAGTCCCCAACATCCAGTGTCTTATATCAAAGTCATATGATATAAGAAGCTAGAGGATGTCTCAGCCCACCAGTCCCCACCTATAATTGAACCACTTTTTTGAGAGGACAGCCCCTAACAAAAGTTCCTTGGTCCTTCACTTTCAGTCCCTGTTAGTCACTGTTCCTGCTGGATGTCACAAAATGCTTTTGAAATAATATAAAAAAAACGAATTCAGTCATATTCTATGTTTCATGTTGCCAAAACTAGTTTCCCTATGACCTTTACTTCTAGTTGCTGTTACATGTATGGACTGAAAAGTGAGTAATTATAGGTATCTCTTTCTCTTGTCTCTCCACATGAACAAAAGCCGTCATTAGCGCAAAGCTGTGCATATTTTTGGTTCTGCTGTGTATGACAAATTAGCTTGTCAAGCGGCTGGCAGGAACTAATGCACCAGACATCTTTACAATAGCCCAAAGTATTTTAAAGTTGTTGTGGTATTCACAAGATTTCTCTGAGCAGACAAAACGCAGTTCGTCTTGCTAACACATATCCCTGCAGGCCAATCATTTTCAATTAATGGCAACCATCAAAAAGCTTTATGCTTGAAAGGCTTGTTTTCTGTTAGTCCTCCAAAATAACGTTCAGTACAATCAGGAACACGTTACTGTTTTTTTTTTTCATTGATTGCTATATCATTTACACATGTTCATTGTAGATCAATAGTAAGGAAAAAAAATCTACTATCATTTTCTGATTATGTTTAAATTAGCAAGACATATAATCACATCGCCAGGAATTGATCTATCTCCTGAAGGTACACGCGCTTCCACAAAATTGGTTTTGCCCAGTCAAACATTCTATTTTGTCAGTAAGCTAGTAGTAGGCAGACCTGGAACATCTTTTTCCAACAAAACTTTGACAAAAGGTTTTACATCATGGCTGACAAGATACAGAACTGCCTGAAGATGCTTTGCACCAATGGACTGACATCAGTGGAAGAAAACCTTATTAGTCAAGCATTTTTTGGTATAACTGATTGCTAGCTGTTACCCAGCTAATAGGAGACAGGAAGTCCAGAGAACGAGACTCCACACAAAATTACATAAGAGTTCATTCGAAGTGCATAGCAGCGGTACTTCAGTGCCACTTTATGTTTCCCGTACTATAGTGAAGAAAAAAAATTAAGAACATCTGCTCAGATGTTCTTTAATAAATCAAAGGTGCAGACAATGTAACATGGTCAGCTTTTTTGTGATCTCCATTTTCTACTGTTTTTCCCCAAACACTAATGCCAGTGAAGACATTGGAGTGGTGGGCAGTCCATGAAACTCAGTCAGCACCAGGGATGAGCGAGATTGAGAGCTTTCATTTCCCCACAATTTAGGTGGAAATGAGTCAGCTTTTGCAAAATGTCACCATTTATGTGAAATACAGAAGAGTGAACGGGAAAAAGGAAATTAAACTTTTTTTGGTGGTTTTTAAGATAATGTTAATAATGTAATAAGGTTATGGATGCTCGATTCAATTATTATAGGCCTCCCTCATTAAACTTATACTGTACCTTATTTTAGACCGAGTGAGGTCACTGGGTCGCTGTGTCTCTCTATGCAATGCAGGTACCTCATGGCTGGTAAGAAGGGATTGCAATGTCCTGTTGAGGATGAGCTTGTGTTTTTGGATTCAGATCCGAAACCAGAAGTTAACTTCCATTCCTGGGTCTATGAGCTGCAGGCGGGGGACTCCCTGTCCGCAGCTGATGTACAAAATGGCATGGGTATGCTTGTGACATCATTGGCATAATATGGCCACTTGGGTAATGGGCTCCCTCTTGGTGCGAGTTGTGCAACTATAAAAGTGCCTTGATGGGTAAAGGTCAGTCTGTAGTAATGGGCATTCCCAGGCAGGCTGCATGTGCATGATAACTTCACTCGGTACCACCCACATGTAATACATCTATGACTGAAAGAAATGAAACCCAGTAAATAAGCGACCTGGGATCCCTGGGCTCGCTATATCAAGGTTCCCCTATATCCGGGCCACTTGCCTTAACTCCCCCCAATGATAGATTCAGGTAATGGGTTCCTCCCTCCGCTCCTTTCTGATAACCATATCACAGATGCACTTTCTCTTTCTCTTCTTTCTTCTTTTCTATTTCATCAATATGTCTTATATATTTGTGGTTGTATTAATATTTTGTTATATTCTTAAATTTTGTTTTTGATAAACCCTACCGAAGGGCCATGTTGGCTCCCGGTTGGGGAGATTTATTATTTCAATATTCTGTTATACTGCTGAAAAATTTTTCAATAAAAATATTGAACAAGAAACCCAGTAAATATAAGGGTCTGTCCAGGGATAGTCAGGCTGTGGAGGAAAGAATGCTGGATGTCCTCCTGCCTGGAAATGAAAGAATCGGGCTCTAGCTAATTTGTTGCCGCTTCAAATGTACAGTAAGTAGTTTCAGTACAAGAGAGAAGCTTGTACAACTGTGCAAGACTGAAGGTAAGATCAGCTTTAAATGCACAAAAAAGGGGAAAAACACAATTCCAAAGGACACTAAAGGGCCCCTTTATCATGAAGAGAGAGGATAATAATAACCTCTCTCCTATATACTCTGCAAAGTAAATCTGCACCGCAAATATATATGTACATACTGTAAATATATATATATGATTATAATATATATATTTTTTTCCTTTAACACATTTCCCCTTAACAGTTCAGTGAGTGAAATTAGAAGTTCCCAGACCAGTGGAAAATCTATTTTGACAAAAGCACTCGCCTCATTTGTAATCAGTATCAGATTCACATTAAGGACATCATAAAAGCAAGGTACCCGCTTAGGTATAAAGCCCTGTACACACAATCGGACTTTCTGACAACAAAACCGTGGAATTTTGTCCGAAGGTTGTTGGCTCAAACTTGTTTTGCATACACACGGTCACACAATTGTTGGCCAACAATTCCGAACGTAGTGACGTACTAGACGTACTACGTGTTTTTTCAGCTCTTTAGCGCCACCCTTTGGGCTCCTTCTGCCAATTTCACGTTAGTATAAGTTTGGTGAGTGTTGATTCGCGCTTTTCTTTTCGCGTTTTTCATTTAGTGCTTTTCAGTTCGTTTCTGAATGGCCATTCGTCAACCAGACATGTTGTGGAATCGGAGGAGATATCGTGTTATTTATTATTGGCCTTGGAGTTATTGCTTTGACATTATTTTTTTGGTTGAATAATGATCTGATTTGGTATATTTTCTATATTTTTGGATGCATAGAATGCACTTTTTGGTTAAGTTCTATTGGCAGATAGCATGTCTATTTTATTTAATTTTTTTTTTTAATGCACAATAAAAAAATTGTGGAGCATAATACTTGGCTATGTGTTTTACTTCAAATGACAGTTTGGGAGTAGGCAGTTACATTTTAAAAAATACAATGTCAAATTAACAAGGGACACCAACATAGTTGTATCTTTGTTCTTAAAAACTACGGGATAATGGTGTTGTGGTAACTTGCACAAATAAAAATAAAAAAAGCATAATAATATTATTCTTGATATCACTAGAATAAAAGCCTTTGAAAATTCATTTGCAATAACAACATCAGTTTCATCAGCAAAGCAGCTTCATTATTATCAAATTAAAGAAGAAGAGAATTGTGCGCTGCATTTCGAGATTTCATAATTTGCCACGTCACGAATGTTAATTCTCCATTACAAATGCTAGTTTACAAACCGACCGCTTCTGCTTCGGAGCATGAGTGTTTGTACTTTGGACTTTTGTCCGACCGACTTGTGTACACACGATCGAAAAGTCCGATAACACACATTTGTTGACGGAAAATTTGAGAACATGCTAGCCAACATTTGTTGGCGGAAAGTCTGACAACAATTGTCCGATGGAGCATACACACAGTCGGATTGTCTGCCAACAACCTCACATCCAACATTTCTCATTGTAATGTCAGATCGTCTGTACGGGGCTTTAGACTTGCAAAGCACTGTAATACCCATTTCTTTTTTTTTATTACCTTTATGACTTGGAGATATTGGTAAGGTACATGTGTCCGATATTACATAAAATGTAAATCCTATGTTCGCCTTGGGAGATAAACAACTGAAAATATATCCCAGAAGGAGTTTGTTTGAAATGTTCTTGTAATCTAGTTTACAGGGTTTGGATCTGCCAATTAGCCACATTGACCTGTCTTGAATTAAATCAAGGAAGCAAAAATCACTCAAGTCTTCACTTTATATCTGGAAACTGGAGAAATAATGGATCTCCTAGAAATTCCTGATAGTTAATTACACTACAAGAGTGTTGGGATTTAAAGGGATTCGTATCTTTCAATTACAAGGTTAGAAAAAGACTGCCATGGGAAAAAGGAGACGAGACATTAGGGAAAATCTCCCCAATAGGGACACAGCACAAAAAAAAGAGGCAAAGAATCTAAGGCAGTATTGCCAACCCCCAGAAGTTAAATTTACTGGCAGGACACCAAAATTTACAAACGGCACCAATTTTCTTACTGGCAAAAATCATGGTATTTAGTGACAGAGCCACATTTTTTACTGACACTGCAAAAAAGTACATAAAATTACAGTTTTCAGTGCTAAACAGTGCAAATATCAATATGTAAACTATAAACACATAGCTAGTGCAATTAGCAATGTGGTTAAGTTAAACAAAAAACATATTTTTCAATTTACATGATGGTCAGTTTACTATAACCAAGCCAGCACAGAGTTCCTCCTTACATCAGAGTCTGCAGGATTCCCCTTACAGTGAAAGGGAACTCTTATGTATAGGGGAACGCTGATGTAAAGGGGGGCTCTGGTGACTAGAGACCACCTTCCACAGAGTGAATACACTAAGGTAAGGGGGTTACTAATATAGGGGGAAACCTTTATATTGGTGCCCCTTACATTAGCAACCCCCACCCAGACTGGCCTGGTGGCACTGTCACTAACCTCTGCTCAGGTGCACCGTGCAGGGCTCAGTCAGACGGCTCCAGCTTGGCGGCTCTGGTTTTATTCTAAACTCTCCTCTCCACAGTCCACACACGTCTGACTCTTGACTCCTCTCCAGACTCCCCCTCAGAGACTGCAGACATGATAAAAGACAAGAGATGGTCAGAGACTGCGGACATGATACAGGAGGTGGACAGAGACAGCGGACATGATACAGGAGGTGGACAGAGACAGCGGACATGATACAGGAGCTGGACAGAGACTGCAGACATGATACAGGAGGTAGACAGAGGCTGCGGACATGGTACAGGAGGTGGACAGAGACTGCAGACATGGTAGTGTACTCCTCACCCCCTCACAGTAGCTTCCTCCTCTGTCTACCTTCATATTACCTCTACACATCAGTGTGTCCTCTTCCTGTGCCCCTTTCACCTCTCCACAGGGCAGCACATTAGTGTGCTTCTCTGCCTTACCCCCCCCAGCAATGTCCTCCTTTGCCCCCTTTTTGTCATTCCCCACACACAGTGTCACTCTCCTCACCCCTCCTCGACTCCTCCTCTGCTGTGGCGAGTGCACAAGGCGCTGCCACGGCACCGCCAAGAACGAGCGGACTGGCTTCTATTCAAAAATGGCGGCGCCATTACATTACTGCGCATGCGCCACCCGGTCGAGCCTGTACGAGCTTTCCCAAGCCCGGCTTCAGAACCGTGCATTGGCAATTGCATGGTCAGCTCGCGGCAATCTTTTTTACGGGCACCGCTTCCGGTAACGGACATTTACGGGCAGCCTGAAAGCCGTAAATTAACGGGCGGTTGATCTAAGGCTTCTTTCACAAGTACATCTATGTGAGGGACCATCTTTGCATGCATGGGATGCATCCACATGCAGGCTGTCCTGTTCATGTTTATTGAGATGCAGTGGCTGTATGGATGCAGCCACTGGTCCCAGTTTGAGAGTTGTGTAGTGCAAGTATGTGTCCCCGGATGCAGATTGCTTGGCAGAGATCTGCACATCTTGTGCTGGCAAAAGACTGCCCTTCGCACGGATGTACGCATAAGTACGCCCATGTGAACAAGGCCTAAAAAGCAATTTGAGTAAAAAATGTAAAACAACCAGCAAACTCCTAATGCTATTCTACATGCAATTCTCTGAAATCCACTTCTGCTAGAACACAGAGAGCACTTCTTTTAGGGTCTCATTTTCATTTTAAGCCTGTTCACATTTGAGTGTTTTGTAGCTTGTAGCTCGATACTAAAAAATGCTCAGCAAGCAAAAATCTATTGTTTTCAATAGCCCTTGTTCACATCTGACTGTCCTTTTGCTTGTAGCAAAACTCCTGTTGCTTAGAAAAGTACATGAGCTACTTTTCAGGCAGAATTCAGCACTTTTGTCCCCAAAGACTTCAACGGAAACTACTGAAAAGCGTGACATGAGCATTTTTTCAACGTTTTTTCAAGTATTTTGTCAAGTGTTTTCTGCTCAAACAGCAGCTGTCCGACACTTTTTCAGCAGCACTCCACACCTTTTAGTTGAAAAACGCCTAAACAAATGCTTGACAAAAGCTGAAAAAGCTTACAATTCTGCTACAAAAAACACAAAAAAAGCCTGAAAAAAAAAATGCGACGCTAAGGTGTGAATGTAACCTACAGAAGCTTTTTGAAAAAAAAAATTTTGTTTGTTGTGCCATTTCTTGGAAGATTTCTCTTCACTCCTTGTCTTGCAGATACAGCAGGAAGGGGAAGGAATTTTTCTTAAAGTTAAGGGAATTCCCACTTTGAACAACTGTCACCAGGACATGTGTCCCTCATCTCATAAAAACTTTCAGTTATTTTGGATTTCCCCTAACTATATCAGTGACAATGGTCACCAGAACTGTAATGCCGCATACACGCAATCGGAATTTCCGACAACAAATGTTCGATGTGAGCTTGTTGTCGGAAATTCCGACAGTGTGTAGGCTCCATCGGACATTTGCTGTCAGAATTTCCGACAACAGATGTTTGAGATCTGGATCTCAAATTCTCCGACAACAAAATCCGTTTGTCGTAAATTCCGAGCGTGTGTAAACAATTCCAACGCACAAAAGTCCACGCATGCTCGGAATCAAGCAGAAAAGCCGCACTGGCTATTGAACTTCATTTTTCTCAACTTATCGTACGTCTTGTACGTCACCGCATTCTTGACGTTCGGAATTTCCGACAACATTTGTGCGGCCGTGTGTATGCAAGACAAGTTTGAGCCAACATCCTTCGGAAAAAAAAAATCCACGGTTTGGTTGTCGGAAATTCTGATCGTCTGTACAGGGCATTCAAATGACGAAGCTTCCCCACTCTATTCAAAAATCAAATCAAATGCTTTCCCTTCACATACACTTTAATTCTGATTTTTCTTTAGACCAGAGTCCTGAAAAAACTGCAGCGAACTCTTCTGAGATGGGACCGTGTTTGCACCTTGAGCGTGTGATAAATGCAGATTTAACACCTGACTAACCAATACAGCTGAGGTGTTTACATGGAGGATCACAGATGAAAGCACATTTTTACAGGTACTGGATGACTTTTAAAATGGCATGTAGATGCCAATGAAACATAAACCACAAATTCTTCCAAAACACAGACTGTGACATGATCCCACTTGTTTGTCATGGCTGACAAATTTCCTGCACTATTCTAAAGTGCAAGTGCTGATAGTTTTCCCCCTAATATTTCCTCTGATTATATGAATCGGGATCAGGGCTGATCCTAGGGTAACAGATGCCGGGTGCGGAAATATTTCTGGCGCCCCCACATGGGCGTGGTCATCTTACTAACTCCCCCACTTTACAACTGTTTCTATGGCTACGACTCAAACACAGAGATGCTCCCCTAAGAAGTCTTCATTACCCTGGGATCCTCCCATGATCTTTTAAAAATAAAGAAAATATACAAATACAATTAATCATGACACCTAGATGGTCAGAGACTGCACACATAGTACAAGGGAAGGTCATACACTGCAGACATAGTACAGGAGAAGGTCAGAGACTGCAGACATAGTACAGGAGAAGGTCAGAGACTGCAGACATAGTACAGGAGAAGGGTCAGAGACTACAGACATAGTACAAGAGACATGCAGACATAGTACAGGAGAAGGTCAGAGACTGCAGACATGCAGATGGTCAGAGACTGCAGACATAGTACAGGAGATGGTCAGAGCATGCAGACATAGTACAGGAGATGGTCAGAGACTGCAGACATAGTACAGGAGATGGTCAGAGACTGCAGTTCCTAAGGATGGAAGTAGATAATGGCCGACCAGACCCGGCAATACAGCAACAGCAGTTTTTCTGATCAGGAGTCAGCTCACTCTGGGTTGCCCGTGGCGACTCCGCTGGCTAGTGCTCAGATCTCTATTCTGGCAATGACTCCCTTCCTTTCTTCACCAGGGATGACGCCAGTCTGTGCGGCTTTCCCTCTGGTGGCACAGGGCAGCGGGGTTCTCTTTTTGATGATGTCCCCTCAGCACTTCCTCTCCCTGGAGTCCTGGGTGTACTTTCCCGGCATCCTGGAGCTCTCTCTCCCCCCCTCTTATTCAGCTTAGCATGGTGTGTGGGTTGCAGTTTCCGGGTCACAATGGGGCCGCCAGTCCACGGGACTACATGTCCCGCAATCCTCTTCTCTGCTCCTTTTTATTGTATTTCTTCCCTGGCCAATATGAAGAAGGGAGAAGAAACATAGCGGGCAGCTGACCTGGCAAGTACAGCAGTGCGAGGAGGAGAGGAAGGGTGGGGTCTAAGAGCCCGCAGCTGCTCTCTCTCCACTCAGACATGGGCGATCCGTTCTCCGGCTGCTTCACTCTCCTCCTCTGACAGGAGGAGGGAGGGGGATGGGCAGTAAACACAGAGAGCCCTCTTCCCGGTGGCACAGTCTCTTCTGCCCTGATCCACTCCTGCATACCTCCCAACTTTAAAAGTTGAGAATGAGGGATATTCTGGGGAGAGCGTGACCTGCGGCATGCGCTGCTTATATAAAAGTGCCCATCAGAGCCCCCCCACAGCAGGTGTCCCCATCAGAGCCCCCATCCACAGCAGGTGTCCCTCATCAGAGCCCCCCACAGCAGGTGTCCCCCCATTAGAGTCTGTCCCCATCAGAGCCCCCCCCCCACAGAAGGTGTTCCCCATCAGAGCCCCCCCCCCCACAGCAGGTGTTCCCCATCAGAGCCCCCCCAGCAGGTGTCCCCATCAGAGCCCCCCCCACAGCAGGTGTCCCCCATCAGAGCCCCCCACAGCAGGTGTCCCCATCAGAGCCCCCCACAGAAGGTGTTCCCCATCAGAGCCCCCCCCCCGCCACAGCAGGTGTCCCCCATTAGAGCCCCCCCCCCCACAGCAAGGGTCCCCCATCAGAGCCCCCCCAGCAAGTGTCCCCCATCAGAGCCCCCCCCCACAGCAGGTGTCCCCCATCAGAGCCCCCCCCACAGCAGGTGTCCCCATCAGAGCCCCCCCCACAGCAGGTGTCCCCCATCAAAGCCCCCCACAGCAGGTGTCCCCCACCAGAGCCCCCCCACAGCAGGTGTCCCCCATCAGAGCCCCCCCACAGAAGGTGTCCCCCAATCAGAGCCCCCCCACAGCAAGTGTCCCCCATAAGAGCCCCCCCCCACAGCAGGTGTCCCCCATCAGAGCCCCCCCACAGCAGGTGTCCCCCATCAGAGCCCCATCCACAGCAGGTGTCCCCCATCAAAGCCCCCCCCACAGCAGGTGTCCCCCATCAGAGCCCCCCACAGCAGGTGTCCCCATCAGAGCCCCCCCCACAGCAGGTGTTCCCCATCAGAGCCCCCCCACAGCAGGTGTACCCCATCAGAGCCCCCCCACAGCAGGTGTCCCCCATCAGAGCCCCCCCACAGCAGGTGTCCCCCATCAGAGCCCCCCACAGCAGGTGTCCCATCAGAGCCCCCCCCCACAGCAGGTGTCCCCCCCCATCAGAGCCCCCCCACAGCAGGTGTCCCCCATCAGCCCCCCCACAGCAGGTGTCCCCCATCAGGTGTCCCCATAGATCAGTACCTGTCCAATAGATCCCTGTAGCTCGGGCGCGCTGGGAGCAGAAGCACCGTGCACATTGCAGAGGGGTGTGGTATCTCTGGTTACTAGGAGGGCGGCACTGGAACAGCATTTCTGGGAGTGCACTGGGGATGATTGGCAGCAGCTCCGGCCAACCCAGAAGAGAAGAGCCGACACAAGCAGAGGCAGCGGGGCAGACAGGAGACTGCTCCACGCGCACCGGATTAGTGGAGTCTAGTACCAAAACGTGTTCCGGTACTAGGCTCCACAGAGGTACTCAGCAAGGATTCCGGGGACAGCGGGAGCGGTATGCGCTCTTGTCAGTTGCTGGCGGGATGGGGAACTGCAGCACCCACTACATGCGCTCCACCTCCGCCTCTGGACACAGATGAGGAGGAGGGAGTGGAGCAGCACTCTGGAGCTTCGGCGCCCCCACCTCTGTGGCGCCTGGGTGCGGAGCACCCCACGCACCCTGCCTAGGATCGGCCCTGATCGGGATGTTTGTCAATAGGTACTAATCAGTGAAGGAAACTTTAAGAACCAAGGCAGATGTTAGGATGCATATATATAAATACAATTAATCATGACACCTAGAGCAAGCTTGTAATACACTCTTCTTTGATATATATATATATATATAGATATATAGATATATATATATATCTATATATATATATATCAAAAAAACTGCACTGGACCAAGAAAAAGTGTAACGTAAGCAGCAAACCACATGTGATAAACAAAAGTAAACATAAAAAGGGGGAAACGGTTGCGCAACCTTTTCCCCCTTTATATATATATTATATATATATATATATATATATATATATATATATACATTACCAAAAGTATTGGGACACCTTTACACGCACGTGAACTTTTAATGGCATCCCAGTCTTAGTCCGTAGGGTTCAATATTGAGGTGCCCCACCATTTGCATCTATAACAGCTTCAACTCTTCTGGGAAGGCTGTCCACAAGGTTTAGGAGTGTGTCTATGGGAATGTTTGACCATTCTTTCAAAAGCGTATTTGTGAGGTTAGGCACTGATGTTGGACGAGAAGGCCTGGCTCACAGTCTCATCTCTAATTCATCCCAAAGGTGTTCTGCCGGATTAAGGTCAATCAACTTCCTTCACCCCAAACTCGTTCATCCATGTCTTTATGGACCTCGCTTTGTGCACTGGTCCAAATCATTTGGTGGAGGGGGGATTATGGTGTGGGGTTGTTTTTTCAGGGGTTGGGCTTGGCCCCTTAGTTGCAGTAAAGTTCTAGTCAGTATACCAAGACATTTTGGACAGTTTTACGTTTCCAACTTTGTGGGAACGGTTTGGGGATGGCCCCTTCCTGTTCCAACATGACTGCGCACCAGTACACAAAGCAAGGTCCATAAAGACATGGATGAGCAAGTTTGGGGTGGAGGAACTTGACTGGCCTGCACAGAGTTCTGACCTCAACCCGATAGAACACATTTGGGATGAATTAGATCGGAGACTGCAAGCCAGGCTTTCTTGTCCACATCAGTGCCTGACCTCAGAAATGCGCTTCTGGAAGAATGGTCAAACATTCCTATAGACACACTCCTAAACCTTGTGGACAGCCTTCCCAGAAGAGTTGCAGCTGTTATAGCTGCAAAGAGTAGATCAACTCAATATTGAACCCTATGGACTAAGACTGGGATGCCAGTAAAGTTTATTTGAGTGTAAAAGCAGGCATCCCAATACTTTTGGTAATATACTTTTTTATAAGTGATTGCATAATATCTGTTTTCAGCTGCATAGAGTGCTAGGGGTGGAGACAGAGCAGTGCAATGACCTTCGGGGGGGGGGGGGGGGGGGGACCAGCAGGATTCCAGATATTTGACACAGAGGAAGAAATACAAAGCTAATGGGATACTTTTTAACACAAGTACAAGGTACAACAAACATATCAAGAATATGAAATGTTGGAGTAACATATTCTTTAATGCCATTATATGTGATGAAACATCCAAAAATTCTAAAATATCCATCTAGAAATCACCAAATAATAAGTGAAACACTGTGATGTGTTTTAAATACTCAGTTCTGAAACTGCATGTGCTTGTTTTATGTCCATGAGAGTAATAGTTAAAGCAGAACTCCAGCTATCTACAGTTAAATCCCACCACGCAATCCCAGGGTCTCCCAGATATTTTCTTTTAACAAAGATCCAATTTCTTACTATCTTCATGCAGTTTTGGAAGCAGTCTGTTAATGTAATGGGTTCTGTCTCTTTTTTCTGTCACTTTAACATTGCTGACTAAACATTAAGAAATTATTGTATTGTATTATGGATAAGCAAATCTAGCTGGGTTTGATTCAGGCAGGGTTCAGCAAATCGTGTTTGAAATTTGGTGAACCTGAACCTAGAGGCAAATGCCATTGGGCTTTGATTCCTGTAAGTAGGTTCCCACATCTTTTAGGGCATGGGCACGGTATTGTCAAAAAAAGTAATGGAAGCTGGGAACTTCCATGGGGACATGTAACTAAGGCAAATAAATAAATACCTAAATAAATAAATACTCCTTTCAATCAGAGCACCACAATCTGGTGCATTTCAGCTTGTATAAAAAGCCTTATTAGTATTATGCAGTTTTAGCAGCTACACTTTCTTTTTCATCAAGCAGTAAAAGGCCCACTTTAACCAGCTAATAAAAACCAGACAGTAATTCACCGAGGCTGTCCATGTTCTCTGTAAAGCACTGCCAATGGCCAATTTCTAGCAAACTCTCATTAAGAAATAAGAGACCACTAATGATACAGTAGAGTAAAATCGGACAGCAGCAGGAAAGTTTTGATCAGAGATAATAGACCTAACCAGGGTATGCATAACTTTCCATTTTATTATGGGGATAGTTAGCTATTAAGCTTGTTTGAAGTTTTCCTTCACCCGACTACACTTGCAAGTCTAATAGTCTAAATACTTCTGAGTAAATGGTTGTGAACTTTCAAAATGTAAGGCTGTGTGTAGTTTGGCCTACACAGCCATGTCATTCACAGAGATCTGTGGCAGCCAGAACTTGTAGTTTCCAATAGGAACCAGTGTGGTGATCCCTACACTTATAGTCCATTGATACTTCATCCAGTTATCCAATTGAAAGCTTTGAAACTTTGTACAGGCAGAGAGCTGGAGGAAGAGTCTGAAGGATCCTGTCATTGCACCCGTGATCCACTGATTGTGGCTGCAATGCTTTAGAAGCTGCAAAAAATGATAAATGCTAAATTTTTTCTTGCAAATATATGTGTATTTTTATTTCTTTTTTTAAGGTGGACAACGCCTTTAAGGGCAAAGTGTTTCCCGCAAAGGAGCTTGCAATCTAATCGATGTCCCTACCACACTCATACACACTACTGTACTGCCAATTTTGGGAGGAAGAAAACCTACAGTGATGTTTGTGGATTAGCAAATACTACATATCAAAGTGTTCAGTTGATCCCCAAACATAGGCAGCTGTAGTTTTAAGCAGATCTTATCAGAATAAATTGTCAGGGATTGATACAGATTTACTATAAGAAGATCTTAAAGTGGAGGTTCACACAAAAATTGAACTTCTGCTTTTCACAAACCCTCCCCCCTCCGGTGTCACATTTGGCACCTTTCAGGTGGGAGGGGGTGCAGATACCTGTCTAAGATGGGTATTTGCACCCACTTCTGGGCATAGACTCCCACGGAAGTCTAGGCCTCTTCCTGTCCCACCATGCTGTCTGCTGGGACACACACGGGTCCCAGAGACAGCGCGGACCATTCTCATTGTGCTGCGTGACTCACGCAATGCGCAGTAGGGAACCGGGAAGGCTTCATTTCCTGATTCCAATACCAAAGATGGCGACGGCAGAATCCGAGGACCAAGGGACGGTTCAGCCTTGGGTGCCAACATCGCTGGACCCTGGGACAGGTGAGTGTCATATTAAAAGTCAGCAGCTGCAGTATTTGTAGCTGCTGACTTTTAAAAAAAAAAATTTGCGGGTCTCCCGCTTTAAGGTGGTGGGTTTCTTAGACCTAACAACTGTACGTTAGTAGCAAAACTTTTGCCAGTAATGACTAACATCAATGATTAATAAAAACAGCAAAACCAATGATTTTAGAAGCCATAATGACTGATCATCTCCCTTCAATACTCTGTTCTCTGACATATTAGGGGAGGTTTACTAAAACTACTGCACACAGAATCTAGTGCAACTGTGCATTGTAACCAGTCGGCTTCTAACTTCAGCTTGATCAATTAAGCTTTGAAAAAAAAAACATAGAAGCTGATTGGTTACTATGCACAGCTGCACAAGACTGTGTGCAGCTTTTAAAATCTTTATATAGCTTATGAATATTAAGAATAATAATCTCAGACTTAAATTTTCTATAAAAAGTTGTGAAACATAACACAAGTGCATCTAGCGTAATTCAAATATTGATAATTTTTTTATTAGCAAAATTTATATACAAAACATACAAATAAATTCAGTATATCACAATAAAGTCATTTACATGGTTACTATGTACAAAAATTATATTTATGCTTAAAATTAATGGTTTATTGAGAGCGCCATATTTGGGTTTTGTGATCAACTTTATAACATATTCTATAATTGAAAATGTACTAGCATAGAACCACAGTGAAGAAAATGCTTCCAAAATGTTCAGATTCCACATAACTATTGTTTGCCTTTTCCTGGGGAGCATTCCTAGACCACACTTCATGAGTTTGGTATTCCTTACTGTTGTCTTTATGTCACCATTAATTTTCTGTAGCTGCATGATGCTACACATTATACTTATAGTTTATTATACCCACAAGACAGCAGTGGCTATGGAATTGTTCCACACATGACATGACACTTATTTAAGATTCCACTGAATATATGGTCATCCTTCATTTCCCATAATAAAATGAGATGGTAAAGCTATGTTAAATACTGTACAGGTTTTAATAAAAGAGTAAGAATTACCATAGACAGGCATCACCCTAGGATGACAAGTGGGGAGATAACTACCATTGCCTAAAGTATGTAAACTCTATCGCTAAAATCTCCTATACACTTACCATACTGAAATTTAAAAGTCATTTATAATATTTTTATATATTCAGCTTTTGTTAAAGTAATACCTGGTGATCTTTCCATCACGGTCCTTCAAATAATGTCCTGATATATGATGTCAACATTCCGTCCCTAATTTCCAATTGTGCTCCTGCATTGTCATTTTGTTATATAGACTTCTAATGGTAACTACAAGTGGCCTATTCCACAAACTGTAGGCAGTCCACTATTGTCATTATCAGGAAAATCCACCCCGAAGAAAAGCCATGCAGTCATCACCAAAGGGATGGAGACAGAAAATGGTTGCAAAAATGTTGCAGGAGATCCCCGGTACTGAGATGTAACAAGCATTTTATTAAAAAAGGGAATTGTTACTGCGCTTAGGCAAACTAAATGCTATTTGGTTAGGGTTTACATATACTTTAATTGAACCAGGACCCACCACTTGCCTGGCGTGCCTGATGGATCGAGGTGATGCACTCCTTTCCCTCTTGTTAATGGGGGTTGAAAGCTTTGGGAGGGTCTCTGATTTTTGGAAAAATCTTGTCAATGTCCACTTCCAACATTGGAAGTACTCATTGTTACACCCAAGGTGTGCCCATAAATGACCTATTCCTTTTTACGAACATCACATCGAGTGGTTTTACAGGGGCAGCTTATGGATAGTTCACTTCAAACACATATATAACCCTTTTCCATATTTAGTGGATCTGACAAACACTTCACCTAATAAACTATTGTGTCAATAGAAATGTGACTGTTTAATTTTTTTTTTTCCCCAATCTGCACTAGAATAGCATATGGAAAAAGTTACCACGATCTTAAATACAGGCATACCCCACTTTTAAGTACACAATGAGGTTTATTTACTAAAGCTGAAACGTGCAAAATCAGGCTCACTTCTGCATCAAAACCAATGAGCTTCTAACCTCAGCTTGTTCAATTAAGCTTTGGTAATAAAACCTGGAAGCTCATTGGTTTCTATGCAGAAGGGAGCCTGATTTTGCACTTTCCAGCTTTAGTAAATAAACCCCATTGTGTACTTAAAAGTGGGGTATGCCTGTAATGTGCTTGTAGGACCCCATTTTTAAGTCATCCTATAAAAATCCAGTTGTAGGACAGGTTGGAGAGCTTTTAGTAAACCTCAACAGTATAAAACTTTGGTATGGCATCATGCGCACCTTGTTTATTGTGGCAGTCGCTTATAATTTTGGTGATACCTTTTAGAGTTTATTTCTTAAAGGCAAAAAAGCTGTTCAGTTTGCAGGAGAGGTGGAATTTGCAAAGGAATTTTCCCCAGAGCTTAGTGAAAGTGGTGAAATTTCAAAAAATACCAACTCAAACGCAAGGAAAATAAAAAATAGCATATTTGCTTGCACATAAATAGATGATGGAAGTCAACAAAGCTTAACCTTATTCTCTCAGCTCTGGTGAAAGCTCTTTGCTGTTAGTAAATCCACCACTTGTGCATGCCTTACATAAGGGTATGCTGCACATGGTAAAATGTTTCTCACTGAATACCCTATATAAAAATATGATGAAACAGGGGGCAACCTACCTGCATAGAAAAGTGCAAAACACTTCAATTTTTGTCAATGATATTAATGTAGCCCATGTTTTAAGTTTTCCTGTGCTTCCACTGTACAGTTTATCAGAACAAAGGCATTGCTGAAATAATGAAAAGTGTTTCCTAAAACATTTTATAGTTATATAAATTGTTTGTCTTTTGTAATGTAATGATTTAAAGCAGAACACCTGCCAAACAGCTAAATACATCATTGAAATACATATTTGATAATTGTTTAATTTTTCAAAGTATTTCTAATCCTCTTTAGTCAGTCTTGTGGTTAGCACACTTCTGCCACACTATATAGTCTACAGCAGGGGTCTCAAACTGGTGGCCCTCCAGCTGTTGCGAAACTACAACTCCCATCATGCCTCTGCCTGTGGAAGTCATGCTTGTAACTGTCAGCCTTGCAATGCCTCATGGGACTTGTAGTTTCGGAACAGCTGGAGGGCCGCCAGTTTGAGACCCCTGGTCTACAGGTTAACACCAATATTTAATTTAGTTGCTGTGTAACCCACTTGCTGATTAGTCGATGAATGGCCATCATCACACTGATGAGTATAGATTACCCTCTGGACTCTGGTGCCTGATAATATCAAATCACCAGCATTATGCTATGCAATAGACCGCTGTAAGTAGACCTCCCTATATGTAATTTTTGCTGTTTAAAGGATTGCGAGAAGGTAACAAAGAGTTCAGGCAGTCATAATAACAATATTTTAATATACATAAAATGATTTTTAAATAAATGCATTATTGTAAATGTTTTTTTTTTTTTGGTTTGCCTAGACTACCTTGTTAACATTTGAATTAACCCTACATGTGACTGTTTTGCGGGAGGACCTCGTAAAATGTAACATCACAACATTTTGTTCTGAGCTAGTTAATACAATTATGCAGTGTCTTAAATTACAGGAACTTTTGAACTTGAAACACAAGCTAAAACTGTATATTTTCCTTTTTCAGCACTCTCCATTTTCATATCTATAGGGTTGTCCTGAGAAGCCATTACTCATACACTGACCATATTTGTAAAAGTCCAAGTTGTCGAGTCTTTCAGACTTTGTAGGAATCTGCTCTTGGTAGCCCAATCCTGTTTTGATTACACTCAAGTCATCTTGGGCTTTCACATCAGGAAAGACCCCTTCTGGCAAGCTGTCTTGTAAATGTGTATAGTTTTGCAAAGCCTTGACATCACACACATTGTCAGTGTACTTCACCACTGGAGGTTTGTAGGCCTGATAGGAAACTTTGGTGGTAGTTGTTATAACAGTCTGTAAAGCTGGAGATGGTGATCTTGCATATCTACATGGGTATTCAGGATTGTAGTACGAATGACCGGCATTTGTCTGAATCTGGCCATAGTCACTTCTGTCAGCATATCCAGGTTTGGAAAATATCTGCTTCCATCCGTGATGTTTACCGGTACCATCAAAATTCCTTTCGTGGGGGCTCAGCATGCCAAGATTGGTCTGAGGTCCATTTAACGGAGCTCGATCACTGTCCGGCAGACTTCCCATGGGTTCCTTGTATAATGGGGGGTATGAATTGGGAGTCATGTAACCAGGGACATGGAAATCATAACCACATGGTGTTCTCGGCATGTATATTCTCTCAGAGCATTTTGAAAATGTGGAAACAGAATCACCTTGGTAACCTACTGTGCCGTAATTCGGTTTAAAAGGGTCTGTGTTCTGAAATGAGGGGTAGTGTTGAGGTGCGAGAGGAAAACTTCCTTCTGCTACAAGACCGAAACGCTCTGGTCCATCTAAGCAAGATATAGGATGGATGTTGGAGAAATGTCCACCACTATCATTGTATCTGCCCACCTGAAATGATTAACAAATAGAATCATGTTAATAATTATTTTAATACAATAAATAAAATATGTACATAAAATGCATTATTATTTTTAAACATCACAGTATATTTCCTAGCATATACAGTACATTTTATATATATATATATATATATATATATATATATATATATATATATAGAGAGAGAGAGAGAGAGAGAGAGAGAGAGAGAGAGAGAGAGAGAGAGATGTATTGCTTTGTATGCTCAATGTCAATTCATTGTATATTTCTACACATATTTATTGGCAAATGTTCAACATTTTTTTCCTAATCTAATACACACTGGGGTTGATTTACTAAAGTCAAATAGACAGTTGCACTCTGCATATGCAGTTGCGCCAGAGCTTAGTAAATTAAATAACGCTGTAATTTGCAAAGAATACCCACTTACATGCAAGGAAAATAAAAAAACAGCATTTCTGCTTGTAAATGATTGGATGGTGTTAATCAGCAGAGCTTCTGCTCATTTACTAAGCTCTGGAGCAACTGCTCTTGCAGAATGCAACTGCACTTTGCAAAGTGCACATTCTATTTGCCTTAGTAAATCAACCCCACTGATACTGTGAAACAGTGACAATGAACCAGTGGGAGGGATTAAATATAAAAAACACTAGTCCCGCAGAGGCCACATTAGGTCTACAAAGGGTGACACCTACCTAATTCCAAAAATATCACAGAACTTTTGGCATTTAGTTATTACTTTGTGAATTTTAGAATGACCTGTGGCCTTATCCAATTTCTCAAGATTTCTCCAGAGTAAAACAAAAAATCGCCATAACTTGTTTCAGTTACGGGACACAAATGGTCTGATAAACGAAACTACGCTTCGATAAAAATTGCATGAACATTTAATTCAATCGGCAAGTCATGTAAAAAGCATCTGCACAAGATTGGGCATTCAAATTGAATAGGATTTTGCTTCACATGATAGCTGTAAATATTCACCCAATTTTATGAGTGAAGATTCTTAAAGGAGTTGTAAAGGCAGAAGGTTTTTGCATTAAGATAAAAAAAACTTGTTTGTGTAGCAGCCTCCCCAGCACCCCCTAATTACTTACCTGAGCCCCATCTCTCTCCAGCGATGTCCATGAGTGCTTTAGCCGTCCAGGACTCTCCCCCAGATTGGCTGAGACACAGCAGCCGCACCATTGGCTCCCGCAGCTGTTAATCAAAGTCAGTAAGCCAATCGGGGGAGAGAGGTGGCCGGGTCGGGGCTCCATGTCTGAATAGACACACTGAGTTGTGACTCAGCTCGAGTGCCCCCATAGCAAGCTGCTTTCTGTGGGGGAACTCGACAGGAGGGAGGAGCCAGGAGCAGCGAAGAGGGACCCAAGAAGAGGAGGACCTGGGCTGCTCTGTGCAAAACCAACTGCACAGAGGAGATAAGTATAACATGTTTGTTATTTTTTTTTAAAATAAGAAAAATAGACTTTACAGTTACTTTAACTACTTTTGTAAATAAACTTCATTGTATTGAAGCAAAAGGGTAAAAGTTACAACCAGGAAACTAGCATTTGAAGACTGAGAAGTAACCAAGGCAGCCTTCATGTCTTAATCAGGAAAGGGTTTCAAGGAATTCTTGACCAGGCCAATAACTGCAAAGATCGCAAGGAAGGAGGAAGAGGACTGTATGCAGGCCAAAATAAACACCAGAGTGTCATACGGTTATGCTTTAGGAACATACACAAAGAAACTCCTTTAACCTCATATCTAGGCAGTTGGGACTGGTGCTGGATATGAGAAACACAGGAACTTCGAGAAGGTGGATCATAATAATAAAGAATGGAGGCAATATTATAAGCAATTCTTTATTTCAGCATCCACAGCCCATAGTATTAGGTTAACCAGAACCATAAATATATGTAAGTGGTTATTCTGAACCGGATCAGATGGTGGCAATGGAGGGCTTCAGATATGTCTTACATTCATATTTCTTATTTTCAGATACCAAAACTGGTGCGTGATATTAATATATTTTAGGATAGGAGAGTTGGAAAGCGTGTACTAAGCTGTTTATTTCGTGTAATTGAAGCACTTTTAAGCTTTAATTCTTTAACATTCTATAATGAGGTTCATAATAATGGAAAATACCCAGATGTCAAATGGTAATCAGATGTTCATTAGAGTTTGTTAGTGGTATTAGTTAATAATTGTCTTCATGATTAATATTTTCTCCACTATCATCATGATTATTGAAAAGCTAAGCTAAGGTCCCACCGTTCTGGGGCAGTTCATGTACTTTACAGCACAGAGATGGTTGTCAGTTCTCACCTCAGATTCCAGAAGCTTCTTTTTCTGGGACAAGTGGGAGGATGACATCTGTCTTTTCACAGCACTTCTCCGAGCTTCGGTCTCTGTTTTACTTTCTGGTCTAGGGTGATCGTGAACTCCCTTTGCCTAAGAATGAATAAAACAATAGTGATATCTTTAGAAAGAATCATACACGATTATTGGTGTCACTAGTATACCCAATGCTTGCTATGCCTTGCTTGACTGATTGGCTTTTTCACTTGTTTTTAAACTATATATTCTTCTGCATTCTTGTGTGTTCTGTTATAACTAATATTATCAACAGGTAACTTCTTCTTGATGTTAAAGATGCCATGCAAAACTCACTTTTCTAACTGTCAGGATAAAAATATAACTGTTTCTCCCACAACAATACTCTGTTGCTACAGGCTACATAGATACGTTACGTTGGGGGGGGGGGGGGGGGGGGGGGGGATTTACTAAAACTGGTGCACTCAGAATCTGGTGCAGCCCTTCAGCTTCCAACTTCAACTTTTTCAATTAAGCTTTGACAAAAAAACCTGGAAGCTGATTGGTTTCTATGGAGAGTTGCACCACCAGATCTTACACTCTCTATTTTAGTAAATAGCCCCCCTTAGCAACAGATCAACATAACAGTGATTCAACGTTGGTCCCCTCTATTTAAAATATACATCCAAACTTTACTACTTTTCATTAAAACATACCCTACATACAAGTATGTGTATTTACGCTATTTGCAATATAATGTGTAATAGGCACACTATAGTAATGCTTCTATTGGTGCAATAAGGGAAAAAAACAAGGGGTCAGGTACAAAGCTCTGACCCTTGAGGCTACTGGCCATGATATCAGATACTACCCCTGCTACACCCGACCTCCTACACACCATTACATAAGATAAGTACCTGAAAGAATATGGCTTTTCCATCAAGACGCCAGAAGTTGGTGACTGGATAACCACTGTGACCTCGGCAAGGGATCAACTCCAAAGCTGCATTGCAGTTATTACACAACTTTTCTGTAATGTAAAAAATGTATGAAATTAAATTAAGAAAATGTTCTTGCATGTGCATGTAGAGACAGATAAAGGTATATTAAAGCCAGACATGTTTTATTTTTTAGAAAGCCACACAAGCCTAGACCTGGTTTGGCACCATTAAAACAAACATCTTTGTTTATTACAATTTTCAGTTCTGTTGGCTGTTTTGAATTCAGTTATTCTTTCCTTGGTTTTGCTAGTTTTATTTTACTTGAAATGTACTGCCACATAAAGTCAGTTTATAATAAACCAAGATAATTATCTAGAGGTTCTTACAGTCTCCAGCAGGTATCTCATGCCTAATGGAAATTTTTTAAATTAGGTTGAATTACTTCTTCTGTTCCTCCAAGTGAAAATTAGTACTGAGGGTGCCAACCTTGAGAAATGTGTCCTCATAGGACACAAGTGTATATGTTTAGGTGCTTGTATGAATATTTGATGGCTACATCTGTTGGTAACATCTGACTGTCTTCTACAGCCTTTCTCAACCTTTTTAACACAGAGGAATCCTTGAAATAACTCCCCAGTCTCAGGGAATCCCTGATAAAATATACTATATCTACAACTTATAATACATTAGTGTGATGGTCAATGAGAAGAATGCTCTTTATACTTGTGGTCATTAGGAAGATTTACCCCCTTACAGATAGCTAAAAAGGTTATTGGTGTCAGTGGGAACTTATCTCAGAAGCAGAAATTGCTCATTGCTCAAGAAACCCTTAGCAATCTCTGGAGGAACCTCAATGTTCCATGAAACCCTGGTTGAGAAACCCTGGTCTACCATATACAGCCAACTAATCTAATGCCCCATACACACGGTCGGAAAATCCGACCACAAAATCCATCGGATTTTGTCCGACGGATTTAGTCCGACACTGGTGTTGCATACACGCGGTCGGACAAAGTTGTCGGAAAATCCGATCATTCTGAACGTAGTGACGTTTGTTGCCTACAACGGGACTACGTAGAGTCTAGTAGCCAATAGCTTTGGTCTTGTAATGTGATCTGAGCATGCGTGGCACTTTGTCCGTCGGAATTCGCTACACACGATCGGAATTGGTGTGATCGGACTTTGTTGTCGGAAAATCTATCCAGCAGGAGATATAACTTTGTCCGTAGGACAATCCTATGGAAACTGTCCGATGATGCCTACACACGGTCGGAATTTCCGACAACATTGTCCGATAGGACAAAATCCATGGGAAAATCCGACCGTGTGTATGGGGCATAAGAGATGTTATGTGTATTTTGATTATAATGAGTGACCAGGATTTACAAGATTGTTCCTGAAACATATCCAAACACCTTTAACAGAAAAGTTTGAGTGTGTGAGTTGTTGTATGCAGTATGCATTGTTGTAAGCCTATGTATCATATTTATATACTTTTAACGTAAAATCTGTCTTTGGTATTTGTTTGACACATGTTGGCTTTTGAAGCTTAAATAATGATTTTTTTAAATGTTATATGCAAAATGTGTTTGAAGTTTGGATTTACATAAGATAGGTAGATAGATAGATAGATATTTGTTGGCAGACATCATTGGGCACCCACTTACTTTGTTGTTTCTGTCGTGCCTTGTCACAGATTGCTGGCCTGAGCTGTAGCTTGCCACCGTCAGCCAATGTACAATTTCGGCTACACACCACCACACCCAGGCAAGACTTCTTCAAGATCTGACAGTTGTGGTTGTTAGTATTTCTCATGGCCCATCCACTGAGATGACGCTGAGCATTTTTATCCTCTCCGATGTATATATATCGAACATAGCCATCTGTCCACTCCTGGAAACTGTCAAACTGCTTCAGATCCTGTCACATAAAAATGAACTATTTTCATTGACTGTTCATTGTCAAAAAATGATAAAAGAAGTAGGTCATGTTCATAACCTACATGGAACAAAACTACTGTATACAAGATTCCATGGCTGGATGGAACATATGTGAAGGGCTGTACATACAGGGTACAGGCATACCCCACTTTTAAGTACACAATGGGGTTTATTTACTAAAGCTGGAAAGTACAAAATCAGGCTCACTTGTGCATAGAAACCAATGAGCTTCCAGGTTTTATTACCAAAGCTTAATTGAACAAGCTGGGGTTAGAAGCCCATTGGTTTATATGCAGAAGTGAGCCTGATTTTGCACTTTCCAGCTTTAGTAAATAATTCCCATTGAGTACTTAAAAGTGGGGTATACCTGTATATAGCAGGTGCATTTGGAGGCTTTCAAAGGAGCTATACTATATTGTCCCTTATCCCAATATGATAACATTGCTATAGTAGAGCACCCTTATTATTACAATGCATCTATATATATCCAGATTTAATTTAAATCATTGCATAATAAGAATATTTAGTTTGTATATAACATTATAAGACACAAAGAACTGCTTCTGATTTATGAGCTTTGTTTCCCCACACTGCACCAATATTAATTTTTATCATATTATCAGGCGATGAGATGTTTGACAAATTATTTTTATATATTTACACTCAATAATGTAACTGTTTTCTATCACTTTCTTTATGCTGTTTTAAACACAAAGCACTACAGTATCTTGAATTTTCCCAGTTTCCATAGAGTAGCTTAAAGCAAATATCTTTTTGATGAGCACATTGGACAAAACATATGACTTGGTTTAAACACTTTTAATACACCCAAATAAATACAATAGGATATGGAATAATTCACTAAAGGTTCTCCGGACAAGGAAACCGATGTACCAGGTTTACCTGCTAGTCCATTCATATTTATTAGTTGTATGGGTTGTGTGGCTAAAGTGCATTTGTAGCCAAAACTTTTTTGTTTTGGATATATTAGGGAAGCGTGAAGACCTTTGTTTACATTTTTGCTGTCTGTGTCCAATTGGGGGGATTTTCCTTCACTTCCTGTCCCATAGACACAGCAGGAGGTAAATCGGAATCCTCTCCTTGACACATTGTCAAACATAACATTTTGGACTTTTCATCACTTTTCGTCCAATGGTTGACAATCGTCAATGTGTACACAATCATCAAAAATAAACTAATAAGGGTTCTAACCATTCCCTACTTTAGAAAAAAAAAATTGGCAGTAAATGCAATTTAATAGTCACTGTCAGTGTCATTTGTGCCTTTAATCATCCACACCACCTTAGTTATTTCTGTTTGTCAGTACTTAAAGTGATTGTAAAGTCTTAACATGTTATACTTACCTGCTCTGTGCAGTGGATTTGCACAGAGAAGCCCAGATCCTCCTCTTTTCGGTTCATTCTTCGATGCTCCTGGCCCCTCCCTCCTGTTGAGTGCCCCCACAGCAAGCAACTTGCTATGGGGGCACACGAGCCGAGCTACAGCTTCCCGTGTCCATTTAGAAACAGAGCCGCAGCCCGGCCCCGTCCTCTTTCTATACTCATTGGCTGACTGACTTTGATTGACAGCAGCAGGAGCCAATGGCGCCACGCTGCTGTCTCAGCCAATGAGGAGGGGAGTCCTGGGAAGCCGAGACATTCCTACAACATCGCTGGATCTAGATGGGGCTCAGGTAAGTATTAAGGGGATTGAGGGGGCTGCTGCACACAGAAGGCTTTTTATCCTAATGCATAGAATACATTAAAGTGGATGTAAACCCAAAATTATTTTTTTTTTTATTATGTCATAATGTAGAGAGTAAGATTTCCTTTCATTTGAGCCCAGTCTTGCCACACAGATTTACTCAAGGCCTGAGCAATCCTCTTTTATTGTTCAGTTAGAGAAATCTTGACAAAGTCTTGAAATCTTTGTCAAAAACGGCCCCCTTGCTGTGAGTGACAGGTGATTTACATATCATGCACTAGCCTGAGACAGGCACATCCTGTGTAAAAAGTTCACAATTCACATCCCCTCCCCTCCAGCTCTCCCAGCTTTACTGTGTTTTGACTGGATGTTTCTTATCATGGGATGCAGTGAACAGTCAGCAGACTATAGACAGACAAGTGATTTAGGGGACATGTATGTAGTCAGAGCTGGGCAGAGTAGAACATCCAGTGATCTGATGATAACCTGTCTTAGGCTAGTGCATGATATGTAAATCACCTGTCACTCACAGCAAGGGGGCGTTTTTGACAAAGTTTTCAAGACTTTGTCAAGATTTCTCTAACTGAACAATAAAAGAGGATTGCTCAGGCCTCGAGTAAATCTGTGTGGCAAGACTGGGCTCAAATGAAAAAAAAATTGGGTTTACATCCACTTTAAGATAAAAAACATTCTGCCTTTACAATCACTTTAAGGGAATGTGTTGATGACGTATTCTGTATACAGCAACTTTTTAATATATCACTGATTTTAGCAAGGCCCTACACCATGTAGGATTCACAAGCTCTGCATCTAACTCAATCATGACAACTACATAAGTTATAGACAGCAATGTTGTTGGTTACAACAAGGCATCAGTCAAGGCAACAACACAATAACAATATTTTCAAGTCTCAGTCTCCACTGGTATACCCACTACAAGACCAAACAAAAAACTCTGATCAAATGTAAAAAAAAAAAAAATAGTAGAGGGGGTGTCAGAAGAAGGGCAAAAACTTTCACGGACATACCAAAGGAATAGAGCATGTTTAATTCCATTGCAAAGTGAATGTTCACATAGCTTAGTGAATGAGGTGTGTTGACTTCAATTATTTGATCCTTTGCCAGTAGAAACCCACCCCCATTTTTTTAATTGATCTCATACATGATTGGGTTTTCAAAGTGAACAAAGTTTCAACTTATGCGAATATATACTTTGAAAAATGCCGGATTACCAAATTGGCAGAGGGGACACCGACCTATAGGCCCCATGCAGTTAAAGGGCCCTGTGACAATGGATCAAAATCATATTGATTTGATCCTGAAAGAAAATTACAATTACAATTACATTTTTTTTTTTAATTGTTGAAGATAGAAAAAAATGAATCAACTCAATGAAACAAAAACTTTACATAAAAGACTCTATTGAGAAAATACTGTATTAATGTACCCAATAATAACTTAACCACTTCAGCCCTGGGAGATTTGCCCCTTAATGACTAGGCCATTTTTTGCACACAGCACTGTGTTAGTTTAGCTGACAATTGTGTGGTCGTGCGACGCTGTACCCAAAGAAAATTTATATCCTTTTTTTCCCCACACATAGAGCTTTCTTTTGGTGGTATTTGATCACCTCTGTTTTTTTTTTTTTTGTGCCATAAACATAAAAAGACCAACAAATTTGAAAAACAAAAGCATTATTTTATTCATTTCTGCTATAAAACACACCCAATAAAATTTAAAAAATGTAAAAAATAAAATATAATTTCTTCATCAGTTTAGGCCAATATGTATTCTGTTACATATTTTTGGTAAAGAAAAATCTCAAAAAGCGTTTATTGATTGGTTTGCACAAAAGTTATAGCGTCTAAAATATAGGGGATAGATTTATGGCCTTTTTTTTTTATTTATTTTTTTTACTCATAATGTATTTTTAGCGGGACTGCGACATTACAGCGGACAGATCGGACACCTAACTGACATTTTGTGACACTTTTTTGGGAACCAGTGACATTATTACAGTAATCAGTGCTAAAAAATATGCACTGACATTGTACTAATGGCCCTGGCAGGGAAGGGGTTAACATCAGGGGCGATCAAGGGGTTAACTGTGTTCCCTCAGTGTGCTTCTAACTGTGTCGGCGGATGGGCTACCTGGGACAACACACAGATTTATCTTCTTGCATAGCAGAAAGACAAAGGATCCGGACCCGCTGATTGGCTCCCCTGCTGGCCAATCGGCATGCACGTGCCCACAGATCGCCGTGTATGACCCGACGTACAGCTGCCGTGATTCGCGCAGCTGAACCAACCTGACGCAGTATGGATGCGTGAGGCAGAACTTTACTACATGAGAATCTTTATTCATAAAACAGAATATTCATTAAAATTTTCCAACCACATACGAAGCTAATTCCTGTTTAATTACTTCATATGAACCTGATTGGGTACAGGCATACCCCGCTTTTAAGTACACAATGGGGTTTATTTACTAAAGTGGAAAGTGCAAAATCAGGCTCACTTCTGCATAGGAACCAATGAGCTTCTAACCTCAGCTTGTTCAATTAAGCTTTGGTAATAAAACCTGGAAGCTATTGGTTTCTATGCAGAAGTGAGCCTGATTTTGCACTTTCCAGCTTTAGTAATAAACCCCATTGTGTACTTAAAAGCGGGGTATGCCTGTATTACATTTTACAAGGAATTTGCTTTTCATTTGATTGGATAATTGAAATTAAGATTCACACAATTTGGGAGTGAAAATTCTCAACTCCTTTAGTAAATCAGACTTAGAATCAAATAGGGAAACAGACAAACTGATTCTTTAACAGTCCTTTAAATTGTTATAATAATCATATAACTGTAGAATGGTTGATAAGTATCAGTTACCTAATCCAGGAAAGATTCACTAAAATACATTTTCATACAATGAGAAATATACATATAGCTACAGACTGTAGACTTGTTAAAGAAAAAAAAATAGTTACAAAACTAATCTATGACTTAAATATACTTTGTTCTATTTTTCATCAAATAAAAAGGATATCTTTTTTCAATTAATTGTAATAAATGTTTAACAGTCTGACGATTGTGTTAAAGCAGTGCCATGAATTAAAGTGGTATTAAACCCAAAGTAAAAAAATCTATATATTGCAGCTTACCAATCATTAAATGTGGTGGCTGCATTCGTTTTCTTTTTTTGCCCTCTGTTTTCCCCTGGTGATATGGCCAGTAACACATTTCCTGTATTAGAGTGCTTCCACTCTGTATGAATGAGCACATTTGGACAGCAGCATTGTCAGTCAGAGGTGGGAGTGTAACAAATTGAAGTCAAACTCCAGCTAACACTTTGTAAAATGTTACAGCATTTTTTTCCTTTCTTTTTGGATAAAGGTTTTATAAAAAAATAAAAAATAAAAGCTGAACATTGTAAGCACCCCTGCTGGTGTTAAATAGTCTGTCTCATCCCTGTAACTACAAGAGAGCTTCTTTTGAAAAACAACAGATTTACTGACTCCATCACCAGATGAAAATAGAAGAAAGAAAGCCTAAAAAAAGAATACTAATGCAGCCATCACGAATTGGTAAGCTGCAATTGAATGTTTGCTTTTTGGGTTTATTGCTGCTTCTGTTGCAGTCTATTAGAGAAGTGTGCAGGTGTTTGTTTTACAGCTTCATAGTCATTACAGATAAAACACTCCAGTAAAGTGATGACACATTCCCTATTGTAATCTGTGATTGGGATGTTTGCTAAGTGTGCAGAAGGGATTAACATGCAGCAACTACACTGCTACTCGGTGCCTGTGGGCTGTGTAAATTATTTTTTCTTGTCATCCAATTCTTTTTGCTTTAACAATTACTAGTCTAACCTAAATACTCTGTTAGCTAATGTATTCATTGAGATAATGGGGGTTATTTACTAAAGGCACATCCACTTTGCACCACAAGTGCAAAGTGCACTTGAAATTGCACTGAAAGTACACTTGGAAGTAAAGTCGCTGTAGATCCGAGGGGAACATGCAAGAAAAAAAAAAAAAAAGCATTTTAGCTTGCACATAATTATTATTATTATTCAGGATTTATATAGCGCCAACAGTTTGCGCAGTGCTTAACAAAATAAAGGCAGACATTACAATTACATTACAATTTGGTACAAGAGGAATCAGAGGGCCCTGCTTGTTAGAGCTTACAATCTAAAAGGAAGGGTCAATTGATACAAGAGGTAATAGCTGTGGGGGATGAGCTGATGGAGGAATTAAAACAGTGTTAGTTAGCAGTAGGATAGGCTTCTTTAAAGAGAAAGGTTTTCAGGGATCATCTAAAGATGGATAGATTAGGGGACAGTCGGACAGATTGGGGTAGAGAGTTCCAAAGGATGGGAGAAGCTCTGGAGAAATCCTGGAGGCGAGCATGGGAGGAGGTGACAAGGGAGCTAGAGAGCAGGAGGTCTTGGGAGGACCGAAGAGAGCGATGATTGGATAATAAAATCAGAACATGATTGGATAATAAAATCAGCAGAGCTTCCCTCATTTCAGATATACCCCTTAAGCCCCTTTCACACCAGGGCGGTTTTCATGCGGTGCAGCGCTAAAAATAGCGCCTGTTCACCGCATGAAAAACTCTGGCCCCTTTAACTCCAGTGTGAAAGCCGGCGGGCTTTCACACTGGAGCGGTGCGCTAGCAGGATGACAAAAAAAGTCCTGCTAGCAGCATCTTAGGAGCGGTATAGGAGCAGTGTGTTCACCGCTCCTATACCGCTCCTTCCCATTGATTACAATGGGACACCGCAGTAAAACCGCGGCAATACCGCCGCAAAGCGCCGCTACGGCGGCGCTCTGCGGGGGTGTTTAACCCTTTTTTCGGCCGCTCGCGGGGGGGTAAAACCGCACCGCGAGCGGCCGAAAACCGCGGTTAAAACGACGGTAAAGCAGCGCTAAATATAGCGCTGCTTTACCGTCACCGCGGCTCCCCGCCCCAGTGTGAAAGGGGCCTTAGATTTACAGCGACTGCACTTCCACTTGTAGTCTGCACTTGTAGTGCAAAGTGGATTTGCCTTTTGTAAATAACCCCCAATGTCAATAAAACTAGTTATGTACAGTCATAGCAAATCACTCAGATCTTCCTTTGAATTTCAAAGAAGATAGAACAATCATTTATGATTGGTTACTAATATGGCACTGCACTTTTAAAAATTGTTGTATCAGTTTTTTTTTTTTTTTTTCTTTGAGTAGGCTGTGTTTATTAGGTTTAAATAGGTTACCGCTTAATTAAGGTTAAGTGGTAAGTAAGCAGGCTTAAGTAATTGTACCCTGCTGAATATTATAAACTTTGTGTGTCCTCATCTTGCACATGTAATTCACCATCCAATGTGTAAAGACACAATTATTATTAATTATTGTAACAATAATAATATTAATTGTTCTTCTTATTGCTATTATTATTATCATTATTATTATCATGAGAGTAGAGTTGTGTGGTAAACACCATCAAATGTGTAAAGACACAATTATTATTAATTATAACAACAATAATAATAATATTTGTTCTTGTTATTGCTATTAAAATTACCATTATTATTATCATGAGGTTAGAGTTGTGTGGTAAACACCATCAAATGTGTAAAGACACAATTATTAATAATTAGAACAAGAATAATAATAATAATTGTTCTTGTGATTGCTATAACTGTTACCATTATTATTATCATGAGGTTAGAGTTGTATGGTGAGCACCACTAAATGTATAAAGACTAATACTATTATTAACAATAATAATAATTCTAATAATGTGTTTCTTATTATTTTTCTTATATTTACTATTGATTTTATCATTATGTTATTGTTGCATAGTGGTCACCATCAAATGTGTAAATACTGTACATAATTATTATTATTATCATTATTATTATAATAATTATAATAATAATAATCATCATCATCATAATATTTGCTTGTCTTATTATTTTAATTATAATTACTATTCATATTATCATTATGTTATTATTGCATGTGATCACCATCAAATGTGTAAAGACACAATTAATAATAATAAAAAAATTAGAATAATTGTTCTTATTACTGATTATTGGTAGCAGTATTAATAGTAGTAGTAGTAGTAGTAGTACTACTACTAATAATAATAATTATTATTATTATTATTATTATTATTATTATATTAATAATTTACTACGTTTTTAGCATTGGTAGTAAAGGTAGCAATATGTGACCCCACAGTATATCTAAATTTTATTTAGCCTTGTACAGTCTGTTTTCCTATTACAGCCCCAATTACTCCTGTATTTCTCTTTTATTATTTCTCTATCATTACACCTTTGTGCATACGATCTCCATTCTATATTATGGATGCCATCCTTTATTTCTACATGGACATTTCAGTAATGGCATTTTGGAAATATTCTTCTTCTTCTAAATAGTTCCCTTTAATTGAACCGAAGAGAAATGTGTTTATGAAATCTCAGTGTAGAACAGGTTTGGGAAGCTGAGAGAGGTAGGTGATGACTGTTCTATGACAGGTCAGTGTCATTGTCGGGATCGTCATCACGATAACACATATTTGATTGCAAAGGACAAAACATTATTCATTTAGGGCAAATTATTAAAATAACTTATGGCAGTGGTGAGAAATGGAGCAAGGCCACTAGAGATGAGTGTCTGGATCTCCTATTCATTATCGGCCGTTATATGTCCATCCTCCATAGAGTGAACCTTGCTATTTGATACAGTCTGATCGTCCGACAATCTGCAATGGTTCTGATTTATGATGAATATCGCTTGAACAAGCGAACAGTACATAGAGATGAATAGCATTAGTAATTATTTATTTTAACTGAATCATCAATTAAACAAACCTGTCATGGGAGAAACAAAGGGGCTGCAATTTCTGGTATTTCCTTCTGAAAATGCAGCTTGCCTGGCTGCCACTCTGACTCATGCTTTAGCTGTAGTCAGTTAGGACTCTACTTTAACTTTTCAAATGTGCTTAGGTGTTTGTATTAGTGACTTAGATATCATTGAAGACGGTGGGATTGATTTACTAAAATTGGAGAGTGCAAAATCTGGTGCAGCTCTGCAACCAATCAGTTTCCAAGTTTATTTTTTAAAGCTTAATTGAACAAGCTAAAGTCAGAAGCTGATTTGCTACCATGTACAGCTGCACCAGATTTTGCACTCTCCAGTTAATCAAACCAGTGTTATTACTGCTTTTTTTTTTTTTTTTTTTTAATTAAGCCAGTTCTTATATCTTAATAAGGTCCCATGCACACTGGCTTCAAAAAAGTTGTTCTGCTTGTCCATGCACATTAGGACGTTAAGAGGCATATTTTACGTTTAAAGTTTGAGCTTACATTTTATCCCATACATATCTGTCACATATGGAAGTGATTGTGCTGTGAGGTTGACTTACAAAAGAAGGAATTGATTCGCAATAGTAGCATTTTCTAATGGCCAGCAGTCCCTATATTTTAGGAAAATATACTGTAGGGTTGATTTACTAAAATCAAGAGTGCAAAAATCTGTTGTAGCTGTGCATGATGGTAGCCAATCAGCTTTTAATTTCAGCTTGTTCAATTAAACTTGGACAAAAATACCTGGAAGCTGATTGGTGGCACAACTGCGCCACTTTTTGCACTCTCCAGTTTTAGTAAATCAACCCCTTCTTATGTGGTTGGGATATTTCAGCTATCTACCTCTGCACAAGATAGGAGCAGAAACTACCCCCAGAGGTTAGTAACTAAAGGAAGGCTGTGTACTATTCCTCACTCCTCTATTAGTGCAAATATGATGGAGTGATTCTAAAATAAAACTAAGGGGTCGATTTACTAAAGCTGAAGAGTGCAAAATTTGCAGCATGCATAAAAACCAACCAACTTCCTTTTTTTTTTTTTTTGTCAAAGCCTAATTGAACAAGCCAAGGTTAGAAGCTGATTGGCTACTATGCACAGCTGCACCAGATTTTGCGCTCTCCAGTTTTAGTAAATCAGCACCTAAGCTCTGGTTAAAAATTCAGATTGATTTACTAAGGAAAGAGAGGCTGATCACTTAGCAAAGTGAATACTAGCAAAACATGGGTTCACTTGATTAAGTTATTATAAAATATGATTTTTTTTTTTTTTTTTTTGCTTGCCACATGCAAGCCAAATTTTTTTTTAGAATATTTTAATCATAGGCTCTGATTGGGTATTACAAGTGAGCACATGTTCTCCTCTTTTGCTAGCATTCACTTTGCTAAGTGATCAGCCTCTCTTTCTTTAGTAAATCAATTTGGAGATTTATTTTATTTTTTTTTTTTATTTTATGTTTCATGGATAAATTGGACTGCAAAAGTAAGTTTCTGCAGTCTGGATCAGTAACACTCATACAGTAAACTGCAAAAGTAAGGATCCTAAGCAGCTGTAACCTGTCAAAAACCAATCAAGGTACATATAATGAAGCAGTGGATCAGAAAAGTGTATGATAGGAGTAATAATAACTAGTGAGAGAAATTTGGAGATTTAAAGGGGACACAGCTTTACCTTATTTACTAACGTTCAGTTTGCAACGTGAACATCATTAAGTAAAAGAATCCTATAGCAAACAGCCTACATTTCTGCTAGAGGCATCTAGATTTCACTCATATCGAATAAGTTACAATTTTAGTGAATATGGCCCTTAGAAAACATTAATTTAGTGAGTTTTATTTTTTATTTTTTTTAAAGCAGATGTTGTAGGATGTCAGCTCCATCATCTTAAAGAGATAACTTCAACATGTGAATAGTATTAGGAGCAGACAAGGCGATCCCACAGAGAATAGTAATGTCTGTGTGCCATTGCCAGGGGCTCTGCTGTGTTCTCCATCACTCCACTCACTGGATCGCTGTCATCCCATTCTGTTTCCTTACACACACTCTTCTAGTGGATATGATTTCATAGTTGAGCTTCAATAGCCCCATTTTTTTAATGTCCTAAACCTGGCCAATAAATAATCGTTTGATTTGTATGGCCAGACATTTATGTATTTATTATATATTATGTAGAGTTGACACAATTATGTTATTACTGATTGTATTTATGATTAATATAAATATATATTTATATTATATATATATATATATATATATTATATATATATATATATATATATATATATATATATATATATATATATATATATATATATATATATATATACTGAATAACCCCACCCTTGCATTATATTATATTCTATGATATTATATTATATTAGGCTATGTGCTTCTATATGTTTTATACACGTTATTTTATTAAAAATCACCTACTATCACTAAACATATTGAGATGCTGAGATTTAATATTCAGCTTTAAATGTATCACATTTTTGTACTTTATCTAGACTTTTATGTACTTTTTTATCTAGATGGCTAGTCTTCCGCACAGTTTTAATCAATTACAAATATATGGGCTATTATGTAACTTGTTGTTACTGATGCTTTATAATACTGCTAGCTTATTCACCAAAGAACAATATTATCCCAGGTCGGACTCATCACAAGCGCAATGAATCGAATCAGATCCTATGAGTTGTTGTAGGTTATATCATGCACATCATTGTTGGTTTTCTCCACTGCGTTATGGCATTGGCCCCTAAGCTATATGTTATTTATATACCCTCTTCTGTACTTTTTACTCTCAGAATACTGGATAAAAACCAATGGAGCTCCTGTGTTTTTTTTTTCTTACCTATTTTGATTAAAAAAATTGTTTTTACACGTTCTTATACTAAAGTTAAATTACAACCATTCATTTATATACATTTTAATTATAAATACCGTCCCCCATCTAAAAGATATGATGCTGATGTTTATGTAGCAAAAAAACAAACAAACAAAAAAACAACAACAAATAAACAAATAATTTCCTTTTTTTTCAACCGTGTATAGTTGTAAGAGGATACACTCAACCTGAACCTGTTTGGCTGTCTAAAGTGAAGATGGGGTTGAGTTACTAAAAAAGGAATATAAAATGCTAATTTTGCAAGGTGTATTTTTACTTTGCAAAAGTGAGTGGTCTGCTAGCTAAAATATAGTGAATCTGTGTTCACTGCAATCATCCAATCACATGCAAGAGTACAAAAGACAGTTTTTCATTTTTCTTGCACAAGGTGGACACAACTTTACAAAGCCAAGTGAACTTCCAGTGT